>OX393568.1:8918020-8935520 GCA_947652115.1 Blastomussa wellsi | reverse complement strand
AATACCACGCCTTGAACTGCTCTCAGCACTGATTTTGGCCCGACTTGTTTCTCATGTTCGATCTGTCTTGGAAGAGTTTATTCCAATTTCCCATGTAAGATGTTGGTCTGACTCAGAAGTAGCATTGTATTGGATTCGTGGAGAAGGCCGTGAGTGGAAACAGTTTGTTCAGAACAGGGTTTGTGAGATCAGAAGTCTTGTACCACCAAATGCATGGAGCCACTGCTCAAGTAAAGATAACCCAGCGGACGTAGCATCACGTGGAACATCACCAGCAATCTTGGCCGAGAGCACATGGGTTTCAGGGCCAGACTGGTTGAAGTCGTATAAAGAGGCAAAGCAGATCAGTGAAGAAGCCATCAAAGTCAAGCAAGCACCTGTTGAATCTCTACAGGAAGCAAAGAAAGAACATTGTGAGCTAGCATCAAACCTACCTTGCTCGTCACTTCTTACGGGATCTTCTAGCCTAGCAGTGAGTGCCATTATTGATTGCAAGAGATTCAGTCGCCTAGACAGATTGCTAACAGTCACAGCTCTTGTTTTGAGATTTATGCGTAAACTGAGGTCCAAGGGGCGGGAACCCAGACTTGTCCCAGTAGACATTACAGCAGATGATATCTTAGAAGCGGAAGAACTTTGGATTAGAGATATTCAAGTCAATTTAAAGTCCAGTGCAAAGTTCAAGAACTGGGAAGGAGAATTTGGAGTGTTCTCAGACCCAAGCAGAATCCTGAGATGTGGTGGAAGGCTGGGAAATGCAGAATTATCAGCGTCACAGAAACACCCAGCCTTGTTGGACGCAAGCCATCATGTCACTTCACTCATCATAAGGGCTTGTCATGAAAGAGTCCACCATAATGGTGTTAAAGAGACACTGACTGAATTGCGCTCAAGGTTTTGGATTGTTAGGGGAAGACAAGTTGTAAAGAAGCTTTTGCATGAATGCACGATTTGTCGTCGTCTACAAGGGAAGCCCTACAATCCACCTGCAGCGCCTCCCTTGCCCTCGTTCAGGATCACGAAGGAGCAACCATTCACCTTCACAGGGGTGGACTTCGCAGGCCCCCTCTACGTAAAGGAGAACGGTGAAATGCGTAAGACTTATGTCTCAGTATACACTTGTGCAGTCTCCAGAGCTGTACACCTTGACACTGTTCCTGATTTGACAGCAGAAGCCTTTATCCGAAACTTTCGTCGATTTGCTGCTCGTCGTGGACTGCCTCGTGAATTGAATTCAGACAATGGGAAGACCTTTAAGTCTGCCTCCAAGATGTTAAAAGCTCTTTTCAATTCACCTGCAGTAAGAAGACACCTCGCCAACAAAGGAGTTAAGTGGACATTCAATCTTGAAAGGGCCCCATGGTGGGGTGGCTACTTTGAACGATTAGTACAGAGCATGAAGAGGTGCCTGAAGAAGATTCTAAAGAATGCAAAGGTCACCAGTGAGGAACTTCAAACAGTGCTAGTTGAAATAGAGGCAACACTTAATTCCAGACCCCTCACGTTTGTACCCAGTGGAGAAATCGATGAGCCCCTGACCCCTTACCATTTATTGTGCGGGAGACGTTTATTGGGCATGCCAGATCAAGAAGAAATTGAAATCAGCCAACTGACCGGCGAAGAAGCCAGAGGGAGAGTAGCCCTACTCGAAAGACTGAAGGATCACTTTTGGATTCGGTGGAAAAACGAATACCTTCTTGAACTAAGAAATTCACACCGGCTCAAAATGAAAGATGCAGAAGGTCAAACGGTTGCTGTCGGGGACGTTGTTATTATTCATGAAGATGGCTTGCATCGAGGACTTTGGAAGCTAGGCCGAGTAGAAAGCCTCATCAAAGGCAAGGATGGGCTTGTCCGTGGGGCAGTTGTCAAGTCGACCACACCCAAGAAAGGGAAACCGACAAGGTTGAGACGTCCACTACAAAGGTTGTATCCATTAGAACTTGGGTCTCACTCACAAGAGAATTCGACAGTAGACATACCAGTTGTGTCTACAGGAACCGATGCAGAGGTACGGCCCAGACAGGGAGCGGCATACGGAGCAGACGACGCAAACGTGCTTAGTGGAGCTGAGGATACAGAAGAGCGCCCCAGACGAGAAGCAGCACGCAGAGCAGACAGAGAAAGGAGAGCACTGATGGACAATCAGCTGCTTTAGGAACATTGATTCTTAAGTTCTAAGGACATAGAACACTTAGGGACATTGAATGATTCTTAAGTTCTGAGAACAGTGAACTCATAAGAACATTGAACTTTGAGAACAGTGGACATTTGTTACCTTAGGAGTGGTGAACAGTGCCACTTAGACTTTAATAAGTTGGTTGACCATTCGCGAAACTGGTCAACGGGGGGAGTGTCGGAGATTTTTCCCATGTATCCTTGGGGTACGGGACCCCCCCCGGCGTAGAGAAGAAAAAAAACGTGCTTATGGCGGTTCGCGCTTAGTTTCGTTGCGTTCTAGTGTCGTTGTGTTTCAGAACTGTACGTTGTTTTCGCGTAAGGCACTTAGCCTGTAAAGAGTACCGGATTAAAGTTTTCACAATGATGGGCTTTTTGGAGATAATGATTTGGTGAGCAAAAAATATGTCGACCTGACTAGTAATAGTTTATTACCTCTTGATGGATCAAAACAAATGACTGGTGATCTTGACATGAACAACAAACACATAAACAACGTTAGTAGTCCTTCCACAAATTTACAAGTAGCAAATAAAGCATATGTTGATTTGATCTCATTGTCAGTTCTCGGTGAGAATAAGATGCTTGCTGATCTTGACATGAACCAAAAAAAGATAATAAACCTAAAAGATCCCATTGATGATCAAGACGCTGCTACTAAACAATGGATAAACACTCAACTAAATACAAAGGTAAGCAAATCAGGTGATTCCATCAATGGGACTCTTGATATTTTTGGGGTATTAGACATGAACAATAATAAAGTTGTTGGTATGGCTAATCCTTCTGCTGCACGTCATGGTGCTAATAAATCATATGTTGATAATCAAGTTGCAGTAAAACTCAACCTCTCAGGCGGAAATATGACTGGTAATATAAACTTTAATAATACTCACAAAATAATAAATTCAGCAAATCCAATAAATGATAATGATTTAACCACTAAAAAGTATATGGAAGAGCATGTGAGTCAATCACATATAACCGCTTCCAACAGATTAAATGTTTTCAAATATATTATGGATAATCCTGGTGGACAATTAACTGAAGAAAATGATGTTGAATTTGGAGATGTGGTGACTGTGCTATCAAGTCCTCATTCAATAAATAAAAATGCTGTTGACACAAAACTACTTTTAGACTTGAATAAAGGATATTATAGTTCGAGAATAGCGGTTAATCTATATGTTTTACCTAATAGTGATTACACAATGGCTTTTGAACTTATTTGGACTGATAACAGTATCGATCGTGATACTATATCTATCAATGGTGTTAGTACCATTGAAACGATTCATAATGTTTTTAAAAAAGTCTTTAATAATTATTTCAGATTGATTGTTCAGTTCACTAAACACAAAATATTGGAAACAACTATTTATATATTGATGTTATTATGAAAATGAAAACTGGGATATCATATCCTGCAAAACTTCAGACATACATACTATTTTATGGTGTTAAAGGTATTCAATCAAATGTAGAACCAAGTATTTATGATGCTTTATGGGCTGTTGGTGATGGTAAAATTGTAATGAATGAAGTCATTGATATGGGTAGTAAAGAAATTATTGGTATAAAAGAAGATACTGTTGATTCTGGAGCTGTTAATTTTAAACAACTTGCTGCATACTATTTGAGTCTTGAAACAAAATTGAATGATTTAATCAATAAAAAACAGAATCAAAGCTATTATGAAGAGTTATTTGATGATTGGTTTGGTTGTCTTAACCCAAATATGTTTAATATCAATAAAACAGCAAATGGCGCTGTTGTTACTAAAATTAATGATCGATTGATTTTTAACCCAACAAGGAATCTGGCTGATTTTGATATGTCTCAGGGTTTTGTGTTAGGCGCGGATCTTAACTTACATGATATTATAGACATAAATGGTAATATAACGTTTATGGTTACTTTTAAGCATAGTAAAGACACTCAATACATGTATTTTGATGGGGCGGAAAATCCCGCCTTTATCTATATTTATAAAGATTCATTAAAACTTAGAATTGGTATAAATAACTTTATCAGACCAATATCATCAAATTATAAAAATAAACAAATAATGATTTGGTTTGCAAAAAGAGGCAATCTTTGGCAGCTTTGTTTATGTGATAACGCTGTTTTTATTAATGAAACATTGAATATAAATGTCAACTTTAGAAGAATCAGATTAAGATTCTCACAACATGTTCAACGTATTGGATTCAGCCCTAATTTTTATGCTGTAAATAACTTAGAATTCCATAAAATATTATTTCTTGAGAAATTGAGAGGAACATATTTTATATAATCAAATGATATATGAAAACTGAAAAGATAAGAATTTGGTTGAAGAAAGTAAAAGATTTCATTCTTTGCTGTAGAAAAACAATAGATGAAGTTGAGGATGTTATTGAACAAATTGATGTAAGTATAGATAATATATAATATGATGGAATAATATATTATATGATGGAAGAAAATATAATATATTATATATGAAAGATCAACGCAAAAGCATATTTAACTGGAATCACATATCAAACAAACTGACAGAAGATCAGATAAAGGAATTAAAATCATACTACCACACATATCATAGAAAGGTTTGGGTATATAAACAAGCTGTAAAACACTTTAAAAAATGGAAAGACCTTGATTTGAAAATACAAAATTCAACATATGCTTATCAAAGTTATAATCATCTATTAATTATGATAAAATATGCAATGAGATTAGGTGAATTTGACAGAGAATGTTTAATTAATTCAATGAATAATATTGATAGTTATGTTATTGATATTGGACCTGTTGTTGATAAATTTTTTATAAAATATGATCAGATATTTTGTCCTGAAGAATAGATTTAATTTTATCACCAATCAATGATATAATCTTTGCCCAATATTTTTCATAATATTTAAATGTTCTCTTGGATTTAGTTATTTTTATATATTCATAAGGAAGCTCAAGCATTATAAATAATTTCATTATGATAAAATTTATGCTTATTATTCTTTTTCTTGATGGATCGATTTTATGAACAATCTTATTAATCTCTGAAAATATTTCTTTAATCTTATTTTTATTTTTAATAGTTAATTGAATATTATTATTTTTTGATATCATCCATAAAATATTATTAACATGATATTTTATACAATATACTGATTTTCTTTTGATTTTAAATATATTTTCATAAAAGTTAAAGTAATCTATTATACCCTCAGTATTATGAACTGAACCACAATTTAAACATGTTAAAAAATTATTTAGATTTTGTATATTTTGTTTACTACAACATTTTTCAAATCTCTTTTCATTTGGTTCACTACAACATTTTATAACTTCATCTAATATAGGTTTTTCACAAAAAGGACAATAATCTTCTTTTAAATCTCTTAATTCATTATGTAGTATATTATTACAAGTTATGATATAAGTAGGAACATCTGATTTTATTATTGGGGCTTTATTATCAATTACTTTTTTTAAAAAATCCATTTTATTAATTCTTTTTGTTAAAACATTTAGGTTATAATTACAGTTTATGATTTCATCACCAATTATTAGATCATCATAATATTTATCATAACAACTAAGTCTATCAGTATAATTCATCTTATATATTATTATATAAGAAAATAATTTTTAAAGTGTGTTTATTTTAAAATTAAAAAAATATATATAGAATATATAATGAAAAAAACTGTTGAATATTGGACATGTGAAATTTGTAATAAAGGTTATAAATTAAATAGTAAAAAAAGTCATTTAAATACACATAAACATATAGATAATGAAATAAAAAAAGATGAATTATGGAAAGACCTTTTAGATACATTTATTCGTGATAGAATTTCAATGACATATAAATATAATGATTATTATGGAATAGATGAAAGTGATGATGATATAAGAAATAGATCAATAAAAGATGTACAAAGAGAATTAAGACAATCTTATCTAAGATATAATAAGACATTTGATAGTTTGTTTGAAGAAATGATATAAACAGATTATAAATATAATAATGAGGATTTTGATTAATTAAAAATACTAAATTATCTATCTAATTTAGTTTTTTGCTAAATTAGATAGATAAAATCCAACACTTAACTAATTAACTAATATACAGTACTGAGATTCACAGATACTGATAGTTTAACTTATGAAATAGAGGCTAAAGATGTTTATAAAGATTTCTTCAAGGATAAAGATTTGTTTGACAATAGTGACTACGCTGAAAGATCACAATATTATGATAATAAAAATAAGAAAGTCATTGGTAAGTTTAAGGATGAAGCAGCTGGAGTCCCTATTTGTGAATTTGTTGGTCTACGATCAAAAATGTACAGCTATATCAAAGATGATAACAAAGGTTGTAAGACTGCTAAAGGAATAAAAAAGAATGTAATCAAAAAAGACATTCAACATAAACACTATAAAGAAACACTATTCAATAATAAACAGATGTATCATAAGATGAAAACAATCAGAAGTCAAAACCATGAACTCGGTAGTTATGAAATCAATAAAGTATCGCTCAGCTGTTTTGATGATAAAAGATACATACTAGAAGATGGTGTTATAAGTTATGCATATGGTCATTATAATATAAAACAATAATTACAATTTTAATTTACTTTATTCCAATAATTCCACTAATTCTAATAATTTTCATAATTTACTTAATTCTAATAATTTTCATAATTTTCATAATTCCAATAATTTTTATAATTTTCATAATTTTCATAATTCCAATAATTTTCATAATTTTCATAATTTACTTAATTCCAATAATTTTCATAATTTTCATAATTTACTTAATTCTAATAATTTTCATAATTTACTTAATTCTAATAATTTTCATAATTTTCATAATTCCAATAATTTTTATAATTTTCATAATTTTCATAATTTTCATAATTTACTTAATTCCAATACTGAAATTTAATACTTATATATAATACTGAAATCCAATACTGAAATTTAATACTTATATATAATACTGAAATTTAATACTTATATATAATACTGAGATCCAATACTGAAATTTAATACTTATATATAATACTGAAATTTAATACTTATATATAATACTGAAATTTAATACTGAAATTTAATACTGAGATCCAATTCTGATATCCAAAAATGAATTATTTATCAGAAATAAAAGATCAGAAAAGAGTTCAGAAATAAAGTTTTAAAGTATATTTAAGACCGGGCCGGACATTTCTTTTATTTTTTCAAAATAAAAGAAACAACGTGACCCCCTTTCCCGTGTCCCTTCCCCTCAGGGGAAGCCTGTTTTTCATCGACAACAATACAGAGTCCAGAACAAGAGTAAAAACAAGGTAACAATCTTAAGTAAAAGAATACTAAATTCAACAGATATTTCAGCTCTGTTTTTAAAACCTTAAAAAATTCGCTAAAAACTAAAACTGAAAAATTCAGTCAAAAAATTCAGCTAAAAATTCAGTCAAAAAATTATTGAAAAATTCTGCTGAAAAATTCTTGCGCTTAAACCGCTAAGTCCTATACTACTTAGTTTCCTTTACATTTGGAGGCGAGCGTGACCTAGTGGTTAGGGCACTGGACTGGTCCCAGAATAAAATCATCCTCTCTGGTCCTTAATCCAACTTCTCCATGCTTTGCAAATTGCCAACTGGTTAGCCCCTATCCCCCCTGCCAGTTGGGAGTTTCAACAAGTTTCTATTTATTTACAATATTTGTTTGTTTATTTGGTGTCTGCAATTAGCACACTAGTACTGAGTACCCTGACACTTAAATAAAGTTATTATCATTATTATTATTACCAGTATTATTATTATTATATTATTATTATTATTATTATTATTATTATTATTATTATTGTTATAAAAAATGATTGTTATAAAATTTAGTGTAAATAATTTTTTGAATTGTAAATAAAGGTTGTAGTATTATTAATATTGTTATTATTATTATTATTATTATTATTATTATCATTATTATTATTATTATTATTATCATTATTATTATTTCTATAGTATGGTTAAATACTTATAGGATTCACCCTCATCATTATGAAAAGACAATTATTGTCTTCCATATTTGGCTTAGACAATCCAATAAGTGTATAATATTTTTTTAAACAGAATCACAGAAAACATTTACTGTTGTTCACTTAACCTGAAGTTAATTTTTAATTTATATAATTTGCACTATTATGCATGTGGTATAGTCTGTTGGATTGATCTTTCTCTAAATGTTCATGTGATAGTTGTAATTATAATGCATATTTTATTTATTGAATTTATTATATAAACAGCAATGAAATACCAGGTGCGCTTTAGGGCGAAAACATGATATATCTTCACACGTGAAGATAACATGCTATTTGCATTGGATGCTTATGAATTATCAGGAAATATATGACGTGTGTTATAAACTAAATGAAAAACTGAAAGTACATGTATTTGTAAATAAATTACATAACATGCAACTTGCTACATCTATATTTTGTTTTAAAACTACACTGAACCATTTAGTTTACACTAGAAATTAGGCAAGGATTGAAAGTACAACTAAAGTGCACCTTCTTCTTTTGTAATACTAGACTACATGGTACCCTATCATTAGTAACATAAAATATGAAGAAAAGTGTAATAGAGGTTTTGTTATGGCTGCTCTCTTTTTATAGCCCCTTTTAATTATTTAGGGCAGCCACTACTTAGTTAAACTAAAATGTAAATGTAAATGCTGGGTACAAATAAAGTTGTCGTTTGGTAGTATACTTTTCAAAGGTTTACTATAGTTCCATCGACACTTAACCTACCGTAATCTTCAGTAAGGGATGTAGGTTTGAAAAGGTATTGCAGGGTAAAACGATGATGATGATGAGCAGGAGGAGGAGGGTGAGGATGCTGATGATTTTTAGTAGCTCAGAAGTGTTTTGTGTTTCGCCAATTTTGTATAAATATGATATTAAAATACCAAATGGCACACTCGGATACAGACTGAGATGGAGATGCTTTGAATTCTCTGCAAGTGTAAGCAGTTGATCCCATAAATTCTTAAAAGAAATTAATTAGACATCTTGTCCCGCCATCTTTCGCGCACACGTAAAATAAACATGTTGGGGCGGGGGTTGGGAAGGCTCCTGTTCACGTAAAAACGTAGCCTTCGAGCAGGTTCACTCCTGGCAAGGGCGACGAAGCCGGCGAAAGGAATGGGGGGATGAAAAATGAGCCTGCATGTGAGTTATTGATTTTTGAATTCCGCCCCTTGGGAGGTGTCAAGTCGGCATTTCACATGTGTGAGATAACTATACAATGGGAGCGAAATAAAATGTAAACAATGACAGCGCATTGCACGCGGAATGCGTTAAAGTGCATATGAAGCAAATTTTTTCTTTGCCGTTTTCAGTTCCCCTACGTGTATAGAAAACTACTGCAAGTAGAAAAATTACACTCAATAAAGATTTGAGCGATTTTGAGGGCTATAAAATGCGGTTTTTCTGGCGTAAAAGTGTCCGGAGCCTGGATCGAGTTTCTATTGTGAAATCCTTAATGTGACGTCACTTTGGTTGCAAAGGGCCATTTTGGGTAAGCGCTGAGTAGGAACCTTCACACGAAAACGTTCCGAATAACTAGCCGTCTCGAAACGAATAGCCGTTTGGTAATCGTTCGGACGCAATGGGATAAGGTTCTAACTCGTCAACGCCTAGTTTTCTCACTGTCCGCCTCATCTCTTGATCTGAGATGCAACCAACGTGACGTCACGATCTAGTATTTTGACCGCGCAAATTGGCGGATATTTTTGACTTTCAGCTTCTTCCTTCAACATGTTAAACTTTAGAAATATACATTAAAAATATTTCGCTTCATGTGCACTTTAAGGTTGCACTGGATTCTGTAACCTGTCATTTATAACCAATCGGATCGCTGCGTTCGTCAACGAACGCGGCGTGTTAAAACATCAATAGCTCACGTGCAGACTCACGTTTCCTCGCCCCATTAATCTCGCCGGCCTCGCCGCTCGCGGTTGCTGCTCCGCCGTCCTTGCTCGGAGTGAGCCTGCTCGCAGGCTAGTAAAAACGAGGTTAATCAACAAAGGCTATAATTTGGTTTCATCAACTGGGTTGATAATGTGAATTGGCCACCGTAAAGAGATTCGAGAGCTGACGTTTCGAGCGTTAGCCCTTCGTCGGAGCGAATCAAGGAATTGTGGGTCGTGTGTGGTTTATATACAGAAAGGTGGAGCTTCGCTATCGGTTGGTGCCTGGTAACGTGAAAACAACGGAATAAATTAGTTGAATGAAAAGCGTTCGTTGATACCGTGAGGATTAAGAGTGCCGATTTGAAAAATAAATTTTTGTTCTAGAGTTTTGCAGCTTTCCGTGCTTCCTTGGTGAAGGGAAAGGCCGCAGACTGTCATATCTTGCTTACAATGATTTGGCAGATTGAAGTGTCTCGCGACCGGTTTCGAAGCATTTTTGTCGTCTTTCTCTACGTCACGAAGGTGTTCTCGGAATCGGTCGCCAAGTCGTCTCCCTGTTTCGCCAATGTATAACTTTTTGCAAAAAGTTCCGGGTTGATCACTAGTTTTGAATGCACTTCTGACTAAAAAGTTTCCTATGTTTTTGTCGCGTTTGAATGAAATTAATGGAGGTTGCGAAAAGATTCTACCAGTGTCGGGATCATTTTGAAGTAATTTAAAGTTTTTGAGAATGATGGATTTAACTGCGTGGTTGTGAGGGTGAAATGTGAGGGTGAATGGGATTCTATCGTTGTTTTCTCTCTGTGACGTTTGTAGTGCTGACTGTCGATCAATTTGTTGGGCGCGATGATGGCCCGCTTGAACAACAGAAGCAGGACAGACGCGTTTGTCGAAGAAATTGTACATTTCCTCTGATTTTAAGGAAAAATCAGAGTCGTCACTGGAAAGACGGCGAAGTCTAAGGAACTGAGAATAAGGAATGGAATTCTTGACATGTGATGGATGTGAAGATGAATGCAAGAAATAGCTATGAGAATCTGTGGGTTTGTAGTGCACACTTAGGCGGCGTGATGGAAGTGGCCGAGGAGAGACTATAGTTAACGACGGCAAGGCACGTTATTTGCCCAGGGGGAGAGCAAGTCCCGAAGGGCAGAAACTTTCTCAGGCGGAAGTCGAGCGATGAGCAGAAGGAGTCGAAGTCAATGCCGAGGAAGGAGAGGAACGTGCTGGGACCTTCGACCTTCTCCATAGTCAGAGGAATCCACAACCTGGAGGCTGACGATGTGATAGTGCTAAGGTTAATGTAACACTCGTTGAAATTGAGGGTGAAATCAGCCAATGAGCCAGCGGGGGCGCGACGGTGGCGAAAAGGGTGCCGAAGGCGACACAACGGAAGAAACGAAAGTAGGAAACGAGACTGACTCAAGCGACGCGGTTGCGGCAGCGGTGGAACACTGAGTGGAACCTTGAATACTCGTCACGGACCAGGTGTCCATGAAGTAATTGTTGGCTACACGGGCGAGGAACGCGCCGTCTGGAGGTCCTGGGCGGCCTGTTGAACATCAGCTGCAATCATCGGCTGCAAGTATGCCTGGAGGTTGATGTGGGCTGGCCTTTGGAACGCCGGCGACAAACGCGTTGAGGCTGAGAAGGGAAACCACTATGGGTGCGTACGATTAAATCCAAGTGCTTAGGAGGTCGAACGAACGGAAGGTAGAATAGAACAGAACCACCCGGGCTATAAGGAGATGATGTCCCAAATTTCAAGCTGGGTTGAAAGTACTACAAGCAAGCGGGCGAATCAGCGAACGAACGAAGGAACGAACGAGCGAGTGAGCAAAACGTAGGGACCAAAGAACGAACGAAAAAAACGAAGAAACAAACGAACGAACAATCAGGACGTCCGGACGGACGGATTAAATCCAAGTACTTCAGAAGCTCGATCGAACGGGAGGGAGAAAAGGACAGAACCACCTGGCTATAAGCAAACCAACAGTCGATCCAGGGAAAGTCCCGAATTTCTCGCTGGGTGGAAAGTACTTCACGCAAGCGGGCGAAGCAACGAACGAGCAAGCGAGCGAACGAACGAACGAACACCACCATCATCATTATCATTATCATTCGGAACGAACGAACGAACGAACGAACAGGCAGGACGTCCAGACGGACAGATTAAATCCAAGTACTTCAGAAGCTCGATCGAACTGGAGGGAGAAAAAGAGAGAACCACCTGGCTATAAGCAAACCAACAGTCGATCCAAGCGATGATGTCCCGAACATCTTGCTGGGTTGAAAGCTTGGTACTGTAGATCTGCATCTTGGCTTGGATTTATAATTCCAAGCCCACCCAGTCTAGCTGGCAGTGCCAAGAGATCCCTTTCGCTCGGCGTTGTACAATGATGGTCCGTTATCGACGGTATTAAGACATCGGCAATGGCGCGTTCTAAAGGTTCTAGTAGATCGTCTATATCTGGGAGTGTTCTAACAAAATATGTCCATCGGTGGTATGATAAAATTAGCCGCCGATGGTTGCATTTTCCCACAAATGCAATCACGCAAAGAAAAATTGAAACATCAGATCATTTTATAATAAATGCAGCCTGGCCACTACAAATTATAGTCTTTGGTTTAGCAAGCGATTCAAATATTCCTTCATTTGAATGTATAAAATATTAGGAATTTGGTTTCATTTAACGACAGGTAACGGCTAGTCACATACATGAATCGCCACAAACTTGTATCGAATTTGTTTTAGTCTATGGAAAACAGATTTTAAACGTTGATAAACCAGACATCTTGAACACGCTGTATTATAAAAATATTCTTGAGGATATGATTCAATACAAGCTAGCAAGTGTTACAACTTGAACAGAAGGCGGAGATGACTGACAGCTAAAAACTTGACTAAAAGACGAGCATGGGCAGACAATTGTCCATAGACCCTCTCTCCTGATAGCATAGCGCTACGTGACAGAGAGAGAGAGAGGGAGAGAGAGAGGGAGGGAGAGAGGGAGAGGGAGAGAGGGAGAGAGAGAGAGAGGTGCCATAACTCGACTAAGGGTTAGCTTGTAGTTCACAAATGTCTGAAGGCATGGTGTACATGTACTTATAGTTAAAACTACGAGAATTTTTATGAAAAATTAAAATATTCATTAGCTTACTGCATCCCCAGTAACTCCAGAGAATGGTAAGTAGTGTCAAATCCAGGTTTACAGCAGGTTCCAAACCACAGGAACTTACAAACCCAGTACAGGAAAAATGCATTTTACCATCATGACTGTATATACATTGATGGTATTAAACATAGAGTGTACTATTCCAAAAGGCGAAAGACCGCAATGATCGGATCGACAAGACGATCTCTGATAGGTACTTGCTGTGTGAGGAGATTTTCGTGAGCGCTTACCAAGTACTGCTGAAAATGGTCAGATAGGACCGAAGAAACATCAATGATTCTGAAATGCCTTGCTTCTTGTATCCTTTCTGTAATGTACATCAAATCAAACGAAACAGTCTGTGAAGGCTTCGAAATCGGAAAAACCTTGCCTCGCTGCAATGGTCAGAAAGACAAGACGTTCTCTGAAATCATTCCACGCAATATGTAATTGCTGTGTGAGGCGATTTCATGAGCGCTTACCAGGTACTGCTGAAAATTGTCAGATAGGACCGAAGAAACATCATGATTCTGCTGAATTATCTCTCCTAGTGAACACATCTGACGGTCTAAAAACAAAGAAATGCTTGTCTTCTTGTACCCTTTCTGTGATGTGTATCCATATCAAACGAAGCAGGCTGAGAACGCTTTGAAATCGGAAAAACCTTGCCTCACAACTTCGTCCGCCATTTTGGATTTATTTTATTTTGGTCATTTTCGTATCTAAACCATGATTGGTCGAATCACAGATAACAAAGGCCATTGTCATTTCAGCTGGCCTAGATGATCATTTTAGCCGGGTGGCACCTCAAACAACTTAAATTGTAAATATTTTGTGAGTCATGACAGGAAATATATTGATAAACTCAAATAAGCCGTCAACAAGTTACACTGTTAGCCAAGAAGTGCGTTTTCTGGTGCTTTGGCGATCCCTACTTGTGCAGCGTGCTGCCATTTGCTTCATACTGTATAATATTAAAATTATCGTACCGACAGGAAAATATTGACCAAAATAACCGCAGAAATTTCATATCCTTTGGCTACACTAGTTATTAAGTATATCGTGTAGTCACCTGTAATTGAATCTCCACATTTGAATACATACTGCTCAGTCTAAAGTGTTGAGGTGAACCGGCTATCTGTAACGGTAGCCTCGCAGCTTCTATAACCTCTAAATTTCAGTGGCAGGGATAATGTTGCAGCCCTATTGTTTAGGGATTAGGGTCCATTGTTTGTTCTTTTGTCTCACCTGAAGGGTGGTCCCCAATCAGGTGAGACCTTGTAAGAGCTGCGAGGTGACCCATCTGTAAAGTCTTAAAGCACGATTCTTCGCTGAGATTGGTTGTTTTTCAAAATGTATTCGTTAACATGACATCATAAAACGTTGTTGACGATAATAGTAACAGTTATGCCTCACGAAATACAGCTCATTGAATTTTGATTACAGAATTATCCAGTAGCTAAGCAGAAACTTGCGCCTGGTACGTGCGATTTTAACACTTTCATTCCCTTTGAGATGAAATTTAATGTGCCTCCGTAAGTTTATTCTGAACTGAAAACTCTGGCAAATCTACGGTATAATGATTGTCGGATATTGACTGTTGCAGTTGTTGGCGATAAGTATATGGGACTGAAAATGGGGCGATGTAGCAGCTCTCGTAAGGTCTCACATGAATGGTTCGATACCCTGCGTGAAAACAGTAGAACGAACAACAGGAACAATGCCCCTAGTTCCTAAAACAATAGCAACTGCTACCAGTAGAATTACAAGCTTACGAGAGCTGCTGCACTACCGGCAAAATGATGCCTTCGAATGAGATACACTTCACTTTCCAGAGTCGTGAAATAAGCATCTTTTTAATGAAACCTTCAGTTAGGCCAGTAGGTGCGACGATCATTATCGCACTTAACTTCTTGTTTGTTTGTTTTTTCTAGTAGATTAAGAATCGCCTCAAATCTGGCTGGAAAATCGAACATCATGACATTAGCAAGAATTCATTATTTTATTATATTTGAATGCAGAAACTCAAGCGCGATGTGATAGTTATGCATAGTCCGTGTATGAAGGAAAACAAGGAAAACGAGAAGCATAAATTTCATGGCTCGATGTCTCCTATTTTTTTAATACGAGTTTCCATCCAAGAGGATAATGCTGGAATATTTTTAGAATCCACTAGAACATTTCTTGTCTCGGAGGTTTGTAACTGGCAAAAGTCAGTCAAGAAACGATTAAGGCCATTAAGTGGATTTTCTATTAGGGGCTACGTTATATACAGCTTTCACTCTGCACGAGTTTCAACTAAACCTTCCTTCCTCAAACGCGAGATCTCTTTATCGAAAACGAAAAACGGCCATGAAAGTGTCTGTTTTAAAAAGCAGTCGAGTAATAGAATTGCGCGAGCTTCTCTTCTAAATCCAACAAATTAAATTAAACAAAGAAATTTCGCTTCTCTTAGAAGAGTCGGCACGGGGTAAGATTCCCAAAGGAGAAAAATATAATATAATAAATAACACGTAACTGAGAAGTATGCGTTATCTTGCTCACCTTCACAGATGTTTAACAAGGCGATCAGCAGGGTAATCGCTGAAAGGCTGAAAACTGGCATTGTTAATAACCTAAACACAGTGACAATTGAAATGAATGCAATTGAATTGCTTTTTGTTTTCTTCGAGAGATCGAACCAATGTGGGACGAAACTCTCTGAAGTGAAAATGACTGTATGACTATTATTGTTTCCAAGACTTGAAAGTGAAAAGGTCCTTTAGTGCCAAAAAGAGTACACTAATATAACGCAACAACATAGACTTTACTTCGAACTCTCTCTCGCTCGAGCCGAGCAGGACACGTGTGTTCTCAGATATCATGCAATACATGTAATAAAGGAAACCCCCTCTAAGGGAGTCTTGGAACTAATGTCACACAACTAATGTCACACAACAGTCTTGGGACGCCACAGTCCTAACTAGTTCCTAACTATTTGATGTCTGCTTATCATCCCGACTTGGGTTAAAAGGTTTTCAACATGAAGTGTCATTCCTCTCCTAAAATGGTCAAGTTAGTGGAATTCTGATCATTAGGTTGCATGTAATAGATCAAACACGAGCGACAGTGTTTCATCGGGATATCCAAACACCGAGAAGAGAGTTGAAAATACGACGCGCAGCGGAGTATTTTTAATGAACTTCGATAGATAGCCGATGAAACACTGTCTTCGATAGATAGCCGATGAAACACTGTCTCGAGTGTTTGATCTATCTTCTCAATCGAAACTAAAACTACGGTGAAAACGAAGAAATAAAATCGTAAAAATCTATGCTAATTAAGATCACATTTCCAAACCACGGTTACGGTTCTGATTTCCTTTGTTTTAACGTGATGAATTATTAATGAGTTTGAGAAGTTTGCATGAACGTCAGGTGGACGGGGCTGAGGGGTGGGGATGGGTAAGGCTATTGAGATCAGATGACTAGCAGGGTGGTGGAGAGTGTTGAAGAATAAAGGTACTTACGAAGAATAAAAGTTATTAGTAAAGTTTTACTTCTGAATATTTATTTTCTAGCTTTCTTGAAGCTTAGCCAAATTACCATCCAAAGAGCCCTCCATCCTCTCCCGCACCGCCCTTTATCGTCACGAGATTGGTGTGAAACGAGGTATCGAACATAAGGATCTAGTTTTTTTTGAAAGGGTGTACTGTCTCGTGCTCCTATCTATTAAGTCGCAATTAATATTTGATTCCTGTTTAGGTACTTGTTGAAAAGTGTCTTGAGGGAAAGGCCCCAAGTTGTTGCTCCAAATGTTTTCAACTTGGACCAAACAAATGTGCCGAGCAAACTGTTTTTTTTTTAATCCATCTCAAACGGAATTAAGACGTGTGTTACGCTAGATTGTTCTTTTGTATTAGGGGGAGATTTTAACGTTACTTTTGACCCAGAATTAGATGGAAGTAGGGGAATTAAAAAAAGAAGGATTCGGTTAAGAACTTGGAGGATATTTGTTTGGAACAAGACCTAGTCGATATATGGCGTATTAGGAATCCAACAGAAAGGCGTTTTACGTGGTGACAAAAATCTCCCATAATTCAGAGACGGCTAGACTTTTGGTTAGTAAGTGACACTTTACAAGAGGATGTCGAATCAGTTGATATAATACCTTCGACAAAATCGGACCACTCTGCCCTTAATGGTATTGATGATAGTAAA
>OX393568.1:8765520-8910520 GCA_947652115.1 Blastomussa wellsi | reverse complement strand
TTCAAAATGATCCCGACACTGGTAGATTCTTTTCGCAACCTCCATTAATTTCATTCAAACGCGACAAAAACATGGGTAACTTTTTAGTTAGAAGTGCATTCCAAACTAGTGATCAACCCGAAACTTTTAATGCAAAACATGCCCTTTCATTCACAACGTTGACAAAATATCGGGACCCAAGCGATCTATCAAAATCACTGATCATTTCACCTGTACCTCAGCCAATGCCATCTACTGCATAACTTGCACTCTTTGCAAAAAGTTGTACATCGGCAAAACAGGGAGACGACTTGGCGACGGATTCCGAGAACACCTTCGTGACGTAGAGAAAGACGACAAAAATGCATCGAAACCGGTCGCGAGACACTTCAATCTGCCAAATCATTCTAAGCAACATATGGCAGTCTGCGGCCTTTCCCTTCGCCAACGAAACACGGAAAGCCGTAAAACTCTAGAACAAAAATTTATTTTTCAAATGGGCACTCTTAATCCTCATGGTATCAACGAACGCTTTTCATTCAACTAATTTATTCCGTTGTTTTGACGTTAAAAAGGCACCAGCCAATAGCGAAGCTCCATCTTTCTGTATATGAAAAACACACGATCCACAATTCCTTGATTCGCTCCGACGAAGGGCTAACGCTCGAAACGTCAGCAATTGAATCTCTTTACGGTGGCCAATTGGCATTATCAACCCAGTTGATAAAACCAAATTATATTTTTATACTTCCCACCAACGCAGCACTACAGTTTCTTTAGAAACTTACCCTCTATATTTTGAAATGTCGAACAAGCCTTTCCTTTGAATGCAATCATTCAGGATTTGACTAATCTGACCGATTAATAACGGAGTTCTCTTCCTGGATGGATCAGTCCTGATGAATCGTAAGCGCTCCTCGGCAGACTACGGGCTATGACGCTGTAAGGGCTTCGCATTCGAATTTTGCACATACGAGCTCTGAATATATATAAAATTTAATGATAGATTAAAAATCACTCATTTTTAACTTCAGAGTTGAATTTTTATTGTAACTAGGCCGCTATAATGAATATCACTGGATGTTTAATTATTTACTAAAGAAATCAGAGCAATCAATGTAAAAACCAAATTTTAGTAACTAGTTTACATGAAATGAGATTTTCTAAGCATGCAACCCAAACATTCATACAAAAATTGAACAAGTCCGCCTTTTGTAAATTAAAACGCTACATGCAAATCTTTTTTTTAGTCTCTGCACTAGAGTCCTTCGTTTTCATCGGCATTTCGTGTTTATTTTTGTCTTAACTAGATCCTACTGTTCTGCAAAGTTCGATGAATTAAATTTTCGGCGGAGAACGGACATTAGAAAATGCATTTTCTCACAGTTCAATTGTTAAAAGCCCCTCACTCCACCTGTATTGCCATTGGCCAGTTCCTCCTCACTGAAAAGAATGTCGACGCAGGCAAGGGCGCACGTGCTCATCTGTTTACCGATTTACCAATCCCCTCAACCTTTTGGCGTTGCACTTCCGTGAGGCCACTGAAAGAAGGTAGCTGCACGTTCGAGTAAATGGATCTCAGCGGGGCTCTGGGCATAGACAAGGACGGGGATGCAAAAGCTACTGGCACCTGGAGAGCAGCTGGATTCGACGGAACACGTTGCTGAGTGCTTAGTGGAACTTGCAGTTGATTTCCAATGTCTGGCAAGGCCTGAGATGACTGCAGGGTAGGACTCTCGCATACAAGGCTTTTGGAACTTTCTCCCTCTTGGCACATGGCTCTGATGGCATTACCAACAATGCTTCCGAATGCGTCGTCGTCGTCACTGAATCCCTCATTGATCAGTGGAGGGGTAGCTCTGTTTTCTCTATCCTTGAGATCCCGCTTCAATAATGTAAGTTCCTCCACGACCTTCATTAGGTTCTGAACTCTCCCTTTTAACTCGATGAGGATATCCGGGCTGTCCGTTTGGGTCGAGGCGTCAATCGTCCTAACGCGCACTTCTTCCGTTCCAGCTGCAGGTTTTGGTTCCTTCTCGAGTTTTAGCGGCTTTCGCCTCTTACTTTGTTCAGCCCTCAAGTTGCTGAGCATCTGAAGCTAAGACATTGTCCACCAATTAGTATTTAAAAGTTAAAAAGCTAAGTGTCAGTAAAAATCAAAGAAAACCTCTCCAAGCACTAAATACAGCTTAAAAAGGCCAAACAAACAATTTTTCCCTCTCTTATGCTGGAAACACGAGCTGAAGTTTTATTACCGAACGCAAAAATGAACGTGAAAGGCAACAGCATTCTCTCGCGACTGCTACAGAGAAAAACTAATGAAAAACATTTGAATTACAAAAAGAACAGAAAGGTTATTGAAAAGTGAAAATGTTTCAATAAAAATTGGAGCTGCACATGTCATGAGAATTAAAATACTGGCTGAATCGACACGGGCTGTGATAAAATTAATTCACGGCACGATTTCACGGCTTTCAAAGTGAAAAAGCAAACAACCGGTCTGGCTCAAGTCTCGCACGTGGTAGTTCGATACGCGTCACATTTTCGGCCTGATTTTTCTTTTCCGCATTATCGCTTTACTCCTGAGTGCTGTTCGAGCTATCGAGCTATCGTGTTTCCGTAAATAAAAGGTACCCAACCAAACTCGCACCCTATCAGTGTTTTCACTGTGTATCGCTGAAAGAGCGAGAATGATCAGTGTTTTAGCTCTTAGAAACAGTCGGTCTTTTCTCTCTGTAGCGCTTAAAAATGTCCAGAAATAATCATTGTTTTCATTCTTTTGCACTTTATGAATTATCAGTGTTTCAGTCTGTAGCGCTTAAGAAGTTAAAGAACGAGAAGTAATCAGTGTTTTCACTCTCTTTCACTTAGGTAATCAATGTTTTCACTCTGTAGCGCTCACAGAACGAGAAAATATTCAGTGTTTTCGCACTTTCTTTTTAAATAGTGTATTCACTCTGTATTACTTAGAAAGAACGCGAAATAATCAGTTTTTTAGTTGGTATAGTAACGTATAGCGCTTAAAGAACGAGAAATTGGTTTTAGCACTTGAAGAACGACAATAATCAGTGTTTTCGCACTTCTGCACTAAATAAACAGTGTGTGCATTCGGTAGCGCTTACAAGAAACGCGAAACAATCAGTGCTTTTCACTCTAGTGTTTTGGTACGGTGGGTGCAAACTTGATTGGATGCAAAAACACCTACTACCCCGACGTGAACCGCTTACCTCATCAGGTTCGTTTTGTTTGCTTCTCTTGGATGCAATTTCAGGCTTTCGCTCTCCACTTCGTTTGGATGGGACAGCGCGAACCTCTTCGGAAACAGATAGGCATTGGGTGAGTCATCGATGAATAAATTCTCTTGATGGCTGAGGTATTCTTCGCTATCTGAAATTCGTTTTGAAAGATAAATTTTAGTCATAAATAGATCATTAATCTGTTGGTCGCGTTTCCAAAGATCCCCCACATAACAAGACAAAAATAAGTTATACAGTAAAGAAACTTGACAATTGAATCAAGTGCGTTAAATCAATCATCTGTAAACAAGCTATGATCATTGCTTCAAAAGACTTGCTGCCACATCGTAATGTTGCCTGAGATCCTTTCTCTGGTCGATTGCCAGAGAAAGCTTTGCCTGTTTCTTTTTGCCTTAATTTTTTGGTCTCAACGATAGAGGTTGTTTGGTCTGATTTGAAATAAACTAAGCAAAACTTGGGAAGGACGCTTGTAGTTCTTGTCAAGGCTTGTGTTAACTTTATTTGATAACAATTAGCTCTCATTAGGGCGCGTGCCGCCCTTGAAACAATAAATATTGTTTTTTTCGGAAAGTGCGACAAAACTTGGGTAAAGTAAACTATTTTCAATTACAAATCGAAAGCGTTTTAAAAGCTTCAAAATGAGAAGTTGAAATCCTTTAACATATACTGAAAGCCGAAATTCGATTTTTTCTTTCGACATGAAAAAACGGCGGGCGAATGTGCGTGAAAAAACTTTTGAAAGGAGGTCCAAGATGAACCCAACGTTTAGAACAATAATACCAACGTAAATTTGCGCCTATATATAAAACCAGCGCGTTTTAAAACTTGAAATTGAGATTTTGAAGTGCTTCGACGACCACTGTAACCCGAGATTCATATGTTTCGGCATGAAATTACACTGAGTTGGATGCTTTTTGAGCTCCGCCTTACTTAAAATCTTTTTAAAATAACTGAACCGTTTATTTGTCTCACCTTAGGGCACGCGCCGCTTTAGGATTGAACCCGAGTTTAGGGAGATCATAATTGGTTGTATGAAACATGTCGAGTAAATGTTGAGTTTAGCTCTGATCGCCTGTCGTTTTTTCGTGTGCTATCATGTAACAACAATAAACAAACGCTAACTTATTAATTGTATGCGCAAAAAATATGTGAATCAAATATGTTCGACCATGGAATTCGTATATGCATGCAAAGGACAAAAAGCATTCTCATAATGTTTGACAATACTACGGAAAACACCGCCATACTAATCAATAACAACTGAAATTGTATTGTGAAAATAAAAAAATGGGTTTCACAACAAGGCGGCGACTGCTGGAGTTCCACCGGTTACTTGACTATTATGCCGCGGGCTACTCTGGCCATAGCAATGAGCTTGTGACCAAAAAGCTCACTTATAACAGCCGCCTACTCTTTCAGTCGGTGACGCCTTTTGAAACCCCTATAATGAAATGGAGACGTGACACAGAAATGAAAAAAAAAAAAAACCCATAAAATTCCGTTTTTAAATGAAAATGGATGCGATCTTAATTGTTCTGGGTTCTAAGATAGATTGTATTTACCAGTCGTATTTGATGACAGGTACTTCCGTTTTTCGCATGATTCGCAGAGAAAATAGTGAATGTTGTTTACAAAGAGTGTTCAATGAGGCACTAATTATAATCGTGTGATAATGGTTTACTAAACAAGAAAAAAAGGTTCTAATATTGGTGCTAGAGTGGAGTTTTGGCATGTCGTTTTAACGTTACATGTTTATCTTATTTCTTACTTGAGACAATAAAGAAACACATGATTCAAGATTCAATTTTTATTTACACTAGCCAATGCAATTATACAATATTTACATTATGAATCCAAAAAAAATATTCCAGCTGATCAGTTACAATTTGAATATAGTATAATTCAAAGTGGGCTAGAACCATTCAAAATAAACCGTGTATGATAACTAAGGTTGTGGAGCTACAACTTCCTCGGTTCCTGGGCGACAAAATTCCCTGATCTCTTTGAACAGATAACTTGAGGAAGCTGTCCAGCCTCTGGTAAATGTGCTGCAGTTCGGAGAAGACAAACTGCTTTTTCTTCCGAGTTCCAACGTTTCTTACTGGAAACAGTTCCTGGATGGTCTTTGTGAAATCGAAAGTGATGATAAGATTTTATACTTGGCAGCCTTTTGAAATATTGCCCCAGATAATTCATCCAGAAGGTAAAAGGAGAAGGGGAAGACCAAAAACCACCTGGAGACGGACAGTAGAGAAAGAAAGGCAAGAGGCAGGTTGGAGATCGTGGGAGGAGGTGCGCACAGCAGCAACCAATCGAGAAGAGTGGAAAAGCTCTGTGAAGGCCCTATGTGCCACGAGGCACGAAGAGGATAGGTGATGATGATGATTGACTGAGGCAGATTCTTCTTCAGCTCGGGCGAGGTCGAATAATGATGAAATAAATGCTCGACGTGTTTTCTGTTTCATCACGCCAAAGCACTAATCTGGAGAAAATTTAGTGTGCCCTGCTAGAAGGAAATTGTAATCGATAGCAAGATGAAGTCCAGTCGTGACCCGCCAAATATAGTACCAAATGAACGGATTGTTTTTGTTTTGGGCTCCACAGTTGTCTGCGTGAATCTGCGCCTCGGTTTCACCTATTCCATGGTGAGCAAAGAAATGTTGGACATAGGAGATCGTGGCATTAACTCCTTTTCCAGTCAGGACGTTTTCGTCAATTAGGTAATTTACTTGTCGAGGGATTCCTTCACAGCAAACACCGAAGATAGCACATTTTCTAGGAGTTTTAAAGTAATTTGGCTCAGGCTGATAAGGATTCGCTGGAAAATGTAGTTGTTGAGCGTAATCATACGAGTAATGGACTGTTCCAGCATAGCTGCATGGTTCCCGCTCATTATTAAAATCGATGGTTCTTAGATGAGCTGCCAGACTGTCCTTGCTTTCTTTGCAGCACGTTTTATAGAAATCTCTTTCTCCTGATGCCAGGCGCAAATGTAATTCTTGTGCTTTTACTTCTTCAGCTTTTTGTACTTCTGGCAAGTTTGCTGACTTGTGAATGCGGTTGTTATTCTTATGACAAGTCCAGCAAATGTCTGTTGCTGGCCGCATGATAACAACAAAGGGGCAAAGCTGGTTCCACAAATCGCAGAATTTGGAATACCCAACTGATGTCCTACCATCACTGTTACAGAGTTCATGGTAGGTTTTCCAAAGGCCGTACTTTGTGAGGGTAGATGGCAACGGTTTTACGTCAATACGCTTAAAACCGGGAACACGGCCTGGAAGGAGGAGTGCTTGATCTTCAGCTACATTGCCTATAAATTTAACAACGTTCTCAATTGTCTGTCTGTCTGGCGAGCAAGTATAGAGCTCGGTAAGCGTTTGTTGTTTCCATGCACACGTACTGAGAGTTAGTTGTAATGGTTAAGAAGGCTGTAAAATCTCTTCTGGTGAATATGGTGTAAAAACAAGAACGTTTTCCGACAGATTCGTTTTCCATGGTAAAAAAAGAACGGTGTCCTAGTTCTCTATCGTTCTGTCTCGATTCCGCCAGATGCACTGATGTCACTACAATTAATGGAACTGTGAATTGCACCTAGTATTGCCATGTCAAGCTCAGTAGATGTCAATGTAATTTGGTTTTATCAACTGGGTTGATAATGTGAATTGACCACCGTAAAGAGATTCAAGAGCTGACGTTTCGAGCGTTAGCCCTTCGTCGGAGCGAATCAAGGAATTGTGAGTCGTGTGTTGTTTATATACAGAAAGATGGAGCTTCGCTATTGGTTGGTGCCTGGTAACGTGAAAACACGGTAAGATACTCTTTGCTTTTTATTTTACAAAGCTCTGAAATTGTAAGCTCAGCTGCTGCCATCAAGCGTACTAGCCAAGGAATTATTTTGATTGTAAATAATACACAGTCTGATTACGGCAAGCGTGACTTCAAATTGTAATTCAGTGAATACTGTGATAATTACAGCTGTTTCTGTATTTCTATTTGAAGGAAACGACACCAATGTTATACTGTTCCAACACCACAATGGTTTGTGGAGCAAACAACTGCGTATGGTTAATGCGTAATCGGAGAGAGATTTGTGAAAAAAGTTGTGTAGGCACGTATTGCGGGAAGCATAACTATCAACTCAAAAAGGTATGAAAATGCCTGCCCCATGTCGCAGCTGTGGCGTTGGAGTTTTGTGCGATTACCGTCTATGCCTTTCTTGCGGCGGGAGTGCGCTTAAATAACGGCTTATTCGCAAACAAAGAAAGGCAAAGAAAAATTTTGAACTCGTTTTGCATGAGCTAATGTCAGAGATTTGAACACCTATATATATAAAAAAACTCACATAATGGTTCGAGGAGGAAGCAACTGTAAACTTTCCGAGTCAATTCAAAACCTCCCTCCAGAGCTCCGGGAGCGTATTTGTAAGGAATACATCGCCATCAAAATCAAGGAGCGATTGGATCTTGGTTTTGACGTTGTGCAAAACGAGTTATTGGAGCGAATGGAAAACGAATTATTGGAAGCCCCTTTTTGCGACAGATGTGAACAGTTTGTTAAAGTTATTGTTTGTAGAAAATGCGTGCTATGCAGGCGAAATGGATTATGCTTTACGTGTTATAAAAATGGGGTGGAACATTTTTTAGGCGACCCTTCTTTCGATGAAAGCGACTACGATGAGATATACGTAAAAAGAATTTGGACCAAGCAATTTTACTTCGCTATTCACAATTTTGAACTCGTTTTGCATGAGCTAATGTCAACCAATTATAGATTTCAATACCTGCCATTATATCGAAGTCATGCAATTAGAGATTTTGCATTCTTGTTCTTATATTAAAACAACTCAATTATTTTCTCGCATTATTATACAAAGTTACCGATGGAAATTGATGAAGCAACGTTGCAGAATTTACAAAAACAACTTGCAGAAATTGACCCAGCAACATTGCAGTATTTAGGACATTTTCTTGCAGAAAACGCGCCTGCAGCTCGAGAGATTGTTCAGAATGTGCTTGATGAGCGCATTCCCCCGGAAGACCAAGAGCGTCAAACCAAACCTCTACTTCCTAAACCATACCAACCAAAAGCGCCCCCAAGGCAAAAAAAGGGCAAGAAAAATGAATAACATCTTGAAGATGTTTGATCCAATCCCTGTCCAGAAAGTCAAATCGAGGGAGATCTACCAACTAAGCCTTCCACAACTCTTTATTATAGAACCAGAGGTTGAGGGAAGAACGGAAGAAGGGCGTCGTTTCATTAGATGGACGATTGACCAAGGACAGGGAAAATCCCTCACAGATTATTTTATGGAAAAGATTCGAGAGAGGGTTAACACATCCTTGTATCTGAGGCACAACTATTCTTTTCGGTTGAAAAACATCGAGCAAGGAAACCTTCATTGAGTTTTATAAAATCTCCGGGGGTTGCCTTGAGTAGTAAAGCATGAAGTTGAATGAATAACACCTAATCATCACCGTTTTAGTTTACTGTTTTAAAGCTCCCAACGGCAAAAACAGCCAGTTTGCACATTGCTTCCATCCGCTGAAGTCGAGGTTTCGAAATATCTGGAAGACTCAGCTCCGACAAGTCGGAGCGAGTCACCCACGAGGGAAGCGAAATCTCACCTTCAGCGGATGAGGAAGCAAATGTGCAAACAAAACTTCGCCGTTGGGAGCTTTAAAACAGGAAACTAAAACGGTGATGATCAGGTGTCTATTCATTAACGTCATGCTTTACTACTTAGAACAAACCCCTGGCTTGGCGTTGGCTGTTCGGAAACAAATAACACCTCATCATCAGCGTTTTAGTTTCCACCACCCAACAGCAAAAACAACAGTTTGCACATTGCTTCCATTCGCTGAAGTCGAGATTTCGAAACGTCTGGTAGAGTCAGCTCCGACAAGTCGGAGCGAGTCACCCACGCGTACGAGGGAAGCGAAATCTCGCCTTCAGCGGATGAGGAAGCAAACGTGCAAACAAAAGAGGAAGCAAATGTGCAAACAAAACTTCGCCGTTGGGAAAACAGAAAACAAAAACGCTGATGATCAGGTGTGTATTTTACTTCCGGCTCAACCCCCTGGCCGTTGGCAGTTCGGGCAATTAGAAAGAAGCGGCACCTTCCAAACAGCACAATGCGCGGAACAAACAACTGCAAGTGGTTATGGGATCGGAAAAAAATTACGGCAACCAAATTTCGGCTACCAAAACATACACAAGCAGCAGCCAGACAACAAAATATTTTTTTCGCAATTTTTTTTACCCAATTAGACATATGTAGCCGAAAACTATTAGCACACTTCGGCAACAAACAATACTACAGCAACAAATGGCAGTACAAGAAACATTCAAAAGCATGGGCCTCCGTTGCGAAAAAAACGTGGCCTCCCATATTCTTCTCGAGAACGCGTACGTTAGCAACCTCTTGCCGGACATGTCGAAAGTCGACTACCTAGCAGGAAACCTCGGCAAGACACACCTGCAACCTCTGCAAGGACTGCCCGCGTTTGTCGACGACATCTACGTGTTCGGCTATCTCCGCCGCGAAGACTGCGTTTTCCAAAAAGGCCGCCTTTTTGGCACAGCAGGCGAGAAAGGTTCTGCAAAACTCGTGGTCGCAAAAATCGGCCTCGCTGTGCAGCAGAGCCTGGGAACAGGACCGGACGGCAGCAAAAGAAAACACATGCGGACAAACAAAAACTAAAAGAACCAGCGGAAGCACGATACGTACAACAATAGCAGCGATAGAAGCCGACACGTTTCTACAGGCACAGTCCCACTGGCACAGGCTGTATCCAGAAGACGAGATAGCGGGCTACTTCGTGGCCAAGGTAGACGTTTCCGAAATATCTTTGGAAGATTTGCACGAAGCGCTGCCAGCCTTCGAAGGGCAGCTGCTCGCATTCGGTTTTGGAATCTACTCCGTCGACTACACGCAAGATTTTTCCGGAGTGTTGGACCGCGAAGCCCTTGTTTCGCACCTAGAATTCGAAGGTTTTCGCCAGAAGGGCGACTTTTGTTCCGCAATGGGTTCGGGTGCGCCAACGATTCTGCAGAACACCGACAGTGTGGGGAAGCACGTGTGCACTTGGATCTCGAAAAGAGAAGACCGCACGGTCCGGACAAAAATATACAACAAGATCGTTTCCAACTTCGAAGCGGGCGAGATTCGAGAACCAGTGGGCGGCCATCTTGCCGACTATGCAGACTGCCCAAACAAGCACTTGCACCGAACTTTCCAACACCCAGATGTCCAAGCTCGCGGATGCACCAGAATAGAAGTTTCCATATACGGGTGCCACGCAAACGAGCTCTCGGAAGAAAAAGCCGACCAGGTGGTGCAGGAAACTTTGGCAAAGGTTTCGCCGGAAGGAGAAGGTCTTTTCGTGGTCCAACCACCAAACAAACAATGGGAAAACCTGGCTTCTTGCCTGGACCGCTGCCTCGGTTTGGCGGACCACCCGCAAGGCCACATATTTGTCGGCTGGTTCGCGCACACAGAAACAGGAATAATATCGGGGGTGCACGTGCAACCAACCAAAGCGAACGTGGAGGACGACGCGAAATGGGAAAATTCGGGGGTGTGGGCAGCAGCCGACTTTGGTTTCCGCGCATGCCCGATTTTTCGGGTAGATATCCTTTCTACACAGGAAGAAGGTGTGGAAATAGGGCCTCTGCGTTGCTACACAAAAGACGAGGAAACGAAAACAATATTGGCGGCAAGCAAAAGGCCATGCCAGCTGCACCCAGGCGCCCCAGACCCGTCTGTACTTCTTCCATCGACAAAAACAGTTTCTTGGGAATGGCGGCAAACCAAATGCAGCACTATTGGGCGAAATGTCTCCAAATTCCAGCTGCAAGAAGTACCAGAAATCGCACAAGAGCGGCAAATTTCGACACTTTCCACCAGATTTCGCGAAAAAACGATGCAAGAAATACAGGACGCGGCAAGCGCAGAAGAACGGCGAAGCTTTTCTTGGGACAAACAAGCGGCCGCAAAGCAGAGCTGGAAAGGGTTGACAAAAATTGTGCAATCGAAAAAGGTGTTCGAACAAAAAAGCCAAGAGGTGCGAGGTGGTGGAACAATGTTTGCGAGAATCTGCAACCAAGGTTTCGGAGCTTGCATGCGCGAAGTGGAAATTTGTTGGCGGCAGGCAAAGAAACGACCTCAAATGCAAATTTCGGGTTATATTGTCTGGAAACGACGGGAAAATCGCCAATGTGTTTGCAACAAAAGCTCTGCAAAAAATTTTTTCGGAATCCCTGGACATTTTCGAAACGTCCAAAACGGACTGGTACGGCAGAACGACTTTCTGGCTTCCTTCTTTCTGCAACGTCGGAAAGCTTGGAGGTTTGGAAATACAGATAGGGAAGCCGCAAAGTTTCTGCAACGACGAAGGGACAAATATTGTATGGAACCCAATACGTGTTGTTTCCACCCCAGACCCGCAAAGAGCTGCAAGTTTGCAGGCGATTGCAGAGGATAGCGCAAAATACGATATTCTTCGAGAAAAGCTGTACGAAAAAGAAACGGAGTTCGAAAAAGTAGTGGCGCCGAAAAACAAGGACACAAAAAGATCAATAGACTTGCAGCCCGGCGAATACAAGTGCAAGAAGTTTGCTTCCACAACTTTTCGAAACTCTCCGCGAGCCACATTGTTTGTGTTTCCGGTTGGAGAGGACGGGCAGCCAACAACAGACGAGGAAACTCCAATACAAGGTTATTTTCTGCAAAAAGACGTGGAGAATCTTGGAGGCATCGAGTTCCTCGAAAAAAGAACAACGCCATTGCTTTGCAGAATCGGACAAGAGAGAACCACACCACAATAAAAGGACAGACTTGTTGTTCTGGCGTAGAAACCAAGAACATGTCTAGACAATTGTCTATGCAACAATTTGGCCGCCAGGAAGGCAGAAAACAAAATCCCCGTAGAAAGCAACAGCGAAAAGTTCTCCAGGATTTCCATTTTTTCGCGTGTTCCGGGGCGATTTTGCCCACAATTGTGGCAATATTTTGGTTCTCCTTTGTTTCTACATATTTGCAGAGAGAATCCCAATCTTCCCAATATTCCGTTTCTTCTTGTTTCTCGTACTTTTTTCTACATTCTTGGAACTGCTCGCATCGAAAGTGTGGTAGAACACCTCTGCCGTAGACCAGTTCCATCTGGTATATCTATTGTCGCATGTTTCCAATTGCGAGTATTTTCTAGTCCATTGGCCGCAAAACTTTCTTCCCAGACTTCGGTCTTTGCAAGATCTGCTGCTGCTTTTCTGCAGGGCTTGCAACGCTCTGTGCAGTGCTTGCAGCCTGCCACCCAAGATATTTCGGTCGCAGTGTTGTGCACAGAAGAAGGAGGGCAGAACCAATCCCACCAACAATCCCACCAACATACAACACCCGCAGCAGCAGACGTTGCGGCATTGGCGGCGCCCACTATTCTGTCTGTTTGCTCTCGAACAGCATTGCTGTTTACCCCTGAAGACTGAAAGACTGAAACGCGTGAGTTGGGTGGGGGAGAGGAAGCTTGTTGCCTTTCCTTTCCACATGAAAGTAATTAACAAAAACAGCCCTTACAAACAAATTCATATAAACGTTGAACGCTTCAAACGCAACTGATGATTTTAAAGTACCTTGCAGATCATAGTACAATAGTCAACCAAACGATTTTCCTTAACAACTAAAATTTGGTACACAAGTCTGATGCTTTAAAGATTCCAAAATTTCTTTTTCTGTTGCTGTTCCTCTCAGCAAATTCACTTGCGATGTCAAAAAAAAAATGTCAAATGAATGATTATAGTGGTCATGCACTTAGCTACACCAAGCTAATTCTCAGACATGCCACTCAAACTGAGGGAAACAAATATTTCAAATGAACATAACAAGCTTAAAAATCCCAACTGGCGGGAGGCGGACCAGTTGGCTATATACAAGCATGACCGAGGAGTTGAACTAGGGTCCACCAAGAAACAACTCCAGCTAAGAGGTCAGAGCGGGACTTGAACCCGTGACCTCCGGATTTCAAGTCCGGCGCCCTAACCACTCGGCCACGCTGCCTCCTGTCAAGTAGACAAAGCTTATTATTTGCGCTCACAAACAAAATGTGTTGTGTTGTTTCTGATTTTACTTTTTCGTTTATTATGACTTTCTCTGCTTGTTTTTATTCTTTGTGATTATCACTTTTTACCGTAAAAAAGTAGGGGGCCCATCCCCAGTGCGGCCCGATCCCTAACCATCCTTTTTCCCCTGCATACTGTTTAAGGTTACAGTGATTGTGACAAATTTTCTGCTGCCTGCTCTACACCAAGCACACTCACATGTACACTCGAGGGGTATTGTGAGGTTGTCAGAAAAAAAGCATCTCAGTATACATCTCTCAAACAGGAACAAGTATTTCATTAAAATTAATACAAGTTTAATAAAAAGCAATCAAATCATATTCAGCCAAAACTAGTTAAATTTGCACAAAATTAAACGTCTGTTATTAACTGAGTATTCTCCAACTCGTTTAATTTGGCCACTATATACATTTACCAAGGTGAACTTCAGTGCATGTTCGTATTACCGGTTAGTTCCTTGACAACTGAAAATACCAGTGGCAAAACTCTTTGTGTGTAGGGTTGTGCAGTACTCCAGATTGACGTACAAACCGAGGAACCACGTTTTGCAAGGAGAGCTAGTTCACCATTCGAATGGTGCCGTGCGTGTGCAGCCGGGGTTACGCCTTATTTCTACATCTGCAACGTAACAGACCAAACGATCTGTTTGTCTTTTCATTCGGACCCTATTCGGTTAATAAAGAAACAACTGGAAATGGAGAAAACTAAGTGTCGCCGCCTCAACAGTGTTAAGGGGAGGGAGCTAAGAACAAGCAACTCTGGAATCGTCTACTGCTCTTCCCAGAAAAAAAAAAACACTTTGCCGAAACATTTGCTCTTGGAATTTACCACGGTAACTTGATACATTAACCATATACGAACGACAAATGCACTTGTGTTACTCGCGTTATACCTGGAGTAGTATATAACCACGGCTATAATGAGGGGGTGAATAGGGGTACGCGAATCCGCCAATCCGTGCTTTTTTGGCCAAATCCGTCAACCAGCCACTATTTTCCTTCAAATCCGCATCCACATTCCTTGAAAACTTTCTATGTAATAGATTCACTGAAAGGGCAGTAGATGTCGTCTTCTATGTCAATTTTTCAAGAGGTTTCGATTCATTGCTTCTTTTTGCGTCAATTCTATTGTAAGGCGGCGGTTCGGTTCTCATCCAAACAGAAAATGGACAAAACGATACTGAGACGAAGACAGAAGATACGCCAAGGCCACGATCCGAAATACATGGCATGCAGAGTCCGTAATCCGAGCTAAAGTTATCAGCTAATCCGTGATCCACTGCATTCTCGAAATCCGTGAATCCGCTTAATTTTTCGCTCAAATCCGCAATCCGTGTGCTTTTTAAGGATAAATACGTTGATCCGTGAACCTATTCACCCCTCTCAATAATGTTAACGTCTGTATATTTACGAATACCTATGAATTGTTTGTTTTTAAGGACATTGTTTGTCAGATTGGTCATTTGGTCTTTTATTGTAACTTATACTTCACTGTGTCATGGCTGCAATCACTTATATCCTTGACCACTCTTGTTGGTAATAGTACTCTTACAATCCGGCCACGTTTGAATCTCAACGGTGCAAGTTCCTTTTTTACACCATTTGCGTTTGAAAAGGCGAGTAACACGGTCCAGAGTTGTAGAGGCTTCCTTTTCCCAAGAAACTAAACTTCTAAATTTCAAAGGAAAAGATGTATATTTAATTTGTCGTCATGAGAGTGGGCCGAGAACAAAACTACGACCCCGACGTAAACCAACCCGTCGCCGTCCGTACGTTACTAAGATGACAGCCCTAATCACTAAGCTTCATGGTGATTCGTGGTGTGAGCAAGGTCATTTACTTGGCTCGTATACGTTTCAGTTCCGGTTTCCAGGAAGTTCCTAACTGCTACGTGATTAAATAGAATATATAAATGATGTGCCTCTAATACTGGAGATTTCATCTCAAAGTGTTGCAACTGTAATTTCTTTAAGAATAATTATACTCACTGAATTAACAGACCTAATTTTTAATTTAGGAAGCGTCGATTACGAAGATCTGATGAACACGCTTGCAGTCGTTGGTGCTTTTATACCTTATTCTAAAAGACTATAAAATGTAAAAAACAATCCCTACGCTTTATATTACCAGGTAGAGTTGCTATTAACTACAAAACATATTCCAGCTCGTCCTGTGCCTATGCTTTGCATTTACATACTGCTTCATAATAGGCCATTTCCGAGTTCCCTTGAGCCTCTATTTCAAAGCGAGTCTAAGTGCGAAAGTTTTGTGATGGTAATTAGTTTTGCTTTCCATATGAATGAACACTCATTTTCATTACAAAGACTTCGCACTTAGACTCGCCTTGAAATAGAGGCACAAGCGAACTCGGAAATGGCCTATTGACTTTTGTATGACTTCTTTAATTCCAAGCGGCCATCCTGGAAATGTTTACAGTTGTGCCGGACCTTCACCCTTAGACATGTCGGTGACTGCTTGTGAATAATCAGGCGATGGATCAGAGTACGGAGATGAAACAAGCTGCGTATTTGGGACCGATGGTTGAGACTGTGTGGCTGGAGGGAGCTCGACACGAGGAGTGAGGGGTTGTAAGGGAACTTCACTTACAAGGGACGGCCCAGCTGGTCCTGTAGAACGCCTAATCGTGGTGCATTTAATGACAACAAAGATGATCGAAAACAGGACAACCGCAATAACAAGAGGCACCACAATGCCAGCAACATTAACAGACGTCCCTAGAAGGAAACAAAATTATAAATTGTTAGCTTAATAATAGACAAATTTCATAAATGGCTTCCAATTTTAACTTCTTTTGTACTCATTGAAATTTTTACTTTAAAACGATGATAACGATGATGATGACGGCGACGAGGATGATGACGACGACAATGGCGATGATTATGATGATGACGATGATGATAATGATCGTAGTCTTCGTCATCTTTAAACAGGGTGCGTTTCATCGCAAAGGTAGGTTTCTGTTAACTTAAAAGCGAATCTAATGAATTATATCTACATGAGAGATATCAGAGAAATATCTCGGCTTTGCATGTGCTTGATGTTTATAAACCAGTTAAAGGCTTATTTCCCTTTCTATCAGATATTGTGAAGTAAAATATAAAACGAACTGGTTTTAACCACAACAAATACAACTACTGTACCTAACTTGTTAACTAGACTAACTAGGTCTACGTGACTCTTGTAAGAACTGAGCTAAACTGCTGAAGTTAATTCTCAACAAGGTTTGACAAGCTTGAAAGTTAATAAATGTGTTGGCTGTGTAAGGCAAAAACACCGAAAAAACCGACAGACCGCTAAGCAGTCATTAGACTACGAGCCCGACTTTTCTGTGAGCGAATAGTCAACGAGGCGCAGCCAAGTTATTTTTTATGTGCTTTTAAGCCAAAAATCAATAAAAATCTTGCCTTCAACGAGTAAAACGCGCGCGATCGTTACTATCGGCGAATAGAAAACAGCGGGAGAACCAATCAGATTCGCGGATTTCCAATAGAACACAGCTGAGTTTCTACTAATTAACAAATAAAGAAGCCTAAGCCATGTATTATACTGTCATAAAACACGACGGGCATTTGATAACATGCACGAGGGAAATTTCTGGAGTGTTCTCAAATGTCCGGAAATTTTATACGTCGCGAGTAAAAACACCAAAACACGCACGATCAATAAACTGAAGCAATTTAATTTCGCTTCTTCTACTTTTATCTCGAACTAAGAAGCTTCTTCGACAATCTCTGCAGCTTGACTCAGAATTTTGTCCGGAATTTCTTTTTTGAAAATGTTTGCCGACATCCCTTGCGAATTTTCACTAGAGTAAAGCTGATGAAAAACAACAAAACACGCTTTTTCTATGTTTTATACTCTGATAAAACATGGGTTTTTGACGAATCAGAGCGCGCGCCCTATCTATATTATAATGAGCAATGAATCGTAGTTTTCATAGACATTCCGTTGCACCTCACCTTCCGTTGCACCTTTCTTGGAGCTGATTGTTGCTTTGAAGGTGTCATGTCTCCCAGAGGCATAATATTCAATGAACATGTGGTTTTCTTTTGTTTTCACTGCACCGTGATAGTTTTCGTTGCAGTAGGTGCCAAGAAGCTGGGCAGATGATGAAGTTCCATCTCTCACCTTTACATAACCACAGGAGCAACTCCCACAGCTCAATATGGACATCTTTGTGAAACTCAGCTCAAGAGTGAAACCCGTCGTCGTCTCAATTTGAAATGTACAAGTCGTCAGTGGTGAGCTGGTGGGGTGGTAGCCGTCAATATCCCGACTGCTTGCAATAGATTTTGAACTTGAGCCTCCAACATAAAGAACTAAAACAAAATAACATTTTTATTTAATGGCGAGGTCGAAAATGCTCGGGCGGAACAGTTACGCATTTAAAGTCACGTCATATTTTCTCTTTCTTTATCATATCTCCAAAGCACGTGATCAGGCGGCCCTCTGTTAATCCTGCAATCTGACTGGTTCCGGGGGTGGGCGGAAATTTACGATCTTGCCCGCTCATCCTGCGATTCCGCCCGGGTGATAGGGTGAGCGAAGCTATGGAAATTTTGCTTTCCAAAATATATATATAGTTACTCATTAACTGTTGTAAATGCGAAAGGACAATTTAGCAGTGAAATTAAAGAACTTGAAGTTCTCCAAAAGGCGAATATTCTCCCTCTTAATGGACAAAATTACGGCTGTAGTTTGGTGATCATTAGGGACCTTTAGCAATGATGACGAGGCCGTGGACGAAGATTTGTATGGTCGACTAAGTCCTGGGACGAGACAGTCGTCCACGGCAGGAAACATAAACACTTTATCAGACCGGTAGCGTCAACCTCGTTCCCAGGGTCTTTTCCCAACGAGGTTGCGGTAGCGTGGACGAGTTTCGTGCTGTGGAAGTCAATAGCGAAAATGTCTTAAATAGTTTCGTGGGCTGCTAAAACTTCTGTTAAACGAATAGTTTGTATTTTTAAAGCCGGGAAGTCTTTCAGATTTAAAATTGAAGTCAAGATTAAATTGCAAAAATTACAATGTAATGCAGTTGACAGAATGTGATTTATATCATTCTTATAAGGTTACATACGTATCCCGGTGCAATTTTATCGCCACAATCCGCCGGCATTCCTCCACACGCAGTGCGACCACAAATGCACAAATCATAACCTTACTTTTAATCTCTGCTTGATGATCTGTTTTTTCCTCGCGGTCCAATCAAATATGTTATGGACGCTATCTGATTCACTGACGAGCTATCTCGAGTGAAGAAACCTCAAAGAAACCACGTAAAAATGCAAAAACTCCACGAAACATACTCTCGTTCACTACAAGACGGTAAATGACGGCAAATGACGTCCTGAACAAGGTGTGGACGACGCGCCTTGCTTGATGGGCATGCGTGGTAGCGTCGAGTCTCGTATTTCCAACTCCCGGTCGTTCACGTTCACGTCCTCGTCATCTTTGCTAAAGGTCCGTATTATTTGTACCTTTTGACGCCTGTTTAACCTTCCTTCTCTGCTAAATTCTCCCGAACCGAATACTGAATACCACATTCAAGAAAATAAGGACTGTTATTACACATTTCATTGGGTTTCACTTTCTCAAACAGTTTATCAAAATAAAATACTATAAGAATCAACGCACGCAATGTTACTTCGTTAGAGCGAGTTTCAATTGAGTGTCGTAAAACCAAAACCAAACTAATCACTTTGGTCAATCACAAAAGAACAGAGACAATCCAGTGAACCAATCAAAACTCGAAGTAATTACTCGTAGCCGATAGAAAGCGCGGGAAAACGTGCACGCGCGATTTGCGATTAGTTTTGGGGTGCGCTCCTTTGGGGTGATCCGGATCAGGATTAGTCATCCGAGATCACTCAGATCATGGTGCATCAAAGGAATTGGAAGTGGATTCGCCGGCGCCTTTGATGCACCATGATCTGAGAGATCTCGGATCACTTATCGTGATCTAGATCATCCCAAAGGAACGCACCCTTGGTTTTACTCCTGATTGGTTGAAAAAGTGGCGCGAGATTTTTAAACCAATTACTGAGCGAGGTAATAAAAAAACGAAACCAAACGCAGAACTACTTTCGACACTGAAGTGAAAACCCCAGGGGGCACTTGATCCATGTTTGGGTATAGGGTAAAGTAAAGCTAAGTAAAGCTTACAAATAGTTGATGGTACTGGTTGTCTGGAATAACCACGGGGCTAAAAAGACCAGACAATATTTTTACAATAAATTAGAATAATCAAAACAATCGGTACAAGACGATAAGTGGTAGCTTGTCATACACAACAAACACACACACAACACAAACACACAAAGGAGAAAAATCTAATAACAAGCCATCAAAGAAAGCACACAAGATTATGATAATATGACTAAAAAAACAAGCGTATAAGAAAATTAGTTATAAGGCAAATTATGATACACAATTAATAATTTTGGACGAATTCCTGTTTCATTTTTTTCTTGAACTTTGAAAGGGTTAGGAGTTTATTATTGTCATCTATACAGTTCCACACTTTTGGACCTTGAAACCTAATATTAAAGATTCCATAATTGTTTCTGGCTGTACGAGAGTTTCGAAGAAAGTTTGGGACTGAGGGAATCGTTATTTTCTATCATCTATACAGTGTTAATATCTAGTCCTGAAAATAATGTAATATTGACTGATGACAGGCTAAATAAATACTGATGAACGTTTCTGATTTCGGATATGCTTAAAAGCCTTGAAACCATACCCTGTCTTTGACGCCTCCTTAATATCCATACCCTGTTTAGGACAGAGGGGGTAAGTTTGTAAAGAAACTGTGGTGCTGCGTAGGTGGGAATTATAACAATATAATTTGGTTTTATCAACTGGGTTGATGTGAATTGGCCACCGTAAAGAGATTCAAGAGCTAACGTTTCGAGCGTTAGCCCTTCGTCGGAGTGAATCAAGGAACTGTGGGTCGTGTGTTATTTATATACAAAAGATGGAGCTTCGCTATTGGCTGGTGCCTGGTAACGTGAAAACAACGGAATAAATTAGTTGAATGAAAAGCGTTCGTTGATACCGTGAGGATTAAGGGTGCCCATTTGACAAATAAATTTTTGTTCTAGAGTTTTGCGGCTTTCAGTGTTTCCTTGGTGAAGGGAAAGGCCGCAGACTGCCATGTGTTGCTTAGAATGATTTGGGAGATTGAAGTGTCTCAAGACCGGTTTTGACGCATTTTTGTCGTCTTTCTCTACGTCCCGTCCGTCCCTGTTTTGCCGATGTATAACTTTTTGCAAAGAGTGCAAGTTATACAGTAGATGGCATTGGCTGAGGTTCAGGTGAAATGATCAGTGATCTTGATAGATCGCTTGGGTCCCGATATTTTGTCAACGTTGTGAATGAAAGCCATGTTTTGCATCGTGCGCGAGCGCATTTAAAAGTTCCGGGTTAGGACAGACTCGCTTAAATGATATACCCTGTCCAGGTCTGAGGGGTCAAAAACCATACGCTATCCAGCAGCACAACCCCGTGTAGCCCAGATAAGGGAGTATCCTCCGGGTGAAAACTGCTCTAAACACATATGTTAATAGTTAGAAATTGCCTTTTAAAGGCAAAAAGGAGGCCTAAATAACTCTTGTTACTTTAAGGAGCCGATGTGGATTGTTTTTTATTGCTCCATTTTGGCGCTACATTTGTGCTTTTTATTATTCCTGATCAGTGCATTTCTTTTGTTTTTGTGGTGAATGCTAACGTCAGTACTGTTTATTAGACCCAGTTCGGACGTCGTGGTTCTCCCGTGCCGAACTCGATTGAGGAACGGTTGGATGTTGCTAAAACGGGGAATGGGGAATGGGAAATTGAAATGGGAAAACTGAAAATGGGAAATTTAAAACGTGATTTAAAAAGCAGTTAAGAGCTATATGGCTATGTGTGCATGTGAACATTTGACTGAGTAACCGCGCGACGCAGTTCCAGTCAAGAGCCATATTTGACCCTTGCTCACCAAAGAGTCTCCAGTAGCTCAGTGGTTAGAGCATCCGACTAGATCACGAAGGGTCGTGTGTTCAAATCCCATCTGGGACTTGGATTTTTTTCCGAGTTCTTGTTGATGCCAATTCTATGTTGATTGAAATTTTTTATTTCCAATTATAAAAAAGAAGTGAAATATTTTGTTAATGTGGGGTATTATTGTGCAGCCTTTAAAGAACTATAGAAGATTTTCTTAAAAAAGGAGTGTAAAGATTTATTTTAGGCAAGCGGATCTAATGTTGCAGTTTTACTAATGCGCGCACGAAATACAAACTTCGAAGTTCTCTCTTTTGTTTTTAAATTTTTTTAACCAATTTATATATAATATAAATTATAGTTAATGTGATAACCAAAGACCTGATTTAATGAGAGACTAAACCAGTTCACTTCCTGTCATGGGCCACTTCCTGCACATCATCCTTTCACGTCGAATGATCTGGCTCGGCATGTACTAAAACCAGGAATACCGGAACACCGGAACACCACAGAACACAGAACACCGGAACACCCCGGAACACCAGAAATTTATTGGCATTTTATTGTATTTTTGGTGTTCCGGTGTTCCGGTGTTCCATGTTTTGTGGTGTTGTGGTGTTCCGGTGTTCCTAGTTTTAGTACATGCCATCTGGCTCTGCCAATCATGTGCAAGCGATCATATTCAGAGTTGATCTCCATAATTACACGCTTAGGATTGCAGAACAACAGTTCATGCGTTTCTGAACTCCTGGAAAATATACCCCTCCCTCCCTCTGTGCTGTTTTCCTCCCCTCGGCTGGTTTCATTAATTAATGTTATGTAATCACTGTTATTGTTAAACTTTGATGGTCTTCCTGGTTTTATATTCTTGTATTTATTGTACCAGAGTCTCTTCTATACCAAGCAACACTTATACCTAGTAGTCTAATGTCATAGTTCTAGGTTTGGAGAACCTTTCCCATCATTGTTATTCTAATAGTATAATGATATTTTCAGTTAACCTGTATTGAATATTTGAAGTTAAATATAGATGGGTTTGGGATGAAGTGCTCCCATGCAGGTCACCTTTTAACCCATAGACTCTTATTACTCCTTAACCTGGGGGATTGGACCCCTTGAGAGGTTTTTCACCTTTCCATACCCTGGGGGATTATCACCCCCTAGAGAGAATTATCACGTCTCTCTCAGTACCCTGGGGGATTATCACCCCCTAGAGAGGATTACCACCTCTCACTCAGTACCCTGGGGGATTATCACCCTCTAGAGAGGATTACTAGCTCTCCCAAAGTACCTTGGGGGATTATTACACCCCTAGAGAAAAGTGGCCTAGAGTCCTTCATTGGAGTACTTTATCCCTTTTCCCCACAATTATTCTGGTTCTGTTGTTTGCTTGTATTATAGTAAGGGTTATGGGTTGGGAAAATTAATTTCAAATAAAACGTCTATGTACCTTAAATTAAAAGGGACTACATCAAGGTGGGCGAGTTTTAAACAGTTTTAAAACGGATGGAGTGGTTCAGTTAAATGACCTTAAATCATATCATCAGTGCTGTGAAACAACTTGCATTGTTTCGATCGAATACAGACACTGATTTAATTTTTCTCCAGGCTTTGTTTCAAGGTTTCTCAGGCTTTTCCATGGCCATCTTTGATAATTAAAAAAAAAATATCGGACTGCCGGTGCGTCGGTGTTTTGAAAGCGATTCGAAAACTACCGGGGACTCAGGCACAGCGATCTCGAAGGCCACATTATTTTCGGTCAAGATAAATAAACCGAAACAAGCATTATACTGAAAACCTAAAAATCGTTGTCGTGTATTTCCTTTCAACTTTATATTGCCAGGAATTTATTTTCTAAACCTTCGGAGTTTATATTCAATTCATTAAAGTGCCTATGAAATGAAATGAAAAGTTGTTTCTTTTTTACGGGAAACTTGTTATAAGATAATGCAGATATAAATAAAATGACAAAAACTGTTACTTCCATCCTAAAATCGCATTTTCTTCTGCCCTATTTCCACGAAAACTGTGCGACAACATTTCGGGAGACTGGGGCGAGTTGTGACGTAACAACCATTGCAGCTGAAATTGGGTCACTTGCTCTCTAGACTAACATGGCAGATAATGATTACTGCGAGTCAGAAATATCTGAAGTTGCAAGTTTGTCCGCGGATAGCCATGAAGAAGAAATGGATTTCTCGAGCAGTAAGGCAGTAGTGCCTTACCAGAATGGGCCATTAGCGAATGCTGCAGAAGAAATGGCAGAAGAAGAAGATGAAGACGGAGATGGAATTACTCCAGGCATGTTAGCGGCAAGATTTGAAGGGAAACTGCAGTCAATGACTGGTTAGTATATGTAATTATGTTTGTAGTTGAAATAAATATCAATGTAGTTCTTTTTTCTTAATTTTCCCCTTTGTAACTAGGTGCCAATGCGGACACTGCAAGACCGAAAACCTTGTTTCAGCGACCGAATTCCGTTGCTGTAAAGAGGTCACAGCGGCGCGAGGCAAACTTGTATTTGATGGGAGTATCGAACACGTTAAATGCATCACAGAACATGTCGATTATGGTCCAATGACAAATAGGACCGTTCTTCTTCAGGTTTGTCCACTGTTGAAGGATTCCAGTGGAAAGAACTACAAACGTCCACCTAGAGGTCATCAAACAAACGAGTGAGTATAAAACTGCGCGTGTATTCTTCCACAAGTCGATTCGACACTTCCCTTCAAGACATCTGTTTTCTGTTGTACATTTAATTGATTGCCCTAGAATTATTGAGTTACTCTAGCAAATATCGGGATAGATAACAATATTTTTTCGTGATTCTAGTTTAGCTTTCTTTTTTATATTCTGTTGATTTCTCCCGCGAAATTTTGCAACGTGTATTTTGCCACAGTGGATTTTAAAAAACCACTTGACATTTTGCTTCAAGATATCAGTTTTCTGTTTTACATTTAATTGTTTTTCCCAAGAATTTTAAGCACTGTTAGCTAATATGGGGATAAATAACTATAATTTTTGTGTAATTCTTGTTAAGCTAGCTGTTTTATATTCGGTTGATTTCTCCCGCGAAACTTTGCAATGAAGCAATTTTACAGGAAGCATTACCGGCATTCATTTACACACTGTGTAAGAAGTTTAAATTTAATTCCTGTTACTTCGTCTTGGGAATGATGAATGGCATTCGCGTTTACTATTGCCATTTTCTCTTAGTTATGTACATACGGAACTGGAAGTCGAAGTTTAGTGTGAAATAGAAATTTACGTTTTCCAGATAAATTATTGAACTATTTTCGTTTACTCCCGTGCATTTTTTCTTTTGCGGAAACACTCGCCGATAAGAATTCTTTCACATCCGTAATTGTGAACGGGTATGCTAGTCACGAACTTGAACACCAATGATGAATGCTTATACAAATCGACAAGGAACAAAATAAATAATAATCTTGTTTTTAGCTGCTGTAGAGCTGTGGCGTACAGATAGCTGACAAGGTGGATGTGCGGATATGTGGGCTGGCAGAACAGGAGACCGCTTCCAGCCTGTATTTATCATAATATTAGAACCGTGTTTCCCACATTTAATGCAAAAGGCTACCAAGAATCAGACGAGATATGAACAGATGTACATGTGACTGTCATATTTATCTTTTAGGGAGCTTTAAGCAATGACGATGGCGACGGGGAGGGCGACGCCTGGTAAAAAATGAAATTATATTCAGTGCATCCATCACTTTCAAACGTAGCTCTCGTCGAAAATATAAGGACGGCGTTTATTTTCAAACAGAAAAAAGGAAATTTAGCCGTAAGGTTCGCGTTTTCCAGAGCACTTATAATTTGGTCATCACGTTGTTGTTTTGCAGAGGACCGCAAAGAAATGTACAAAGAACTAAAATGCACGTGCAGGGCTATTGTACTCGTTCTCGTTGACGCCGCCGTCGTGGTTTGCTTTAAACTCCGTATTGACTGCAAGAGAACTTCACTGAAATAAAAACAGCCAAATAATCATTAATGATTATAATGTTATTGCGTTAGTCAGTATTGGCCACATTTTTTATTCATTTAGGACAGGGTCAACTTCGCAAATTTTTTGTCCATTTAAATCCCTTTTGTGCCCTCTTACGGGTTTTCTACATGTTCTGCAGGTGTATTCTTTTTTTTCTTGGCTTCGGTTCCTTGATCTGTTGAAGTTGTTGCCCGTTTTCTTGACTCCAACTTGTCTTTTGCTTCAACTGTTTTTTTTGGAAAGAAAACATTACATTAGTTCATGGAAGTTAACCATAATTCAGCTCCTGAAGAATAGAGAATTTAACTTAGTGGGTTTTAACAACTGGGGAAAGCATGGGTTTACTAATAGTAAACATACTGTTTTGTAAAGTCATTCCACTCAGTTTTAAAATTTGTTTGCTTAGAAAAAAGGTACCATAACTGCTGTGTCTTGATAGCTTGATGCAAACATGATAGTGAGCGCTGAACAACTCAAACTACTGTTGTTACCCAACTGTCTTCTGTGTGGCTTCAGCTCAAGCGAACATTATAGTTCTCCCAAGTCCACTCAAGTCTCTATTTAAGACATTGGACTTAAATCTGTTTACCTGAAGGAAACAATGTGTTCTCCAAGCTTTTTCGCGCTTTCATTTTTCTTGTTGCTTCAGTCTTGTCCGTCTTGTCTACAAACTGGCTACTCAAAGGTTTTGGAACTTTCTCCGTGTACCTTTGCACTATGTTTTCCAATGCTGCGACTGTAGCAGTAAACAGTACGTGTTTGATGCTGTTGACATAATCTAAATAAAAATCATTTCAATTATTTTGTTGTTTTCACTTGAGAGGTGCTTCTACGAAAGCAAGGGGTACTTTGAATGATCGAAATGGTGGTGTTAGCTACTAAATTACGTCCTTACCATACGTAGGTGGTACTGCTACGTTCCTCGCAATCTCTTCTCCTAGTTTGTACTTGGGATATGTTACCTTTACGTAATCGTTACCGTCTTTAGATTTTTGAGGCTCCCTTCGTAGGTTTTCGTTAAAGTGTAAGGAAGCGAGAATGTGTCTGACAGAGAGAAATCATAAAATTAGCAAATAAATAGTTGCTCAAATTAACTCAAAACTATAACCATACACACGGTAATTGAACCTGATGCTGAATAAACAGAATGCAGAATACAGGGTATCCTTATTTTTCTTATAGGGTTAATTTTTACCAACCTGCAGTATGTTCCCAACCACGAAAAGCTCAGCATTTTTGGGTGCCAGTGGTTCAGCGTAGAATGTAGTCCTTCCAAGCAACTGGTCTGTTCCTCTGATGATAGGTTTTTGACATCATTTATCAGTCTTGTGTCTGTTATAATACTGTTCAACTTGTCGTATGCCTTTGTTCCTATCACAGTAGCAGCTTATTGTTAGGTAACTAACATATTTTATTTTAACTGTCGCACAAAAACTGAGCATACATACCAAGTTTAACCCATTTACGCGGCTCAAGGGCTTCATGAGCACACTCTTTGAAAAGATCACTTTCGTGATCCTTATGTTTGTTCGCTACATGCCTCATAATTGACTTCCACTTGGCAACTATCATGTCTCCAAAGCCCTGTTTTGTTGACGTGACACTCCAATACAGGTGATCATTTATGCCCTTCATCCAGTCCTTGATTATTTCACAGTTCTTCTCTAAGCTTCCTTTCAACAGTTTCTTTCCAAGACTTCGAGAAACGTGCCAGAGGTCAAAAAAGTGTTTGGTGTTCTGCTGGGCTGTTCTAATCCATTTAGCTATACCTCTGTGCCTGTCAGAAATGAAAGTAGCAATGGCAAGACCGGCTTCGATGAGAAAGGAGAACGATCTCTTTGCACCCTCTAGTTCCATGGCATTGCTGCTTCCAGTTTCATTGGACTAAAAGAGATAAATTATTTCAATGTTAGGCTTTCCAAATAAAAAACGTTTTGCAAGGGAATAGTGCATGATATCGCTGGTTCTTTGATGAGTCATTTAATTCTCAATATAATAAATACTGGTTTACACATACAACGCAAGTAGTAAGTGTAATACAAGAAACGTGGACATCCTTGTGGACAAGTGTTAAACGGACTTGTCAAATGCCATGCATGTATTATAGACTGAAGGTAGTTTCTGTGTGGCATGAAATTTGTTCAAGCAAAATGCGAAAATTTTGCAATTCGCGAAATTAAACTCCCGCCCAAATTTCACGTTACACGGTAGATCATTTTGTTATAAAACCAACGATATCACTAACCTGTAAGAGCTCGAAATGAACCACTTTCATTATGGAACAACAGAACATCGTATAGACTCCATATTTCGTGGAATGGCCCATGGAGTCAAAACGCCCATCCCCGGACCATACTATTTCCTTGACACCTTTGAGCTGATTTATCAATGCCGCTCTATATGATTCCCAGTGGATTAATACAGATGGAAATAGAAACTTTCTCTGATGGGTGAAATACGTACGAATGTTGTACACAGACAGGCCCATGTGTCTAAATACCAGTAATATTTTGCTAATAGAGGCACCAGCCATGAGGACAGCAAAGCTATATAGGAAATTGCCAGCAGGGTACTTTCCAAAAATTGTGGGCTGTGATCTCCATATATAGGCCTCCCTACCACACGTGGGGCAGTCCTGGATTACAGTAACCATTGTGCCATTTTTCTTCATTCTCACGGTGGGTTTCTCTGTTTTGCATTTAAAACAAAACATCGAAAAAAGCTTCACCAAAACACTGATGAAAACAATGAACTTTGGCTCGTCTTGCACACTGATGTCTTTTGCAAGGCTGACAATTAATGAAATAGCAATATCAGTAAAAAAAAAACATTCAAAAAGAGCTACAATTTTACAGAGAAACGTGATGTGTCTCCGACAATCGGAGTTGGTAAGAACGATAAGGTCACTAGAATAGAGATTTATAAGTAGAGTGTATGTACTAGCTATGATCATTTCGCAAAGAGGATACATACTTCAAGTCATTCCTGGTTGTTTCATTATCAACTTCTACTTTGTCATCATCTGTCTCCGAGCTGTCCTCTGGCACGGACCAATCAAGGTCATGCATCTCACCTTCGCAGTCTGGGTCATCATCTGCACTGCTCGCACTTTCATAATCTGGCATTTCTTCATAACTGCGCTCGTCTACCTCATCATCAGCGGCTTTGCCTTCACTTTCATGTTCACTTTCTTCGTCTTCAGGATTAACGGATTTCTGCAAGACAGTTTTAAATTCAAAACAATTAAATATTTGATTGATATTAATAAATATTAAATATTTTATTTATATAGTTATAGGTACAATGTAGGTCATTCGCATTCTATGCAACCCGTTACCGTACCCTCTACGCACAACGTTAAGAAAGGTGGTGAACTTACGATTTTTTGAAGTTCTCTTCTCAATCTACTGCAGCTCTTCTGTAATTTTCGGACTCTAGTTCTCAGTTCGTCGCAGTTGTAACAAAGAATTTCCTGTTGTTCCTGTGACTTAGGATCTTCATCAACCAGATGGACCATTTCAGCGGAAGGAGAACAAACACTATCCTCGCCTTCTTTTTCTTGTACTGGGGTTTGTTGGTGTGTGCGATTTTCTGTTTGTTCGTTGAAATCAGCAGTGACGTCTTTGGGTGATACTACTGACGACGGAGTCAAAGCTTCCCGAAGCAACTGAAAAGATGATGACGTAAAGTATAAGAAATAATTCATACGTGAACTGAGGATGTAGATCAAAGCCAGAGATGATCATCGCCGCGAATTTCCAATTTAATTAATTGTAATAAAGATATATAAGTTACTGAGGTTGCTTATAAGCTGCAATCTAACCAAGGAAAGATCTGCTTGATAACTCAATCAAAGCACTCACTCAGCAGTCAGTACATGGTTGTTGTCCATTTCAGCTGCATTTCATTTAGGGGGCCTTTTTTTCTTGTTAACTTCGAGACCCTTCAGACCATGGATGCATGCGCCAAGTTACAAAGTTCGCAAACAGGAAATGCATAAAAGACAAAATATGTAAGGTGTTTCAACAAAACGGAACTGCCAACTAATCACTTAACGTAACATGAAATTTATATGTATTATATGTATGGGTATGTACGCATTAACGGGAACATCTAGCGTTCGGATCCTCCAGGCATGTGAATAAATTAAACTATTTATATACTGTACATCTCTTTATATTACAGGTTGTAGATAAACTTTTGAGGACTTACCGCACGTTTTTGTCGTGGAGTCACATTATTTTTTGGAATAATTGTGCCCTCTGTAGGCTTAGCTGGGATTGAGGGGATGGAACCTTTTTTCAGGTAATTCTTGAACGGCTTCAAAGCAACTCCATCTCCGAGAGAGATTGACGGGTTATAACGATAGCAGGACGGCTCGAAGTGTGCCGAGCACAGCACTGACCTGGATGAAGGTGCCCAATCGGGCCGGTGAATTCGGACAAATCGAGTCCACTGTCGCCGTGTCCCTTCATCCTTTGGGAATTCATGCATGGTTACAACTTCCGTATAAAATGTGTTCATACAACTAATTTCTCCAGGTCCTCCAGCAACGCAATATTGACCACCACGTCTCTGTGTCTTCGCCATGTTGCCGTGACCTTGCAATGGTTATTACGTCACAAGCTAATTTGCATACCGGTTGACTGCGCGATGATTGTCACAAGAAAACATTGAAAATCGCTCGTCAAATGAAGCCCCAAACGGGTAAAAATTTAACTTTGAACATCTCTAAATGTTATATTCGTTGGAAATATATGTTTTTGACTTGTTTAGCGAAAGATCGATTTCATTTCATAGGCACTTTAATTCTCTATTATTCGATTATCTTGCGAGCAGACGTCCCACCTCTGATCGCAGGGTATTCTTCGATCCGCGTACGATCAAGACAAAAATCTTTCTAATCTATAGTTCTTTAAAGGTATATGCAAATCTGATCACACATAGCGAAAGAATTTCATGTCTTATTTCCAGTTTATCAGTTTTTTACTTTACCATTTTCAATTTCTTATTTTCAGTTTTCCCATTTCAATTTTGTATTCCCCATTCCCCGTTTTAGTAACCTCCAATTACGTTCGACAAAAGCACGACAGAAGCACGGCCGCGCCTGAATCAGCCTTTTGCATTAAGTCCAGCACGGCAGTAAGCTCGGCAACTCTGCATACGGGCCTAATGGCCCATTAGGCCGGAGCTTATCCCGGTTTCATTAGGATGAAGCGATAGAGAGCATTTGTACCCCCCTGGATGGGATGCTAGTCCTTCGCAAAATTACCCGCGAAAAAAATTCGCCGGTACCCATTACGAATACAAACGAAGATAAAATGCAAGGCTGATTGAACAGTATGGGAAATGTATTCCATGTTACATGTAACACCCGGAAGAAGGAAGGCCATGCCTTCCGAAATATTGCAATACATTTCCCATACTGTTAAATCAGTCCTGCATTTTATTTTCGTTTATACCTTAAATATTGCTGATAAGATCCTTTGCGGTGGTCCTTGCAAATTTACTCTCATTTTGAACCATAACAGTCAAACCAGATGTTCTTTTGATGGGAAATCTGCAATGTTGCGAGAAATTATCGACAGGCTTAGTTCAGATTGCCAGAGCAAATGTAAATTTTTAAGCACAATTTCCAGCTTGGCAATTTGAACAAAGCCTGTCGCAAATTTCCCGCCGTCTGTTGATAAACAGTCGACCATGGAGCAATTACTACTTTCTGTTTCTTTAAAACAGAGCTGGTATTACTTTGTTTTATACGGCAAAATGAAAACCGGAACTTGGCAACTTGCTCGAGCAAATTTAAAATGAAAGTTGCAAGTTGGTTAGATCAAACTGTCAATCAATATTGTAACATTAAACCGTAAAATGGCAGAGTTCACATCCAAAGAACATCCGGTTTGACTGTAATACCCCTGTGTAAAGAGAGGAACTGTGAGAGTCAAGCGTCTTTCCCAAGAACACAATGCAGTGCCTCTGTCAGGGCTCGAACACGGATCGTCTGATCCGGAGTCCAGCGCACTAATCATTAGGCCACAGTGGTGTAAAAGTAGCTAAGGTCTGCATACGAATCTAGTGGCCCATCAGGCCGGAGCTTTTACCGGTTTCCTTAGCATGAAGCGACAGATAGTATCTCTACTCCCCCATTGATGGGATGCTAGTCCATTGCAGGGTAACCCCAGCAGTAAGTTCGCCGGTACCCATTTATACACCTGGGTGAAGAGAGGCACTGTGAGAATAAAGTGTCTTGCCCAAGAACACAACGCGGTGTCCCTACCAGGGCTCGAACCGCACTAACCATCAGGCCACCATGCCTCCCCACCATGCTGCACCAAAACAAAATTATGTTCAATTATGTTAACTCCCGCAAAAAGGTTTATATAACTGTTACATGTATTCATTTAATCCTGAATAGGCCATTTCCGAGTTCTCTTTTACCTCAGTGTCAACACGAGTCCAAGTGCGAAACCTTTCAAATGAAAATGTGTTTTATCCGCATCTTCATTTTCATGCAAAGTAAACTCATTTCATATGAATAGTTTAGTCTCGTTTTGAAACAGAGGTGAAAGGGAATTCGGGAAGGGCCTACATGTATTTGGTACGACTCTAACACGATGTCTAAATCAAAGTCGTGTTTCTGCCGTGCTACCGAACCTAATTGCTATTAAGTTCGGCACGGCAGAAGCATGACGTCAAAACTGGGTCTGATTTGCTTGGAAGTGACACTTATTTATAGTACACATATCATTCTTCACTCTTGCCGTACCTTTGATACCTAGCGACTCATCATTGGATGCGTGCGTATACAACCAAATTTTGCCGTACAATCTTTGTAGTAGGCTAATCGCCCAAACAAATCAAACAAGGAAAAAAAGAAACACGATTTTTTGCCGGCCTAGGTCGGTCCGTATAAATATGCTCTCGGCCATGATAATGACCCGGGGCCGTAGACCTCTGCCACAGTATATAGTTTTTCCCAAAACGGTCGACCTAGACCGACATATTACATATATTTTTTTCGTTAGCACGTTTTCAGAATTCACGTCTAATTGAGAGTCATTTTTCTCCTGCACCGCTGCCGGCGAAATTTCTGGACTTCTGCTTTTCCTTGCTTTGACCTATTTAATCTTTCAGATAAACGGAAAGCTGTATCATGAAGGAATGATGGTCGAGCAATGTCTTTTCAAAGTACACACGGGTGCTTTACAAGGCCCTCTCTCCGCTTACGTTATCAGTTGGGTTGGATTGGACTCGGTTGTATTGACCGTGCTGGAGTTAACAGACCACCTCCAAATAAGGTAACAAGTAGAGCCTTTTTAGCCAAACTGGCTCACAGCTGCCGGCGCTTAACTCCGGTTTCCTTAGCATGAAGAAGCTAGGAGTAGTCCATCACAGGTTACTCCCCAGCAACCTGTTAGGTTGCCCTGGGTGAAGAGAGGCACTGCGAGAGTTACGTGTCCTGCTCACGAAAACAACGCAGTGCCCTGGTCGAGCCTCGAACCTGGACCGTTCGAACCGGCTTCGGGCGCGCTTCCCGAATATCATCCCTAAAATTGTTTGCTGCCCCGATCAGTAGATGGTTTCGGTATAAAATCACAGGAATTTCCTATTAAAAGTTCAGTTTTAAATTAATAGTCGATTATTATAAATTGGCGTATAAAGAGGATGACTTACCTGTTTTAGTGTACGGTATACAGGTGTAAATTGACTGCGCAAACGGTGAGTAAGACGGGGAGCGCGTAACTATAGGGTACGAAGGCCAGTATGTGTATGGACCTGTTGTTGGATAGCTGTATCCATCTACACGATAAGACAGCATGAATCCCGAGTAATTATTTGCATTATAATTCGAGTAGAACCGGACACGTACATCGCCATACGAAGTGATGGAGGAAGGTGTTCGAGACCCACAATACTTTCCGATCACGGCATAGTTCCGATTTCGAACCTGTACGTAGTCCTGACAGTATCCACCCCATGCCGCAGGCTGTAAATCAAATCTCGTGAAATTTAACTCGACTTTGATTCCCCATGATGCTGAAATACGCCAATCACATGATTTGAAGGTCGGGTAGCGCCAAGGAAAATTAGGACTGTAAATAACACCAGCGGAGGCTCCAGGGACGATAGATGGACAACCTGGAATCACAATAAGAGAATAAAATGACTTTTTGGGTGCAAATAAACAATATTCCCTAAAAATTCATTTTATTCCCTTATTATTATCAATATACAAGGTCAAAAAACATCCTGATAACTAACAAATTTAATGTTTTCAAGAATACAAGTAAGAACTTACTTAGCTCCGCGTTGAAAATGTCATAACTGTAAAACCTGAACCGATATGTTTTGAACAGGTGTAGTTGAGGATATAGCTAGAATGTCTCTTAAAATAATCGCCAATGAGTTAAGAACTCATGGATAATCATAATATTTATCGAACTTACATTTTCAGGTTGATCTTCGGTGTAAAATTCCCGCAGTACCTCAGCCGAGCTAATTTTGCACGACCGTAGGAATCAAGTAAACGATGTTTCGCTTCTCGTAAAGAGGACAAGAACTTACTTTCTTTGTTTCTTCCGGATTGTGCTTTTGCTTCTAACCTGTCTTCAAGTCTAAATCCGACTTTTTTGTCTGCATTTTTCCCATTTATAACAAATAGACTGATTTTCTCTCTGAAAACTATTCGATTAGAAACTGAACTTCAAAACTGCTGTTTGCTCGTACGCACCTCAATGGCTTTCCCACGTAAAAGGCTAAACGTAACCTGATTGGTTGAAATCCATCGCATGACCGAGCGGGGGTGGGAGGGGTCCCGGTATTCGTTTAGGAGCAGGACGACCTTGTATATACCCCACAATCCCTTGAATTATCATCATTCAGGAACGTTTTCATTTGAACCGTCCACTGTACGTAAATATAAGAGCAGAAAGATAAGGAGAAAGCAAAGCGAAAAATTGATGTTAGGTTTCGTGATAAAGGTACGTATATTAAATCGACAGGGATTCGATATGGTTCAAGCACGCAGTGTCCTTGCGGTCGCAATTATCTTTTACGAGTTCTAACTAAATCACGTTTTTGGCGATAAGTTTTTATTCTGTGATTGAAATTGTTCTATATTTACTGTATGGAAGGTTATCGCATCATTCAAATAAAGAGAAAAAATGATGGTCCCGAAACTGACTCGTTTTCGACAAAAATGCGGCTGGCTAGTCTCTCTTGCAAGCCAAGCCGCCATTTTGCTTATGAGCGCGTTAAAATTCTGTGTAGTAAGGACGCGCAAGGTAATTGTGAGAAATCACCTTAACTGTAGTTTAGGGTGCAATGCGAATCATCAAGTAGGCACTAAATATAGGCCTTTTGCAACACCACATGTCAGTTATTCTCCACGCACAAATCACACTAAACTGAATTAGATATTTTAAAATTGTTTTAACTGATATTGTGTGTGCTTTTGCAAGGCTGTCTTATTACTGATGCCAGGTTTCAGACAAAATTTGACTTCGAACAATCATAGTTTACTAATCTTACCTGATGAACTATTGAGCGCTCTGTAATGAGCCACAAACCCTTTAAGTTGAAAAGAACTATCAGACTTGAACTGCATGTAAATGTATCTGCCTGATGAGAAAACCGGCATAGGAAGTTCACTTCCACAACTTGTTGACAAAAGAGGTGAGCCATTGTTAAATCCATCGAAAATCTTCACCATATCATAGCTGCACTGACTATCATCCTCCAGTTCAAATGCTGTGAAGTAGATGAGCACTTTCTGCGTGTAGGGAACTTGGATCCGCCACTGGCAATTCTCGTTGTTACCGTAATTGTTAGGGTATCCTGGACTCTTTATTTGGCCGCCATTTTGATTGTAGTTCAGATAAATAGTCTGTGTTAAGCCATAACACCCTGGCAAATAATCATTTTATTATTAATTAAGGAACAGATAAAGAGATCTAGAAAAGATCTATATTTCGGTCTCGGTGCTAAATTGTCTGTTTTAAAAGTAAAGAGCTAATGCCCCACAATTCTTTTAATTTAGTTCTTATTGCAGCCACAAAAGCAAAATGCTCAGTGATTCACGATTACGTCTAGCAGCAGTAACAGCTGAGTGAGATTGATGATCACCCCCTTGTCCATTTCAATCGGCCTCATCCAGCTGTCTTTTAAGGTTATACTGTTATTATTCCACGTCAATTAAGTGTTATGTTATGTTATATATGTTAAGTTACACTGTTATGTTATGACTGTTTGTTATTTTATGCTGTGTTATGTTACGTTGTGTAATATTTTAGTGAATATCTTATATTTAATACTCCTGTATCAGTGACGGGTTTCTATACTCTTAACAGGGAAGCAGAGAGGGGAGGGGGGAGAGGGTTGCATTCATGTACCAACTTACCTCCAGAAATGCGTTGTGGTTCAGTCCAAAGGAACACTGAAAAAAGTATTTAAAATATCAGTAAAAAATAAAATGTCTCCGCTGTCAGAACCAGCCAAGGATAACATAAGAAGCAAAATTGCTTCCACAATATTTAGCCTCTATGCCCGACAGAAAATTGACTATATACGAACAACAAGCACTAAAACGACTGAAAAACGATTAGATCGTTGTACCATAGACCGACAAGGAGCGTGCTACTTTTATTATCAACAAATCTGACTACTATGAAAAAATGGACGCACTTGTTCTCAAGAACCGCTCGTTAATTTCACGAAATTTGGCAGGAAAATACTTGAGGAAATTGAAAATCATTGAAGTATCTTTCAAAGAATGATATCTTAAAATCGCCGTGTTAAACTATCGTTTAAATGGCGTTAACGACTAAATTTTCCGTCCAGCTATGTTACTATGGCAACAGCACACACGTCAGCGTAACTATCAAAAGTCTATGCTATTGTCAATCATGGCGATCAAGAGATCGGCGATTTTACAAAAAAGGCAAATGCGACACAGGTCTCAAAAACTCGTATTTGCGAGAGTCTGGCACTGTAAGAAACGGGCCTGCCAAATTGCTGGGTTCATTTCATATGGACTTTTAATGGCATTCCCTTCCTAAAAAAACTTAAGCTGACAACACAGCGTCATTTTAAGAAAAACAGCTCATAATAAACAGGCTTATGATAAATACGTCATCGCTCTTTTGGCTCCATGAAAAATTTGTTGTTCTAAATCCTTTGCGCGCGCTGCCTCGCATCATTAAAAATGCTGAGCACGCGCAAAAACTGTGTTCGGCCACCTTAAACGCGCCAGCACTACAATACAAACTCGAAAGCAAACTACTTACGACCGACGCTATCGACGCTTAAAGGTACTGCAGAATGCGGTGCTCAGTACCACATCCATTGACACTTAACAGATACCCGAAACTGCCCCAGTCTGGTATACCAATGCGACCTATAGTCTCGTTATGTGGGTCCTTGACGTATAAAGTAACTTACAGCAACTGTCTAGATACTGTCTAGACAACTACACTGCAACTCCTAACCGACGAACAGAGACGTACAGTACAATCCACTGGGAACATTATTGACGCTATCAAGACAGTACAAATATCGGACAAGTATAAACCTTTGGTTTTTTGGTGCACTGTTCACCAGTGTTACACTCAGTTCAACTGGCTCCACAGTGCACTAAGGCTGTCGTCCGACAATCTACTCGGCCGCGGCGGCCAAGTGAGCCAACACCAAATTTGACAATGTGATGAAGAAATTCGTGGTCGTTTACAGTACCGTACCACAACAAGCTCACGTCTGTTTGTTTTTTACCATAACAAAACAAAGCCAAATCACGAAGTCTTGCTTTCACGAAGTAAAAGTGCGAGCCAAACTGAAATTCTACAGACGATTCGAAACTTGCAGGATCACAAACCGTTCAAACTACGCTAAGTAACTCAAAACCAAATGTAGAAACAGAATTTTAACAACTAACCTTTATTACATTCGGATAGTCTCCAACACCAGATGAATTAATACAAAGTTCAGTCCACTCGTGGTGCCTCGGCAGAACACGACAAAAAATAAAGGATCCATTCAACGAGTTTCACGTCAAACGTTGGTGCTTTCCCTTCATAGATTCAATCCAGATCCATATTCATCTTGAAAACGAATTTGATGATTTCCTCTTTCTAATTAAAAAGGAGTCCCTTAGGATGCAATTTGTTTCTTATATTTCCGACAACTAACAGCACCGAAGACCATAGGCGTACGGGCACGATCCGACTTGGGGGGGCGGCGCCCTCTTTGCCCGAAAAAATTACGCAGTGCCCGAATGCTTGATTGTCGAAATCAGTTATTTACTCCCTCAAAATGTACGAAAAGACATGCGTTTACAAAAGCTGAAAGGCATAAAATTGTACGTAATCGAAACACAGAGTTTTTAGAACCTCACATATCCTATGTAGGTCTACTTGATCTAGTAACGATCGAGTAACTAAACTAGCAAAAGCTTATTAAAAAAAGTAGCTATTCCTTCCATGGCGTTGTCCAAAAGTGTCAATTATTTTGTCAATACTATCTACTATGACCCTATTGCCATAGGCGCGCTCAATACTAATGATAGCAAGGCTATTCAGTCTACTCTGCCCCATCGTGCTGCGAAGATATGTCTTCAGTCTCCGAAGTCCGCTGAACATGATTGCTGCTTGAAACTCACCTTAAAAGTCCCTTTGAACTGTCAAAGTTTCGAATGCCGGCGTCGCCCAAAGACTCGATGATACAGACCTCGAAAAAACTTCGAACTAAAACTTTCTTTCATCTTTCGCGCCGCTTTAAAAGTGGCGGGAAAGTTTGGCGCGAACTGCAGCAAGTGCCAGCGATCAACAGAACAGCAGCCGAGCATCAAATGTTTCAAGATCCACAGCAAAGACTTACTCCAAAACAACGACTTTCATATCTTTTAAGTTACACAAGTAATATTTTTGTACTTTCAAGTGTTCTTGTTTTTATTTTTTCTTCATTCTGTTTTTCAATTCCATCATTTATTATTTCTTTATTGCCCGAATTTTTGGCGTTTTGCCCGAAAATGTTCAAGACTGGGGGGGCTGCCGCCCCCCCCCCCCGCCCCCCCAGCTCGTACGCCTATGCCGAAGACTGTAAACAGTTTGAGCGATGATTGAAGTTTCAACAAGCACGCGTAATGGCGTTATACTACGTCATCATGTTTTTGCATTTCGATGCATTTTTCGACTGTGAATATTAGCCAATGAGCGCGCAAGAATTTCTGCAGTTATGGTAAAATATTGCATCGACTTACTTTCAGTAAAACGAAAAACAGTACAAGCAACATGGGGTCGCCGGTTTCCGTTGCTGTGGCAGAATTATTGTGCAAAACATCGCCCTGGTAACTTGACGGCAAACAAAGATCGCGCTGGAGGAGCTACGTTTATGATACTTTTACCTCCGTATACAAAGAGAAAAACACTTTAAGCCATCCAGCTTACGCTGAGAGAGAAAAAAGAACGGAAATCTTTGCAGCTAGTTTTTGAAAAACCGAGTAGCTGACACACACACACAAAAATATAGCTTGGCCGCTTTTTCTGCAAGAGCAGCTACAACGTCGGCATAATAAGACCACGAAACGCTAGCACTAGCTCGCAGAATTATGGAGAATGAATTATTAACAGAACCCCGTCATTTACTACAGGGCCTACAGAACAACAACCACTTTACCAAGTCCGGCTCTGTCACAGTATTTTGGTGTAATTTTAAAATGCTGAAATATATTCCTGCGTCAATGGAAGCCCAAAAATAATGGTACAGTTTTGTTACCTAGGACTATATCACTACACTGATGGCAAGGATGGAAATGGATTGAAATTTGAAAAAAAACAGCAAGTTTTTTTCAGTTACTTGAAGCCATTCCTTGAAAATATCAATATAATTTGGTTTTATCAACTGGGTTGATAATGTCAATTGGCCACCGTAAAGAGATTCAAGAGCTGACGTTTCGAGCGTTAGCCCTTCGTCGGAGCGAATGGCTTCGCTCCGACGAAGGGCTAACGCTCGAAACGTCAGCTCTTGAATCTCTTTACGGTGGCCAATTGACATTATCAACCCAGTTGATAAAACCAAATTATATTGTTATACTTCCCACCGACGCAGCACCACAGTTTCTTTAGAAACTTACCCCCTCTATCCTTGAAAATATCGCCAGAAATTCATTATGATTTGCTCTCTGAGCCACCATTCGTTTTAGGAACATTTTGGGCACGAGTAAAGGTACCAGGTAATGATTTCAGCAACGAATGAAGCTAAAAACAGTAAAACCACCGTGACAGTGCTCCTTTAACCTTACCCTACGTCAATGGCACTTCTGAAACTATTCCGTGTATTATAGAACCCTAAAATATCCGTGTAGCTCACAAAACTAGTATTTTCCTGAGACAGGGACGTACCATACGAGGAAGTGGTTTATAAGATTAAATGCTCCTACAAGTCAGGCCTCCTACACCGGAAAGAAAGACCATTTAAGCGCGACTGACTGAACACAAATAAGGAACTAAAATAGCAATGTCAACAACCACATTTCTGAACACCACCTACTAATGAGGCCCTGTTAGGGAAGTAGTACAGAATCGACAGGGACTCTGTGGAATGCTTAACCTACAGTACAAATTATCTCCAATCATCTTAGCTTGCTCCGAAATCTACATTTCGTCGAGTCATTTTTGCAGGCATTATCCCGCCAATAACGCAGCTGCAGTTCAAGTCATATATACGGTCATCACCACGATGCTGAATTGCTGACAATGAAAAATTAAAATAACCAAAACCTGCAAAAAATACTGATATGGGCCTAAAAGGTCCAGGTTTCTTGATCTTGCATGACCACGAAGCAAAAACCTGTGATGCAGTAATGAACTCACGTCACGCTATTTCCACTCATCACGAACATTGTATTATGCAAATCACGTCACGCTATTTCCAATCATCACGAATATGCAAATCATGATCGTCGCTCCCTCTTTTTAATTTGATGTTTCTTTACCTTCATTATGCGAATCTCGACAAGAAATGATAGATTTTTTTCTCTTTATACGCCTATTCCAATCGGTTACAGGTTTTGTAATTGATAGAGACAAGCAGACACAAACGATCTCAGTTCGACATAGGCAAGCCGCATTAATAACTCCAAACATAAACGATCTCACCCGACGCGGGCAGTAAAACTTTAACTAATACTAATCTGACACCTTTTCCAAGTTGCGTTGGCGGTCGTCTAACTCGTTTGTTAATACTTTTGGTTTTCTTGTAAAGCATGATATCATCTTCAAGCTCAAACCTTCATCAGTAAAGGTTATGATTTTCCGCAACTCGGTCATATATAAACAGAGAAAACTTCACGTAATTATAAAATCTATTCAGGGTTTTGACACCGATGTTGTGAAGCATTAGATGTCATACCTCAGTTACGAAACGGCTTTTCTGGACATTTGTTTTTTGTTATATAGCATTAAGCATGATCAGAGGTAAACCTCAAACCTTTTTTCAGTCAAGGTTAGTTAGCATTTTCCGAAACTCGACCATTTGTTAGCCTGCGTTGCAGCCGGACGTGTCATTAAATACTCGGTCGGTTTTGTCCGTCTGCGGCGCAGGCTATCATTTGTAGATTGTAATTATAACATCCGTTCAGGGTTTAAGCAACAATGTGGAGTAGCAGTAGCTGTTCAAACTCGAGCAATAACTTTTCTGGCCACGACCTTGAAAACACACTACGCAGAGTTAATATACGTAAGATGATATGAACTAAACTACACGCTTCGCTTGGCTTCGCGACGTTTCGAGGAATGAGAATTTATCAGAAGCATAAAGAACATGGCTCACTTTACTTACCGGAGACGGTCAATATCAGCCCTCGTACAAATAGCATTTTCAAAGCGAGCTGATTGTGTGACTGGCTGTTCCCAGAGGTATAAGGGGATATTACAGTCTCAACTCTCCATGTACGCGTTGTTTCGCCAAAATAGATTTCCGCATACCTTACAGGCCCACAAAATTGACGGCCTTATTCCACGTTATTAAAATGGGCCCCAAGTACTTCACCTTTTAGCGCCATTGTCCGAGAAGTTCTTGGTCTGCGACCAAGTAGATTTCAACCAATTTAGAAAACCTTAGATAAATGAACCGATATTTGTTTTTGCTCAATAGTTTCAAAATCTGCTTTAATTTATATATTTTTACGAAAAGGTTGAACTTCTCTTGTACATCTAGAATGAATGAATAAATAACCTTTATTATTATATGGCAAGGAAAATCCGAGCGTTCTGATTGGTTCTTTCTTGGTCGGGATTTTGCCATAGGAACGGTCCTCGCTGCACTCGGTCGGTACTGCCACGACCTCGGGCCAATATTCCTCAGTACGGCCCTCGCGCTCGGTTAGTAATAGGTCATTATCTTTATTATTTTCTGGACAGAGCAATGTACTAACCGGCGGAAAATACTGAGGGTCCTGAAGGGGTAAAATGGGAACTGGGATTGGCCTGTTTTACACCGGGAAAATGGGATTTGAGTCAGTAGCAAAGGTGGCTTATACGGCCCGTAACCAATCAGAAGACGGTATATAGCACACGTGATCACTCTAAACCAATCAGAAAGCCGGATCTCATCCAAGATGGCTAAATGTGGAAAAATCGCCTACGTGACGTAGTCACGTAGGCGAGGCCCTTCTTCCCTTTGAGACATTTCATGTACTCATACGCTTAACTGTAATAAAGAAGACAAAAGAAGACACTCAGTTTTTTTTTTAAAATTCAAACAAAGAATAAAATATTTCATTATGGAGACACCGGGAGTAGAATTCGGGACATACGATTCAAGAAGCATACACCTATCCACTACACTATCAGAGCACCAGCTGCAAGGACCTAAACTTTGCAACTTTAAATCCTGCAGGTCTAAGTTTATGTAATACTTTTTAAGGTGTCAGCCAAACCACAATAGGGGTGGTACGCACCTCTTTACAAGGTCCCACAATTTTGGCTGAAAAAAATTATAAACAACAGTAACAATGGACCCTAGCCCTAAAACAATAGAGCTGCGTGTTATTAAGATCCAATGAAATTAGAGGTTCTAGAGAGCTGCGAACTATCCCCAAAAATTAAACCTAACCGCAAGCAAATCCAAGTGGAGCTAACTGCAAGCAAACATGAGTGGAACTAACCGCAAGCAAACCGGGGACGCTTTTTCGTGGATGGACCAGAAGGCTCTTGACATTTCGTTACTTTATATAAAAGGTCACGAAATGTCAAGGGCCTCCTGGTCTATCCCTGCCAGTGACTACCCTACGTGACAATGGAATCAAGCTTCAGGTAAGTCGTCAACAGGAAATACATTTAATCTGGCAAATATCACGCAACAACAGGAAATTTATTTTAAAATCCTATTTTTTACAAGTTGGGACTTGTGAACAAAACAACTGTGGTGGTATAAAAGAGAGGACAAAAGGAAATATTATTCATATAACAAACTGAATATTCCAAGTTTGAACCTGGAAGCGGTGTACGGAAGTAGTGATATCCACCATCGTCGAACCTTTACCGAGTTGCGTTTTTCACATTGACTCTTGTAAAACGTTCATTGTTTTATTCTTTCGCTTATTTACTCGCTAGAGTTGCATTATTTTGTTATTGTTTATCTTTCATCACGTTGTTTCTTTTCTATCCGAAATTGTTGAATAATAATCATACAAAGATAAAATGAGGTTCTGGCGCGGCAACTGACACATTAGACCTCGGGGGCTTTGCCTCATGTAATAATTGCTGCGTCCAGAACCCTCATTTTATCTGTGTGTGTAATGTGTAAAAATTGCAGGCCGGGTGGCCCCAGAGCAACCAACAAGCAAACAAAGATACGAGAGGCTGCATAATTTTATGGTTACCAAAGAAAACATCCGGGATACAGGTGGTATTTGTTTATTCCGGGATGCAGGTGGTATTTGTCCGTCTTCTTTTTTCGGTTGCAGCCAAGGCAGAGCGGCACCACAGCGCACACAACATGTGTTCTTGAGCGCGTTTGAGCTGCATATTTGGTTGAGGGTCTTAATTGCGGGGTCACGTTGACGGTTGACGCGACGGTTAAAAATAAGCCGTTTTGACGGTTGACGGTTAAGTTTAAGGTCATTTGGCGATTAATTTTTTGGAATGTCGTTTATACAACGAAATTAAAGCGCGAATTTGGCTGTAATTTTTCATAAAAGATTACACTTTTTCCCCATATTTTAATAATCCAGTTAATCTTATAATTTGTGCGTTAAAAATTAGGTTTTTGGTCTTCAACTGTGCCTAGCGTAGTTACATCACCTTTGCTACCGCTGGACGTATTCTGTGACATATTGAAACTTTTATTTATAAACAGCCAATCTTGACCCCATTTAAGACAATCGTTTAGTTCTGACAAAGCTCGGTTGTTGTCCTTTTAAGATTTAGACTAATAAGATTACAAATCTTTAATAAGTAAAATGAAATGAGACATGAACAATTCTTTAGAATCGTTTAACTGTTCAAACCTTAAAGTTTAAATTAAGATACCATCCTCCCTTCTCAAGTACTCTCGAGGGTACTCTCTCCCCTGCTTTCCCTTCCCTGATCAGCACAAAGTCTAGAAAGTTCCAGCTCCATCTGAGGAGCATGACACGCTTAAAGTGAGGGACGATTTTCAACGCAACATTGTTTTGTTAAAGGTGCGGTGCCTGACGATAGCTGCGGTTCCACTAGCCGTTTTGCCCTTGGGAAAGTCGGACTTTACCCAAGGGGAGTGCGTGTTTTGTGTGTGACCGATATTCCCACAGTGAAACTGCCCGCGGGAAATCACTATGGATACATCAAAAAGAACAAAAGAATTGCCTATGACATTCCCAGAAGCAAGTCGTAGGGTTTAGCTATGGTTTATCTAACCACAAAGCTGTTCCACCAATCGTGAAGCAGCAATTGTTAATAACAGAAAACCGCAGACATGCGGGGAGCATTTTTTTTAATTAACCGCGAGTAGCATGCATGGCCTGAATAGCATCATGAAATAACATCACGCATTGTTGTCCTTTGCCGCTGCATTCAAATGTAGCTCGAGAAACTCGAAAGTTTTACTTTCACGAGAAATCGAGTGCTCGAATGTTCAAAAGTTGCTCGAGCCACTTCTGCAGCCGGGGAAATACCCAAGCACGTCTCGGTTGGCGACCAACCAGCGTGGGACCCGGCATGGGACAGCATACGTCCAGGCTTATGGAGTAGTTGGAGCGAATGAAGAAAACGTAATCGCAGACACATTTTGCGCATTCTTCTCAGGACCAAATTTTGAATTTTGAGATCGTTGTATGAGAAGCAAACTTTCACCTCGGGTAATCATTTGTAATGTAACCGACAGATTTAACCTGGTCAGAAACCCAAGCTGATCCCAACCCAAGCAAATTTTCCCACGGGGACACCTCGGTGGAAGGCGTGTGTAACCGCGACTGATTAACAAAACATTTTATTGCGGCAAGATGTTGCGATTTAAAAAAACCCGAATTTTGTTGAGTTGGTATTGTTCCGTGTAACATGCCGTTGCCGCACGTTGTTGCAACAATGTTGCATTAAAAGTTGTCCCGTGTAACATGGATTACAAATTTCCATTAAAATTGTGTGCCTAGGGATATTTGTACAGCACTTCCATTATTCAATAAATTTAGATTTTGTATGAACAGCAACAAATGAGTTTTAAGATGAACACTCAACTACGTTTTTTTAAAGATAACTTAAATACGTAGTTAATACCAGCAAATGAAAGACCTGATATGTATCTGGTATATTTTTTTGACATTTCTACATTACCAGCTATCAGCAATGAAACAAAACAATTTTAGTTTACAAAACCCTATTCATGGTTTTCAGTTATAATCGGTTGCTATTCATCAACTTAGAAAAAGTTTCCCTGTTATTTTGACACTTTACAATGAACAATCTGAAAGTAACGGTTCCAAGTCCCAAGTGCTCGGTTTCATCCGTATGCACACAACCAATTACCCGTGGAGTGGCAGCCATGCAGCTCTACTATCGTACTAGTTTGAGGAAAGGATATCACTGAAAAAACATAGACTTTGTACCTCCATTTACCTCGGGAGGCGAACCGCAGAAAGGTTGCTTTAATGCCCAAAAGCTCCTTTGTAAAAAGCACACGGGAGTGGGACTGGGACTACAGTAAGGTTACGGCAATGCGTATGGAGGTACTACTGCCATTTATATATCAGCTGATTGGATCTGCACATACGAACTTGTTCTGCCCAAAATTTAGAGATGTGACTACTTCTTTAATACAGTGTCTTTTGACGTTTTACACTTGCGCGATGTTTTCTTTCAATTCTTTTCTTTTCTTGAAAACAAAGTCCCTTTAACTGCAAGGGCCATCCTAACAATGTTTAGTCCCAATCCGTTGAGAACGGTGGTGAATCAGCAGCATCGGCGAAAGGTTCGGGATAACTAGGTGGAGGAAGCTCTGTATTGGAGGCCGATGACAGAGTGTGTGTGGTTGAAGGCATCTCGATACTACGAAGGCGGGGTTGTAGGGGGACCTCATTTACACGAGACGGGCCAGCTGGTCCTATCAAACGCCTTATCGTGGTGAATTTAATGACAATAAAGATGATCGAAAACAGGACAACCGCAACAACAAGAGGCACCACAATACCAGCAACGTTAACAGCTGTCCCTGGAGAAAAATAATAGGAATGTAACTTATCATGTTTTTCACCAGCGAACGGAAAAAATCACATATTTGCGGTTTGCAGCTTGAACGTAAAGTGAGAAGTGACACGTTTGATATTTTTGTTTGGGATCTCCATTTTTATTCCGCTTATGCCATAGAGACGTCTCATATTTTATGTATACATTGCATACATTATAGGTTACCTATGGACGAAAAAAGGTTGGACGGTCTAAAAGAAGAATTTGTTTTACGGTAGCGTTTCCTTCATTTTCTGTTGCAACACATGAAAAGTGCACAATGACAAGTTTCAAACAAGGGCAGTTGGTGCTAGTGCGTAAATGAGAAGAGGGTATTTTGGTCCCTTTGGTGTAACGGGCAACCGTATTGTATAATTGTCCTTGTCCGAGATTCCTGAAAGAAATCTTGGTGGATGCCGCGCCGGTAATACAGCCCTTTAATATCTGCGTGGCCCAGAAAGTTACCTTGACTGCCGACCGGTTAGCTCAGTTGGTAGATCGTCGGACTGAGGTCGAGTTCGAACCTCAGGCCGGACCAACACTATTGCTCAGGGTTTTAAAATAACTGAGGAGAACGTGCTTCCTTTGCAATGACATCTGCAAGTGGTTAGATGTTCTAGTCTTCTCGGATAAGGACGAAAAACCGTAGGTTCGTCTCCTGTATCACGTTCAGCAGGGGACGTTAAAGAACCCACACACTCATCGTAAAGAGTAGGGCACGAAGTTCCCAGTGTTGTGGTGTGGCCTTTCTGCACCTTCGAAAGCTTTATACATGAGCCTCTGGCTCGGGAGAATATTTACCTCTGCCTTGCCTTTGCCTTCATTGACTAGCCATGTATATTGGATCCTTCGGCCCTAGAATATGCCACTGAAAACTTTCCGTGCCTTTACACTTTCATCAAAAATATTGAGTAAATAACTGAAGCAGCCCTTTACGTTAAGCCTGCATCACAAGATGGTCTGTAGAAATAAACCACATGGTGTCTATTTTGATGTTGCTGTTGCAACACTCTTGGTTCAAGTCGCTTATTGCCTCTTTTGAATGTATTATTGCCATTTGTGGCTCTCAAATAAGAAGTACATGGACCTATTCGGCGAAAGTCCACATTGCACCGAGTCTACTTATTACCATTTAGGAAGTGGATGTTTGGTAAAGATCAAAAATAGTACTTGTCACTGCCGCATAAAAGAGATCTAGAGCCAAAAGCGTTGCCGTAGCAACATCAAAATAGGCACCATGTGGTGTACTTCTTCGGGTACAATACTCGTGGCAAATTTCAACTGCGTTGGTTCTTCGTCTTTTTGAAAGGTCTTTCAAATAAGCTTAAGTTATTTTTTACTTCATAGGCATTATGGCGTTTTCGATTCATTCGATTCATGTTTCGTTTGTGGATTATATGAAACTAGCTCGCGTTCCCATCAGAACATACATCGTGGGAACTTGAACGTACCTTTCTTGGAACGGACTATTGCCTGAAAGCTGTCCCAACTGTTATAGCCATGATATTGTACGAACATGTGATTTCCTGTAGATGACACTGTGTCATAATAGTTTTCATCACAGAAGGAGCCAATGAGCTTAGAAGTTGATGAGCTTCCATCTCTGACTTTGACATATCCACAGGAACATCTCGAACAGCTAGACACAGACATGCCCTGAAAACTCAGCTCTAGGATATAACCTTCCGTCGTATCGATTTGAAAAGTGCAGCTCGTTTTTGGTGGGTGAGTGTAGTAGAGATCATCGTTTGGGCTGGAAATGGATGATGAACTAGAGCTTCCAATAAAAATACCTCAAATAAAAATAAAAGAAATATCAGTTGTAAAATAAGGAATTTATATTATAAGAGAGGTCGCAATCATATTTGCTGCGTATCGGTGTCAAAGGTTTAACACTTTGAAGTTATTTCATTTCAACAATAATGGAATGCAACACATATTTAGCAGGGGCTAACTATTTTCCAATTATTTAACAAGCCATATTTGAGTTACCTTTTGCTTCAGTTTCGAAAAGTCTTCCTGCGAAAAAATTCAGATGAAAATGGACATGCATGTGAAACTCATTTCCATATGAATGGTTTTGCACGAGGACTCATTTTGACATAGAGGCAAAAGGTAACTTGGAAATGTCGTAATTACTTTGCACACATCTGCAAAATTACCTTAACCGTGCATGAAACTCAATACATTGCATTGCTTTAGAGAGTCAACAATTTTAAAGGGATTGTTAGTTTCCGAGAGCCGTTACAAGGACCAAGGTAACTGAAATAAAGAACACCGACAAAAGTATCCCGAGGACGAAGTGAGCAATGTTTCGCTTGATTTTCTGTTTTTTTTTTAAGTACAACCCAGCAGAAATTGGTAAGCCACTGTGAACTAAAGTCTTTTCAAAGCTGTTAAGCTTGTATACATGGTGTAACAATGACTACTTTTGTAAACGTCGAAATCATGCTGTTTGTAGATTTAAACATCGTTACCAACGTTAAAACTAGTTATATTTGGAATACATTTACAAGAATTTCCATTAAGTCCATTTATAAAAATTTCTTCATCACTTTGCATCACTGATTATGATTATATTTTTAATTCTTTCCGGTCAACTTCGTGCGCGACATTTGATAAAATTAGTTCGTGATAAGCTAAAGACAAGCTAAGCTATAAGGTAGCAACCCAACGAACGTGAATGTAATATGTAAGTATTTGTAAGTTGTACGTTTTTAGTTTTGAAGTTCTTCAAGTTGCAGCTAATGTATTCATTTTTCATGGTCAAAATGGCTAGCAGAATGGCACGCGGGCGCGTACGACCCACATCGACGAACGACGTCTCTAATGGCGGCCATGCTCCAAAACAACTCGATCTTAGCTTCGCATTTACGTCTTTGATATTGGACATTCATGTTATGTCAATTGAAAGCTGTTGAAACAAGGTATTCAGTGACCAATATCATATGACTACAACAGCCCTGGGTTCAGGTATAGAGCTCATCGAGGTCTAAATTGAGTTGTCGTGTATTGATTGCGTCCTCTTCCCGGTTGGAGCCAATTTTTATCATTATTATTTTCTTGCTGAAAAAAAATATATAAAAGAGATGCTGTTTTCGTTTTCTCAGAGAAAAAAGTTTCTCGGTGGAGTTGGGGGTTCGAACTCGCAACCTCCTCAGACGAGCTATTGATCGCAAGGCAAGTGCCTATGCAACCGATCTAATCTGACAAGGTGAAGGACATGATTAGCTTCGATTTCTTTATCTTTTCACCATATTATATTTTTCCTTTTCTTATTTTCTTTTTTTTTTTGCGAAAGTATTTTCACAAATCATCACAAACTAGCAACAAATATGGAGCTCTGCTTTTAGGCTTGCTTACATCTATATATTATACTAATCAATCATAAATATAACAAAATTTGAGAAAAACTTAGGCAAAGCGAAAACTGTGGACTATTTAACAATTATTCCATGAACCCGCGTTGGATTTGAGGCGATAAATAACCAACGGGCACGTAGCGCGAGTTGGTTATAATCACCTCATGTCCAACAAGGGCGAATGGAATAATTGTTTTAGTAAATTCTCAACCTCGGTTATTGTCGTAAGAATTTTCAAACAGTACACTTGTTCAGTCTATTTTATTATATTATTTATAACGCGGACATTTGGGTTTGACCTAAACGAAGCGATTGCATGAAAAGGCGGCACAATCAGTGGTGCGTTCGCTCTGTAAGTTGAATGAAACATGTGAAAGGCGAGCGAGATAAAACCAACTCTCTTCTTCGTAAATATTCCTGGCACAATCTCCTCTCTCCATTAGAAATACCGTGAGGGGGAGGGGGGATTTCCAGTGCATGAAATTTTTTTTTCAGTCCAAGTTGGCTGCAGGATTTTTTTTTCGTAGGTGGAAGGTCTGCACGAATTTTTCTAAACCACTTTTTAAAAATTATGCTATGTAAGCTTTGGAGATGACGGAGAACAGTTTCTATGAAGAAATTCCCAAATTCCCAACAGAATTCTGAGTAAAGCTGCAGAAATTATCGAGGAAGATTCTAAGTTTGAGAGGAAAGTAGAAGAAGCGAAATTAAATGACTTCAGTTACGGCGTATAAAATCTATATCAGAAAGCAAATAAAGAAGCCTAAGCCATGTATTATATTGTCATAAAACACGACGGGCATTTGAGAACAATATAAAAAACACTCTGGACATTTGAGAACACTCGAGAAATGTAGAAAACACTCGCCCGTGGCTCGTGGTTTCTACATTTCCCTCGTGTTCTCAAATGCCCGTCGTGTTTTATGACAATATAATACATGGCTTAGGCTTCTTTATTTGTTAAGTAGTACTTGGATACATATAGTTGGATACATTTTATAATGCAAAGAGAAAAATCAAATACCCGAGGGACTTATAATCGTCAACCCCTATTTCAAGCAACATACCGACAAGGTATTTTTGCTGTGTATGGCATTTATTGGTCGTGACTTTGAAGGAAGATAGTCAGCAATTTACTATTATACTGGTATTTAAAATAACTTGATTAGAAATTGTATCCCGTTTAAATCAGGAAGAAATCAAAACATTTATACTACATGTACACTTGCAATGTGGTATTTTATAGTATCAATCAAAGAGCAAGTTGAAGTCACTTTGATTACTTACTTTCCTTGCACGAATTTTTTTGGAAAAATTTCCCTTGCAGAAATTTTTTTGGAATCGTCATCCCAGCCCCCCCCCCCCTCCCAGGATTTCTAATGGTCCGCCCCTAAAGTTGTCTTTATCGTGGAACATCTGGACAAACAATGTTGGTTAACGGGAAGATCCGAAATATTGCGAAGCTGAACATTGCATTACTTGTACAAAACAAATCGAGCTTAATGTTTACAGCTGTCTAGCGATCTCGCAGTTGATCAAGACTGATTCCTGAAACAAAGACGATTAGCTCAGAACTGATTAATTCCTCTGAAGAAAAGGACAAAGGACAAAGCAACACTGAATTGCTGCACGGATGAAAAGGGAGAGATGGAGAGATTGATGTTCGAAGATAATTTCACTGTTGGAAGCCGATGTTGTTTGTAAAAATTATATACCGTCGCAAAAAATGACTGCTTCGTCTGCCACATTTATTGTGCTCGTTTTGAAAGCTTGGTCCCGCTGGAACTGACAAGCCTAGTCCAGATATGAGGTAACAAACTTTACTGAATTGCTAGCCTTTTTTATGCTGATACTCTGTTTTCGCTTTCTGGACAAAATTGTGTTGATCGGTTTCGGATCTTCCCGTATTAAAACGCAGTGTGTTAATATCCAATCGTTTTTGTTGTATATTTACAAGCATCTTCGATTAAATGTTGGTAGAGTTTACTGTTTGCTTTAACCTAAAAGTATCTATTTTCCTGGCGAGCAATATTGTAAGCACATAACCCGTCCATCTTCCATATAAGGTAAAACCTCGGTTATTCGCTATCAACCGGGGTTTGTGAGCCGATAAGAAAGCTGGAAATGCAATAACCGAGGTTGAGAATTTACTAATTATTGTTACTATGATAAAAAAGAGATTTTTTAACTGAAAGTTCTAGGAATATCACTTCAAGTGTTAGTAAATGTCAACCTCTGGATAATGATTTTCTAGCTTTCTGATTGGTTTCCTCTGTTATGGATCTGAACCATTAAATGATGAAGTGGACGGGCTCGCCGCTAGAAATACTGCAAAAGTGACTCAGAGTCATTAAATATAAAAGCACTTCCCCGTTAAAGCAAATAAACAAACTCTACTGAGAAGCACGAACTTAATGAGTTATTACAAGTAAGTGAATATTTAATGTGGGAATATTTAAAACAATTTGAAGTAAAAACTAACGGTAAAAGCGCGCTACGTTTCGACCGAGCTCCGGCCATTATTTAGCTTAAAAATGGAGATAGAAATTTGCATAAGTATAAATATAAAACAAAGAAGTAAAAGTATGTTAAGTATGAAAATGCAAGAATAACATAATTTAAAATTATTAAGAAACATTCGCACGAATTGAGTCTGACTGTACATTGAGACTTGGTCTCAGTTCATTAATTAAAAACATTTCATAAATGAGACAGTCAAACTTGCTCTTACACTTTTTAAGATTCTTGGTAAGATCATTGGGCACATAACTCAGTGGTGAAAACACAATGGCTCAAAATGATGTTTTCTCGACCGAGTTACCCAGACAGGTTAATTAATTCCACCATCTCGCGCTTTATTGCAGTCAAAGCTTCTGATCAACCTGTTCTCGAGTTACCAGCTGTTAACAATGAATTAGATGCGGTTCGCTTTGTTCTCCCGTTTAAAGACCAGTCTTCAGCCGATATTGTATACGAGCACAACTCAAAGACCTGAGCCCGAAAATTCAAGTGACTGTCTAGCCAATGTTTGTTAGCCACAAGATCAAACAACATCTGAAACCGTGCGAAGTCAAGCCGTCCAGTGTCAACCAACAATCCCTTGTTTATCAATTTAGATGTGACCTGTGTGATGCATGTTATGTTGGTTACACGCGGTCGCATTTGCATCAACGCGTAGACGAGCACAAGAATGCGTCTTCCTTCATTGGAAAACATTTCCGTGTGAAACATTCCTATGTGCCCGATGATCTTACCAAGAATTTTACCATCTTAAAAAAGTGGAAGAGCAAGCCAGAACGTCTCATTTATGAAATATTTTTAATTGATGAACTGAGACCAAGTCTTAATGTACAGTCAGACTCAGTTTGTGTGAAAGTTATTAATCATTTTTAATTAAGTTATTCTTGCATGTTTTTTAACACCCCTTTTTAAATTTTCATACTTAACACACTTTTACTTCTTTACAGTAAAGGGTTTGAACCAAGTTTGGTCGTTCGGGTGAGAACCAAGCTTTCAAGAGGGTCTCAATGGGGTAGTGGTTCTCACGGTTAACGGTTAACTTTTTGGCTTTTTTACGGCAAATGGTTAATTTTGTTTCATTGCGGTTAACAGGAGAAGTTAAAAAATAATTGCTATTGTAAATACAAGAGCTGTCAAAACTTCTGTCACCTCGCGCAACGACGCGACATATGCGACAAATTATGCAGACACTTACAACACTTCCGGTCTCGATCGGCTTTTCTCGCTACCAGAACACATAAACGCACAACACATCAGTGGCCTTTAATTTTGTATTTAGTTTTTTACGGTTAACACTTTTTTACTGCTAACGGTTAAAATTCTTTCATTTTTACGCCTAACGGCTAACGTTTTGGCCATTTTACGGCTAACGGTTAACCCAATTGAGACCCTCTTTCAAACGAGCACAATAAATGTTGAAGACAAAGCGCAAATTTTTCTTATCTTCGAAGAACAATGTCTCTCTCATTCTCCATCAGTTTTAATTCGTGCAGCAATTGACATATTATTTTAAACTTTACTCAATCAGAGATTTTCACCTTCATTTCAACACAGTAAATTTTCAGTCAGATGACCAACCGCGAGACCGCAAGACAGGTAAATACACGCTCGTTTGACTTACAATTGCAAGAAATACAATGTTCAGCTCCGCAATAATTTCGGAGTTGAAAATTTACTAAAACAGCAAATAAAGAGTAAGCGCATGCATGCCGCACGCTAACCTTGTTATTGGACACCATGTTACTGGACACTTTGTTATTGGATACTATGTTATTGGACACTGTTATTAGACACTGTTATCAGACACCTGGATATTGGACACCTGTTTATTGGACATCTTGTTATTGAGCAACCGTATGCATGCAGCACGCTAACCTTGTTATTGGACACTTTGTTATTGGACAACTTGTTATTAGATATTTTGTTATTGGACACTTTGTTATTGGACATCTTGTTATTGGACATCTTGTTATTGGACACTTTGTTATTGGACATCTTGCTACTGGGCACCTTGTTATTGGACACTTTGTTATTGGATCCTTTGTTATTGGACATTTTGTTATTGGACACTTTGCTATTGGAGATCTTGTTATTGGACATCTTGTTATTGGACACTTTGTTATTGGGCATCTTGCTATTGGGCACCTTGTTATTGGACACTTTGTTATTGGACCCTTTGTTATTGGACTCTTTGTTATTGGACACTTCGTTACTGGATACCTTGTTATTGTACATCTTGTTATTGGACACTTTTTTATTGGACATCTTGTTATTGGACATCTTGTTATTGGACGCTTTGTTATTGGACTCTTTGTTATTGGACACTTCGTTATTGGACACTTTGTTATTGGACATCTTGTTATTGGACACCTTGTTATTGGACACTTTGTTATTGGACACTTCGTTATTGGACACTTTGTTATTTGACACCTTGTTATTGGACACTTTGTTATTGGACATCTTGTTATTGGACACTGTTATTGGTCATCTTGTTATTGGACACTTTCTTATTGGACATCTTGTTATTGGACACCTTGCTATTGGACCCTTTGTTATTGGACACCTTGTTATTGGACACTTTGTTATTGGACATCTTGTTATTGGACACCTTGTTATTGGACACTTTGTTATTGGACACTTTGTTATTGGACACTTTGTTATTTGACACCTTGTTATTGGACACTTTGTTATTGGACATCTTGTTATTGGACACTGTTATTGGTCATCTTGTTATTGGACACTTTCTTATTGGACATCTTGTTATTGGACACCTTGCTATTGGACCCTTTGTTATTGGACACCTTGTTATTGGACACTTTGTTATTGGACATCTTGTTATTGGACACCTTGTTATTGGACACTTTGTTATTGGACATCTTGTTATTGGACACTTTGTTATTGGACATCTTGTTATTGGACACTTTGTTATTGGACATCTTGTTATTGGACACCTTGTTACTGGATACCTTGTTATTAGACATCTTATTATTGGACACTTTGTTATTGGACATCTTGTTATTGGACATCTTGTTATTGGACACTTTGTTATTGGACATCTTGTTATTGGGCACCTTGTTATTGGACATCTTGTTATTGGACACTGTTATTGGACACTGTTATTGGTCATCTTGTTATTGGACACTTTCTTATTGGACATCTTGTTATTGGACACCTTGCTATTGGACCCTTTGTTATTGGACACCTTGTTATTGGACACTTTGTTATTGGACATCTTGTTATTGGACACCTTGTTATTGGACACTTTGTTATTGGACATCTTGTTATTGGACACTTTGTTATTGGACATCTTGTTATTGGACACTTTGTTATTGGACATCTTGTTATTGGACACCTTGTTACTGGATACCTTGTTATTAGACATCTTATTATTGGACACTTTGTTATTGGACATCTTGTTATTGGACATCTTGTTATTGGACACTTCGTTATTGGACACTTTGTTATTTGACACCTTGTTATTGGACACTTTGTTATTGGACATCTTGTTATTGGACACTGTTATTGGTCATCTTGTTATTGGACACTTTCTTATTGGACATCTTGTTATTGGACACCTTGCTATTGGACCCTTTGTTATTGGACACCTTGTTATTGGACACTTTGTTATTGGACATCTTGTTATTGGACACCTTGTTATTGGACACTTTGTTATTGGACATCTTGTTATTGGACACTTTGTTATTGGACATCTTGTTATTGGACACTTTGTTATTGGACATCTTGTTATTGGACACCTTGTTACTGGATACCTTGTTATTAGACATCTTATTATTGGACACTTTGTTATTGGACATCTTGTTATTGGACATCTTGTTATTGGACACTTTGTTATTGGACATCTTGTTATTGGGCACCTTGTTATTGGACATCTTGTTATTGGACACTGTTATTGGACATATTGTTATTGGACACCTTGTTTTTGGACACTGTTATTGGACCTTTTGTTATTGGACATCTTGTTATTGGACACCTTGTTATTGGACACCTTGTTATTGAACATCTTCTTATTGGACACCTTGTTATTGGACATCTTGTTATTGGACACTGTTATTGGTCATCTTGTTATTGGACACTTTCTTATTGGACATCTTGTTATTGGACACCTTGCTATTGGACCCTTTGTTATTGGACACCTTGTTATTGGACACTTTGTTATTGGACATCTTGTTATTGGACACCTTGTTATTGGACACTTTGTTATTGGACATCTTGTTATTGGACACTTTGTTATTGGACATCTTGTTATTGGACACTTTGTTATTGGACATCTTGTTATTGGACACCTTGTTACTGGATACCTTGTTATTAGACATCTTATTATTGGACACTTTGTTATTGGACATCTTGTTATTGGACATCTTGTTATTGGACACTTTGTTATTGGACATCTTGTTATTGGGCACCTTGTTATTGGACATCTTGTTATTGGACACTGTTATTGGACATATTGTTATTGGACACCTTGTTTTTGGACACTGTTATTGGACCTTTTGTTATTGGACATCTTGTTATTGGACACCTTGTTATTGGACACCTTGTTGTTGAACATCTTCTTATTGGACACCTTGTTATTGGACACCTTGTTATTGGACACTTCGTTATTGGACACTTTGTTATTGGACATCTTGTTATTGGACCCTTTGCTTATTGGACATCTAGTTATTGGGCACTTTGTTATTGGACATCTTGTTATTGGACGCTTTGTTATTGGACATCTTTTATTGGACACCTTGTTATTGGACACTTCGTTATTGGACACTTTGTTATTGGACATCTTGTTATTGGACCCTTTGCTTATTGGACATCTAGTTATTGGGCACTTTGTTATTGGACATCTTGTTATTGGACGCTTTGTTATTGGACATCTTGTATTGGACACCTTGTTATTGGACACTTCGTTATTGGACACTTTGTTATTGGACGTCTTTTTATTGGACACTTTGTTATTGGACATCTTGTTATTGAACCCTTTGTTATTGGACATCTTGTTATTGGGCACCTTGTTATTGGACACTTCGTTATTGGACGCTTTGTTATTGGACACTGTAGCTGCGCGCACGCTCCAATTCGATGAAAAAGAGATGCTTAGAGCCAGCCAGATTCAATAATTTTGTTACAGTTATAATAAATGTATTAGTCAATTTTCACTTCTGTAAATAAATGCAATTAGCGTAGCTGAGTATTTCAAAAAGTAATTATGATTAAGAACATTATCCAAGTCTGTGCCTCCAGTCAGTAAAAAAAGTGACAAAGCTATAAAGAGTGACAAAGCTATAAAGAGTGACAAAAGTGTTGACACATTGTCATTGAAGCCCCACTTTATTGTATCACAGGCTCATTTTACCCCCTTTCCCTTCATTTAAACCCCCCTGCGCCCTATTAGTGTCGTAGTTTGTTTCTCGGAGTCCTTCGATGAAATCGTACAACATTGGTGGAGTGCAGTGAACCAGGAAAAAGAGTTATAAATATGCCCTAAAAACTGAAATTTCAAATCGTGTCAACTACTCTTGTCACCCATTGTAGCTGTATATTATCTTCGTTCAGTGTAGCAAAAAGCAACTTACGTTTATTAGAATCTGGTTCACAGGCGTGTATTGATGACGCGGATGGTGGAGAGGTAGTCCAGTAAGGGTATGGTGGAGGAGGAGAGATAGGTGGGTATGGAGTTGTTGGAAAGCTGTATCCAGTTTTATAAAACGCCATGAATCCAGTGGAAGTGACACTAAAATCGGAATAGAACTTAATACGTATTGACCCAGACGAATTGATAGAGGAGGGGATGTCAGACCCACAGTACTTCACATAGCGATAACCATATTGCACCTCCACGTAGTCTCTACAGAATCCGAGCGAAGAAGACTCTAAGCTGAATGTCGTGAAGTTTAAATGGATCATTTTCTGCCTAGGTGCTGTAATGACCCAATTGCACGATGTGCTGGTTGGGTAGTGCCATGGAAAATTAGGACTGTAAATGACACCAGCGAGTGCTCCAGGGATGATAGGTGGGCAACCTGAAATAACACGGTATGTTAACAAGGTTCCTATCCGGTGGAGATGACGTTCAACAGTGTATTACCTTACAGTTTTAATTCTGTTTAAATTCTTTTTCTTTGTGTATAAGCCACCTTAGTTAACCAAAGCGGTCAGAAAATAATGTCTAAAATTGTGTTCAATAACCGTCATAATTATTTTGATGTTTACAAAAGACAAAAGCGAATAGCTTTCCATGTTCTACGAGTGTCCTTCGCGGTGTACTGGTGCAGCTGAGGGGAAACCAATCAAGGCTTTGTTATCGCGGCCGATGATTGTTGTTTAATAATTTAACTGCACAGCTTGTATAAAGCCTTATATCTACCATTTGACTTTTAGCTTTGCAGGGCGCGGACTTGACGTTTTATGTCATCATTCTATTGACAAATGGGCGTTTTCACTCACGTGACAAGCAGCCATATTGGTTTACTGAAACAAATAATCCGGAGGTCCTGAGTTCAAGGCCTCCACCCTGCCACTGACGGGATTTGTTTTCCGTTAGTCATGAGTTCAAAGCCTCGGTCAAACCTTGCAAATAGTGGTTTGAAAAAGTGGTTTGCCTCCTGCAAGTTGGTATTTTTAAGCCGTATACCTGAAAACTCGCTTAGATTAGTGCTAAAGAAGCTAAGTGCATCATAAAATTTACATTTTTGGCCACTACACCCTTAGTATTTCATTAAATTACAAAAGAAAAAAGAAAACAAACTAAGAAGACAGCGACAGAAAAGAAGTGACATCAGCTCCAGAAAGATGATCAAGCGTCTCTGAGAGTTCTTTGGCTTGGAATTGTGCTTTATTTACTTTTATTTACTACAATAAATAACGCGAATAATAACATAATCAACAACAAGCAACGACAACAATAACAATAATGACAATAATAACAATATAATAATGATCATGATAATGACAATGATAATTACAATACTTCTAATAATAATTAGAATACTCCTAATAATAATTATAATAACAAGACCAACAAGAGGTGACGCATTGTAGTTTATGGAACAAAATACACAAGGATAACAACAACAACAACAAATCTATTCATTTTCTTGATAATGGAGTCATGATTACTCAGAAACGTCTGATGTTATCGTTCGTTTTTATCGTTTTATGTTTTAAGAAATCACTTTTAATAATAATGATAATAATAATAATAATAATAATAATAATAATAATAATAATAATAATAATAATAATAATAATAATAATAATAATAATAATAATAATAATAATAATAATGGAGTAATAGTAATAGCTTTATTAAATTCATAGACTGAAAATAAATCAAGGACCTAAGATGAAGAAGAAGAGGAAGATTGCAAGAATGATGATGATGATGATGTTAGAGCTGATACGAGGTGGTGAGAAAGATAAATATTAGGCTTCCTTGGACAGCCACTTTGCCAAATGTTACCAAAAAACGTCAGCTTTTCAAAATTTACAGCGTGACATTTATACACCCACCTGATGAGCTATTGAGTGCCCTGTAGTGAGCCACAAACCCTTGGTGTTCAATAGCACTATCCGAGGTGAACTTCATGTACATGTATCTGGCCGAAGAATAAACCGGTGGAGGAAGATTACTTCCATAACTTCTTAACAAACGAGTAGCGTAACTGCCGCTTCCGTCGAAAATTTCCACACTATCACAGTCAGAGCAATCTTCCAGATCAAATGTTGTAAAGAAGATAAGGATTCTGTTCCAATAGGGCGCTGTAATGAGCCACCGGCAATTCTCGTAGTCATCATAATTATAAGGGTAGTTGGGACTGTAGATTGAGCCATTTTGAGTGTAGCTCAGATCAATAGTTGTAAGGCCATTACATCCTGATACCGGAAAGGAAAGCATCATTTCATTATCATTTAAAACGTAAGACTAGCTACGATTATTGTGCTTGAAACAACAAAAACTATATCCACTAAGCTTGCGTCCAGTGCCATTTCAAAGCCCGGCCTCTCTTTTTGTTGAATTTTTGGACTATCTTCCTTAATTCTATTCCCTTTTGCGCATTTCAAGAGAGTTTATCCCGTCCACTTCAAGAATATCTTGAGTCTCCACTTTTAAAATATCCACAATCCAGGCAATCAATCACTATGGTCCACAAAAGTCCGAAAGAATTTTGCATCTCCTTCCCCTAACACACTTTGAACACCATTGATTACTTTTTAAAATAAATAGTTTAACAGAAACTAGTAACTCACCTGCAGCGAAGACTTGTGGTTCACTCCAAAGGAATACTGAAAGTTATTTAAATTATCAGAAAATGTCTTTGTTGTTTACCTTCAAAGTTTTTCCCATTGGAAAGGAAAAGAATGCCAAGTCTACTTATCTCTCTTTATTTGACACCGGCAATTGCTTGAGTGATTTCATGGTAAATATTGAGCTAATGCTACCAACCCATGAAATCAAAGAAGACAAGAACAATTTTTGATTGGAGAAAAGGGGGTAGGGGATGAAGTGCTCGAGTTGCCAATAGGATTCTTGCAGTATGACACGGGTCAGGTGGTTGGCAATGAGAGGACCTAAACCATAAGAACGTTAAGCAACAACAACCAGGCTGCAGAGAGGTCCTAATCCTCTCTCTGGGGTCCTAATCCCGAGGCCCTGAGAGGTCATAATCCTCTTCCTCCTTTCCAGGCTTCCCTGTAGTCCACAGGCTACTGAGAGGTCCTAAACCTCTCTCTGGGGTCCTAGTTCCAATGGCCCCCCCTGGGAAGAATCAGAACAACAAACAACAGAGGTTTGGTTCCTTAGTAACAAGGCTATCTGGGGGGCCCTTTCTGTTACGATTGCTGGCCATGTGAGTCTATGGGGCAAAGAGGCGACCGAGATGGAGCACTTCATCCCCTCTCATAGTTTATTTATTCTAAGAAATCAAATCAGAAAATTTTAGGCCTGTGAAGCTAACAAATCAGTGGCCATAAACTGTTGTGACCAGAAAATAAAAGAACAAAATACAAGAGGCAGCTGATGCCAGCCTCCAGTCAATGTTATAATATTTGTAAATAAAGCTCAGTGAGGAAGCATGATGGTCCATGGGTCCAAAACAGCACTTGGCATGACACTTACTGTCAGAGAACTTGAAGTTAACTACAGATGTATGGAAGGATAAGACCGCATCGTCTTGATTGACATAATGGAAAAGCATGACTATGATTGGCCCGGGAATAACACGCCATAATGACGTGAAAGGGGAATTTGACGTTTCGACATAATGAGAAAGTGTTTGTCTTACCGGGATTTGCGTGACAGAAATGTCTATCAAAAATACATGAATCACATAACTTCTCTGACCTCCCTTTCATGGTTGTTCACATTAACCTAAAGTTATATCACTTATAAATTGGCTAATATAAAACAACCTACGCTGAAATCTGCATTTGGTTGCATTACTAAAACCGTCAATAATTAATCATACATAATCAATCAACCAACCAAAACCCGAGACATCTGTCAGAAGGGAGAGTTGTTGCTAAGGGCAAATAAATTTGCAATAAATATGCAAGCTTGAAAATTAACAAGAACGTCCGAAATATCCAGGCTTATTTCTATTGCAAAGTACCTTTCTGTATTGGTCAGATAAGATTCGATGAATTCAGCTTTACTCGTGTCTACAGCAAATTGATTGCTACTCATGCATACAAATGCAAATATGTTGCTCTTGCTCGCTCGTCTAGTCTTCCCATGTCCGAGAAGGAATGAATTATGATTTTGCCTTTTATCTTGCGATTCCCGAAAAACTGTAGCAGATTTTCCATTCTTGATTGATTTTTCTTGTCTGATTCTTTCGTATCCAAAGCTTGTATCATATATCTATATGTTCAGCCCAGCTTGAAAACAGATACGGCATCTCGAAACGTTCAAAGTTTGAGCAATAAAGCTTGCGTGCAGTCGTTTTCCATTTCCAAAGGAGACGGCTGCACGCAGACTGCGCAAGCCATAAAATATACTGAAATGCTTCCTTTGCTTTAACAAATCAACCTTTCTGTTAGTTTGGAACTTGACTGTGCGCCACATACAGAAAGTGTATATATAGATGTATATGTAGATGAAGAACTTATAAGGAACAGCGCAAGATACAGAATTTTCGCTTACGTTACTTACCAATTACAGATAATATCAGACCGCGTACAAACAACAGCATTTTTGTGAGCGCTTGACCGTCTCTGCGAGCAAATGATATGTGTAAACGCGTCACACGGAAGTATTTTCTTGAGTGGAGTTGGGGACGCAAACGAGTACTTAAATGAGGGGGCTTAGTCAACACGATGTAAAAGGGTCTTAGACGAAGTCTCGACAAGTTGAAAATTGAGAATAGTTTTGAAGAGAGGCTGATTTGAGATGCTCGATTGTTGATTCGGGCTAAATATCTGGAAAGCAAAGACGAAGTTATTACACAGAAGTTGAAAATTAGTGTGTTTAACCTGTTTGTGACATAGTAGTTTCTGTATATTCCAGGTGTTAACTTAAAATAGCTATGAATCACACACTATAGACACTGCATAAATGGCGCCCAAATTTCAATCAATCAATCAATTTATCAATCAATCAATCGATCGATCGATCGATCGATCGATCGATCAGTCAGTCAGTCAGTCAGTCAATTTTATTTGCCCTTCTTTTAGATACGAAAATCATACAGTCTTATAATTAAAATATACTTGGGCAGCAACTTTCATCCTTAGCCTTGTGTGGATGTTTATAGACAAAGGATTTTATTCGTGAATTTGAGGCTTTGGATGTATAAGTAATGTAATTCAAATGTGGATGCCATTTATGCAAAGTGTCTTTTCAGCTCAAGACAGAGAAAGAAGGCTCGATTTTCCCCGTTCAATTGTTATTACAGGTGGCAAGTTCGTGTTTTTATGAATATTTTCGACAAAAAACTTAGACGAAATGAAAGTCACCTGGGAAGTTTACTACACTTTCATACTTAATTATTTTTAAATTAAATGTTACACAAAAGGGCATGCCCGTAACTAGCAATAGCTAATCTAGGCGGGCCATGCCTTAATAGTCGAATTAAAAGGGTATACGAAAACAGAAATTAAGTAATACAGTAAAAGCGAAAAAACAGTATATGAGTAACTACAAGAAATTAAAAACCGTTTCATTGACCTAATTTAAAATATTCATCATAAAGGCACAGCTAATGTTTATGTTTAGTTAGAAGAGGACAGATCAGAAGAAGAAGTACCAGAACTTGGACTTTCATTGCACGCAACAAATTAGTATTGTTTTGTCACTCGGTCGTTCTGGTTATGAACAAGTAAGAAAGTTGACAAGCGAAATTTGGATACTTTGAAAAACCTGAAGCAAAAAGCAATGAAGAGATTGCCAGAAAATAAAAAAATGAAACGAGAGCGAATGACTATCAGTGTATTAAAATAGAAATCTGCAAGACCACTGTAACAAACGGTGAGAGGTGCCGGATTTCTTGTAGACCTGGATCAGCAATTTATTCACAAAGCAAACTATAAACGGCGGACTAATCCTGACGGCGAAAGCGATGAAAAATAAACAAGATAGATAAAACAGACAATGTGCAATGCCGAATACGCGGACCATTGCAAAACAATCACTCCACTGGCATTGTTTCTCATTGTTTCTTTTGTGTTTCGTTATCTGAAACCGGTACCCGCAGAAGGAGCCTGATTGATTCAAAAGAGCGAAGTAATTGTCAGTTTACTTATTACAATCCAACTATTATGGACGCGCATGACTCATCCATCAGTTGCCATCAAAGGCTTGCGTGACCGTAAGTCTATCCCTCGTGAAAATATCCTCTAGGAGATTTCTCTTAGGGACCGGTCATTATTTATCGCCTGGGGGGGGTCGGAGTATTTTTGTTGTCACATCGGAGCATTTACCTGATCCCCCCGTAGAGTATCTAGTTTTTTAAAGATCCCCCCTTATTGGTAGTGGAAAGTTTCATGATCCCCCCCCTCGCAACTGTTTTCTCTACAAGTTCCATTTCTTTATAACGCCGCGTTAATTTTCTTCATCAGTTTGAAATTAAAAAACACACCTTTCGCATTATTTATTTTATTAGAAAGTATTTTTCCTTCACTTTGCGATAATTTAAATCGCGTCAATTTCTAGTAAGTCCACTGGTTTATAGTCTGCATTTGACGCACGCACGAGTGAGCCCCCACATTTTTTTTTCCGCTCGCTTCGCTTGCGTCACGTTCTACATTTCCGTTTTAATTTAATTTTATTATTTGTAAGCATAGTTAAATATTTAACACTGTTATTTACCTCTGATCTGCAAATTATAGGGTTGTCTTTTAGATGCCGGGAATAACCCTATCTAAATTATAGTGAACACAAATACCAGGATTTGCAGTCTTTAATAAATACAAAGAATTAATGTCCGCGTCGTTTCGATGTTTCAATGTTAATGGACCAGTATCACGAAGAAATTGCCGCGTTTTCCTTCATGATGATTTTAGTAACATCGAAACGTCAGACAACATTTACTAGCTTTTATATTTTTACGAAGACTGCAAAGCCATCATTTATTTACCTGGTCATTGTCGATATCTGATACAAGCCGTTCAGTTCTCGCCCTTCGCTCGCTTCGCTTTTCATTATGGCATCGTTTATGGGTACTTCCATCACTTAAATCCAAGCTGATCACCATTATCGTCCAGATTGCTAAGCTTTTCTGTCATATCTTCCATTCTTGCTCAATTACAATGTCTGAAGTCCAACTGTCGGGAAATCTTCTCAGCGCGCTTATTAAATAATGCTTTGTTGTTGTGACGTACTATTAACTAACATCGTTGTGACATATTAACTTTAACTTTATCTTTTACATGTTAACATATAAAACCTACCTTTAGCCGAAACGTGGGCACAGAACTCGTTTAATTGCGCTGATTTGCTTTCATTATTTTTTCAATGGATAAAGAAATTGACTATCTTTTAACAAAAGCTGACTTGAGCAATTACACAGACAATTTTAAACAAATTGGTGTTGCAAAGGTCGAGCATTTCCTGGACGTTGATGACGAAACTCTTGAGCGAGACATTGGACTAACGAAGATACAAACTCGCCGTCTGAGGCGTTTCTTCGCTCAGATACAAGGCGAAGGCCGTTTGCAAGTGATGAGCTCAAATATTTCCAGGAAGCTCAAGAGCGAGTGAAGGCCTTACACCAAGAGCTGCAGAAAGCCTCCAATGCGCTCACGACCACCCTCATGAGCTTGAAGAGAAAGTTCCCATCTCCCATGGGGAACAACGGCCTATCCCGAAGAAAAAAAGAAAACAAGAGAAAAGTGAAAAAATCAAGGAGAAAAGGTTACGTCAGCGAGCAGCAATTCTCCTAGAAAAACTTACCTCAAAAGAGGTAGCTAAAGAGGTTTTCGATTCACTCGAAAAGAATACTTACAAATGTGTCTCAAGTATTAATGCAGGATTCACTGCGAGATTTGTCAAGCGTCTCCACCTGGATCCTCTGCTATGGCTTTTGGAAAGAGGCGTGTTTGAAACAGAGCTGGCACGCAATTTGAAAGTGGTAGTGGCCAGAATGAACGAAGAGAATAGCAGTAATGGTGCTGAAAGAGGGTCAAGTTCGGGCGAGGATTCCGATGAATCTGACGTGGAGACTGTGCAAGAGCCAGTGGAGAGGGCTGCCGAAGATTCTGACACGGAAGCGGAACAAGATACAGCCTCACCAAAATAAACACTTTTTTATTTGTTGTTTTCATTCGGCCGCGTATTAAAATAATGAACGTTTATGATTTTAGATTACGATTCTCTATAAAACAAACTGAAACGTCATGAAACAATTTTGAGCAATTGTAAGTATTCCATTCTCAAAATCTTGATTACCTTTCTAATTTCAATAGATCGTGCCTGATTAACAACGTGTATGTTAGACTAGGATAGTGATACTTTTTTTAAAAATTTGGAGGGTCTGTAAAAGGGTTTGGGTTTTGTGTCTGGGCTAGAATAAAGTTTATATAATACAAAATACAACTGAACGTGGTCTTGAATATATGGTTGGGGGTTTAGAGTCCTAGCGGCAAATCCTGATCCCCCCCATTATGCTTGTCAATTACGGCTGATCCCCCCTAAAGGTCTTCAAAAAACCATGAGATCCCCCCCTAAATACTCCGACCCCCCCCAGGCGATAAATAATGACCGGTCCCTTATTGTACGAGATTTGTCCTCTGCAAGTAACAATATATAATTCCATTTTCAAATATTGAAAATTTTTCCAACATTTAAATTGTTAAAAAATTAAACGTCAAGATATATGTGATGTCATTGTCGTCTTCACATTTGTCTTCAAAAGCATATTTAACATTTATTCACAATGCTATGCTCTTTAAGTGTTGAACGAATACAAAGAATTAGTAGAATTACATAATTTGCTGTTATTTTACACAATTTTTCGCCTCTGTAACCCTCACGGACCTAATACACTTTTTACTCTATCCAGCATCATTACATGTCATTACAGGGAAACTGTCACGCCTGAAATATCATATTTTAATAAGTATGGCGTTTAGCTTGCTGTAATCGTGCTTTATTGAGTTGCAATGTTCTGTGGAATCTCTTTATCAAATTTATTCGTGTATTTGGTGGTGTTTGGCACAATAATGTGGAACTTAGAACATATAAATTTCTAAAATCCTGAAGGCGTGACAGTGTCCCTTTAAACCTGACTTTTTAAAATATATCAAAATAGATGTTTCATTAGACAATTGTTTGTTTCATGCACATTATTGAGCAACTAATAATATTACTCGTAATATTACTCATGCACCTCTTCCTGATAAAGCACCAAAGTCATATTTATCATCTTGGTATAAAAATGAAACACAGTTTTCAATTTATAAACCATTTCATAGAAAGTGGAACTCTGGACATGATGTGTGCTGTGAGAAGCCAACATCATGTTTCTGACCTGACACAAGTTAACATACAACTCGTTTAAACTCTGTTCTGGATCCAAACTACATCCATAATAGAGCGCTCCGTGAGACTTCAAAAGGCTCGGAAACAGAACTTCATTTTCCATCTCCTCCACCGCGTTCACAAACAGTTGCAAAGTTTCACGCAAGTTCCAAGTCGAATGGTCTTCGCAAAGAAGCGCCTTTGCAATTTCTTGTGCGGTGAATTCTTGGAAAGAAAGAGGTTTATTTAACAAAGCTATTTCTTGGGAAGCATAGCCGAGGTATTTCGCAAGTCGTATGCTTGGTCGTACTTGTAAGCAAAGTCCTTCAATTTTGTTTCTCATTTGTTTATTTTCTTCTAAGCCTTCCTCGATGTAACTGCACCCTTGGGTGAGCTGAATCTTCAGCGATTTCACCATGAGGCAAAATTTCCTTAAGTCCATTCCTTCGTCTAAATATAATTCTTTCGAACTTAGGTCCGGCTCTAGGGTATTCACAGTTAAACCCATCAGCATACTTGGAAACAAAACTGTTTCTTCCATTGTGTCTACTGATCTGATGAAGTCATCGAGCGTGGATACAAAACATAACCCTTCAATGCCGTTACCATATTGATTATTTTTCGTATGGTTTTCTCCTTCCATGAAATGATTTCCTGTTTGGTGTGTATCGCTAAAATTTTCGGGACTTATTTCTTTGCTGCATTTAGCGAACTGCGCCCGCTCCTCCACGATTGTTAAAATGGCACGTATTTTCGACACATGACGTCATCGAGTTTTTCAATTTGGCGCAAGTTTCATATCTAGACACGTCGTGAGTTCTTCCGCGTTGCATGTACGTGGTTAAAAAGTTTTGTACGCCACCGTAATGGATAGCCATCTAACACAAGCCTAATTTTGCAGTCGTCAAGTGAATGAGGCTTGACATCTTTCGCACAAGCGATGGGCGATGTAGAAGGTTTCTAACATATAATGTGATTGGTTTGATACCCTAGCCCTAAACAAAAGACTCAACAATTGAAACAATGACTTTCAAGAGATTGAATTTTATGATTTGCATTTTTCGTTCTTCTGGCTCGTCACGCAATCAAAACAACATCTGCGAAGGAGGAAACACGGAAAACAGTTATACGCTTGACAATTATATTGCCCTGTTGTCGCCTGTCCCTTTGTAGAAACATAATTTCCTCTTTGAATCTTTTAGCACGTTTATTAGTGCACGATAACTGTTCGTTTAGATGTATGTTTTTTAACCAATCATGATGCTCAATTGCCGGTCCAATATGTTCTAAGTATTCTTGGTTTTCATGTGACGTCATAAAATTCTGAAATCGAAATCGCTGGGCCTGCTAAATTTTCGTTGCCACTAGGTGTAAGGCTAAATAAAAATATATCTTTTCGCAAATTTTCAGCTTGAAAGTACCCTTCGTTTTGAAAACAGATCATCTTGAACATTTCAGATATCAAAAGTGGTGTTAATGTGTAACTATAATAGCTCATGAGCCAAACGTAGTCGCTATTATAGCACAATTGAATTCCAGATGGTTCCGCGTGCATCACGATGGCCATATTTGTTCCCCTCGGAAGGACACAAATATGGCGTCTCGATACTTAGCTCTGCAAATTTGCGTGGGACGTTTTGGCAAATAACTCGAGAACGGGACACCGCACAGGCCTGGGAAATGTTTTATTTATTTATCATTTACACTCGCTGCAATTCTAAGCTTCTGTAGTTCAATTGTTTCAAAGTTAGAATTGTTTCGAAGCAGAGAATGCTTTAAGAAGGCAAACTATAAACGGCAGACTGATCCTGACGGCGAAAACGATTAAAAATAAACAAGAAAGATAAAACAGGTAATATATTCAAAAGAAATTTGTCCGATATTTCGGTTTGCAAGACAAACCTTCCTCAGGGGCTGAGCGAACAAACAAAATGTGAAAAAATAAGAAAAGATCGTTTCAAATAATGTTTGAAATTAAAACATAGACATTGATTTGTTATTTTTGGCTTGTATAAACAAGTGTTGATGTGTCACATCACGTCTCAGTTTATTTCTAAAGGATATTCCTTAGATCACAAATTTTCGGTGATAGGTTTAACAGAAACATGGTTAAATAGCAACAATGTGAATGATTTCCCGTTATATCAATACAGCTTTGTGGGAAAAGTACGCAATCATAAAATTGGCGGTGGTGTGGGATTATATGTAAAACAATCCTGCCAGTACCGAGAACGACATGACCTCTCGGATGTAAGAGAATCACAATTCACTGAGCTGGCAAGACCAGACAAATGTACTTGTAGGTAATATATCAAACACGAGAGACAGTGTTTCATCGGGATATCAAAACACCGAGAAGAGAGTTGAAAATACGACGCGCAGCGGAGTATTTTTAATGAACTTCGAGGTGTTTGGATAGCCGATGAAACACTGTCTCGAGTGTTTGATATATCTTCTCAATCGAAACAAAAACCAAGGAGTAAACGGAGAAATAAAATCGTCAAAATCTATGCTAATTAAGATCGGGTATCAAAACCTCCTTCACGGTTTTGATTTTCTTTGTTTTAACTCGATGAATTATTAATGAGTTTGAGAAGTGTAATTAATAGACCTCCAAATGATAATTTAAATCAGTTTAAGGAGCGCTTGTTACAATTACTTCAGAAATTGGATTCTCAGAAAAAGAAGTGTTTTTTTAGATAACATTTTTGTTAATAGCTTAGAAGATAATTTTACGACTTAAGAAATCACATCAAACTCCGTGGATCAGAAAAGAAATTTTAGCGTCGAGGAAACTTAAAAATAAATTATATAAAAGATTTATCAATAACCCAAACGATACAAATGAAAAAAATTACAAAACCTATCGAAATAAATTTAACAAAATTAAGAAAACGGTAAATTTCAAGAGTCACAAGGCAACATAAGACAAACATGGAAACTAATAAATGAGATAACTAATAAAAATAAATCAAGTTCAGAAATACCAGACAATTTTATGAAGGGTGGTAACATAATTACCGACCCTAACGAAATAGCTAACAACTTTAATGAATACTTTGCTAATGTAGGACCTAAATTAGCTGATAAAATACCACCAAGCAACGTAAACTTTATCTCCTATTTGCCTGCGAGTAATCAACAAATCAATGAAGTCAATATAGAATTTTATCAATTGAACGTTAACAAATCAGGTGGCTATGATGAAATGCCCCCAAGGGTGATAAAAGCAATTTCAGATAACGTAGTGAAGCCACTAACATACATTTAAATGAATTTAAAATGGCAATTGTTACACCAATATTAAAAACAAATGACAAGGAATCATTTTCAAACTATAGACCCATTTCCGTGGTTCCATGTTTTTCAAAAATATTAGAAAAGTTGATGTATAAGAGAATCATAAAGTTCCTAGACAAACACAATATTCTAAATGAACACCAGTATGGTTTCCGAAAAAACCATTCAACAAATCATGCAATATTGGAACTAGTAACAAAGATAACAAATGCAATTAATAACAATCAATACACGATGCGTGAATTTTTAGATCGTTCTAAAGCATTTTACACAGTGAATCATGCTGTCTTATTGCATAAACAAGAACACTATGGAATAAGAGGGATAGTGCTGGGATGGTTTAAAAATTATCTACAGTTTCGAAAACAAGCTGTTAAATATAAAACAACAAAATCAGTGTAATGTAATCAGTGTAAAGTCTCGCTCCCAGGTTGTTACACGCGCAGTCGAAAGCACCAAGCCAATGCACTTTAATTGTTGCTTCGTATTCCTATTCTTGTGGCCTCAGGGCACTTATCAAAGCGGTCAACTGAAATAATTACATTAAGAAATCACCTAAATATTCGTTTTTCATAGCTAAAATGATCACGGAACTAAACGCACGTGATATCGAAAAGAACTTGAAAACGGTCAAAATCTAACGACAACTATAACGTATGAATCACAAACTCTCATAACATTATAACCTTAAACAAAGTAAACTGTTGCTTACCAACGTTCGCGGGTCTTGATTTCCTAGAGAATTTCGCTCTAACTTGTCTTCTAGTTGCCAATAGATCTTGTTCTCAAGGGGTCTTAAGTAAAACTGAAATGCGAGCTATGATCTATACTTATCTATAATACGGTAATCACGGCGGTAACGTAAATCAACCTATTTATATTTCGTGACATATTCCGATTCCAACGGAGCGGTAAAAATCAGACAGCTTAACAATTAGAGGGGGTAAGTTTCTAAAGAAACTGTGGTGCTGCGTCTGTGGGAAGTATAACAATATAATTTGGTTTCATCAACTGGGTTGATAATGTGAATTGGCCACCGTAAAGAGATTCAAGAGCTGACGTTTCGAGCGTTAGCCCTTCGTCGGATTCGCTAGTTTGTAATAGGCCATTTCTGAGTTGCCTTTGCTTCTTTTACAGGACGGATCCTTGTGCAAAACTATTAATTTGCAAATGGCAGAGACGAAGGTCAAGGCCTGCTTACCGTGTCAAGTGGTTACCCCAGTCTACACAAAAGAACCGCTTCAGATGTCAGTATTACCTGACAGCCCTTTTGATGAAGTCAGTGTGGACTTTGCGCATGTAGATGGACATACCCTACTCCTAGTGGTTGATAACTACTCAAGATTCCCGTTCGTTGAACCAGTGTCATCTACATCTGCTAGTGCTGTCATCCCCAAGTTGGATCAGCTGTTTTCCACGTTTGGAACCCCGGGTGTAGTCAAATCTGATAATGGCCCACCATTCAATGGAGAGGAATTTGCAAAGTTTGCTTGTGCACTTGGTTTTAAGCACCGAAAGGTTACTCCACTCTGGCCTAGGGTTAATGGAGAGGTTGAGAGATTTGTGAAAACGTTGAAGAAGTGCATCAAAGCAGCCAAAGTAGAAGAGAGAAATTGGAGAAAGGAGCTGCAATCCATTTTGCGGAATTATCGCACAACGCCCCATGCAACCACTGGTGTTGCCCCTGCCGTACTGTTGCTAAAACGGCCTGTCCGCAACAAGCTACCAATCTGCCAATCACACTGACCCTGTAGCTGAGATTGTACGTGAACGCGACTCCTCACAAAAGCTCAAGATGAAAGCTCATGCAGACAACAAGGCTTATGTGAAACCTTGTAACATCTCTCCTGGTGAAACTGTACTGGTCAAGAGACCATTTTCAGTATCAAAACGTGAAAGTGTATATGATCCGACCCCTATGACTGTCGTGAGCAAGACGGGCAGCATGATCACAGCCCGAGGCGAGAATCGCACCGTCACAAGGAACTCATCATTCTTCAAGAATGTGTACCAACCAGCTGCTGACCTCGGAAATGATGGGTCTTCAGCGGACAAGGAGTGTGCTCAAAAGGCGCCAGCCGCTCCTGAAAGTTCAAGTGTTACTGGTCCAGATCCACAGAACCTTTCAAACACCCCGCACGCCAAAGCTGATCTAAGTTCAAGTAACCTTAGTACGTAAGTACGTATTCCAGAGATCCAACATCAGACTTCTCAACCCAGTAATCAACCACCTTTGCGTCGATCCACTAGAAAGCGAACCCCTAGAGTGATTCTGGACTTATAGTTTAAGCTTAGATTAGAACTGTGAACTGCGATGGTAGAACTGCTTAGATTTAAAACCATTGTTTAAGTTGGTGTTTGTTAGTTTCGTTTATCTTGTCTTACTTCATGATCAAAACTAGTATCTGTGGACATTTGCCAAGATTACTTGTTTATGCCTTGGTTGTCGTTGTTTTCAGACATGTGTTATAAAGTCTTTTATTAAGAGGGAGGGAGATGTAATGTTCATTTGCATAATTTATACATCGCAAAGGACTATGGGGATTGTAGTTAGCCAACATGACCGCATGTGACTGATCGTCAAACGACGTATTAAAATCTCGTGTTATCTCGTGCATCCTGTGTTATCTCTAAAGGAAAACCTTACAACCATAGGCACACGGGCGGGGGGGGGGGGGGGGGGGCGGGGGCGGGGAAGGGGGAACTCAGATATTTTGGGCAGCAAGCGATCTTTGGGCAAGGCAAATCGGGAGAGTGTTTTGGGCAAATGGTTCAGCCCCCACCATGGCAAAAAATTGCCCGTAAGCTTATGGGAGTCACCTTTTCGTGATGAAAGAGAAAAATGACACCAGAAAGCAAATGACACCGAACGCGAGGGCCGTACTGGGGAATCTTGGCCCGAGGTCCGTACAAAAACGACCAAGGGCCAATATTCCAAAGTACGGCTCGAGCAAGCTAGGTTAGTAATTAGTTTATTATATGGCACTCAGCGGGTCATGCATGCTTGTTAAAGACTCACTGTTGGTGACTTGAATTTTGAGGTTTTCCGCCTTAACGTGTTTTGACGCCGCGAACAACTTAGAAAGAACAAGCTAGCGATTTTGAAAACATTTTTTTCTTTAACTTAGGGTATTTTTATAAGTTTTCTTTCTGCAATTCTAGCTACAAGTTTTAAATTATCAAATTTCAGAAAAAATACGCGGCTTAGGACCGTTTCTATGGAAACGGTCCGCATGGCAAAATCCCGGAGTTCCTTTGCCATATAATAAAACATATTATTACACAACTAAGGTACTCAAAGGGCCAGTAACTAAAATCAGCCAATCAGGGTGCTTCATTGCCGGTCCAATATTTTTTTCATTATGAGACCCGGTATTGTCCCGAATGACCCCGCGTGAGATTCGTGCATTGAAATGACTTACGAAGCAAAAACTTGACTGGCATGAAAATCCTCACATACTTCGTTCATGCACTTGGCTCGTCCTGTCAAGATCTGGGGCTGATATTCTCCCAGTACGGCCCTCGCACTTGGTTACTAAAATGTATATACAACAACACACAACAAAACAAAACAGAGTACAACACAGCACGACGTGTAATCAGCGATATTCCAAAGAACAGCAACACCGCTCCAAGTACAAAATAAGCGGAGAGAAAACACAACTAGCTCTACGATACGAACGGATACAATGTTCAAAGCTTACTGTGACTGCTGGCACAGCCTCCAGTTTTTAACATTAAAATATGTAATTGTCCGAAGACAATGTCCACATAAGTCAAGAAGAGCAGGACAAAAGTCATAAACTGAAAGTGGGCATGCAAGCGAATCATCGGCCATCGCTCTCGTCGAAAAATCACATGGTCACTTGTCATACCATGCCTATATATGGACAAAGCAAGTGTGCCATATTTGGCAGTACACTTACAGATACATGTAACACTCCCCTTCTTAAAGAAAAGAAAGTTTTGGTAACACAACTTTCTTTTAATGTAAAAGTCAAACACGTGAACACTTCCAAATTACACGCTAGAGAGACAGTCGGCAATTAAATTGCAAGAGGTTACATAAATTTTGAAATGTTGCAAGGCTAAAACTAAAGCCAAACACTCCTTCTCCACTGTAGAATAATTTTTCTGATTTGTGTTAAAAGTAACAAATAAATAGGATGGTCCACCAAATCCTTGTCCTCTTGTAACAATACGGCGCCTGCAGCAACATCACTTGCATCAATCAACTGCTAATTTGAACTGATGATTAAAATCTAGTACTGACAGCACTGGTGCACTCTTCAGTACAGCGTTAAGCTCTTCAAAAGGCTCCTCGCACTAGTCATTCCAGACAAACTTAGCTTCCTTACTCAGCAACTGTGTTAAGAGCTCACCAATGGTAGAGAAATTTTGACAAAATTTCCGGTAATAACCAGCCATGCCCAAGAAACGCATCAGTTGTTTCTTGGATTCTCGTCTAAGAAAATCAGAAACGGCACTGATCTTAGCAGGATAGGTTTGACTTGACCTTGTCCAACCACATGACCCAAATAGGTCACATGCAAACTCAGACTCGGCAAAGTTGACTGTGAGTTTGGCCTCACTCAATCTTTCAAGAAAGCTGCGAATAATTCTTAGATGATCTTCCCAGGTGTCACTGTAAATGATGACATCATCAATGTAAACTTCACATCCGTCACGACCAGCAGCAACACTGTTAATAAGCAGCTGAAACGTCGGGTGGTGAGTTTTTCATCTCGATTGCCGCAACTTTGTATTGAAACAGCCCATCAGGAGTAACAAAGGCTGAGATTTCTTTCCCACGCTCAGTGAACGGCACATGCCAAAATCCTTTAAGTAAGGCATTCCCAATTCAGTCGATACAGCCGTCCATCCGGGGGATTGGGAATGAGTCTGATTTGGTCACATTCTTTACCTTTCTGTAATCAGTTCACATTCTATATGTTCCGTAAGGCTTTGGAAAAAGGATACAAGGAGAAGTGCAGTTACTCTTGCTGGGTTCAATGAAGTCGTTATCCAACAGGTATTTAATTTCCTCATGTAGATATTTTTGCTTTGCTGGATTCAGTTCGTAAGTATGCTGTTTTACGGGCCTCGCATCACCAGCATCAACGTCATGATAGATCTTGTCTGTTCTGGTAGGGATGTCTGTAAATAAATGATCAAATTCTTGTAGCAGGTGCTCTAGGTCCTGGAGCTGTGATGGTGGAAGGTGGTCAGCAATCATTAAATACAAAAACTGAGAAAGAAACATCTTCGGGAAACAGGCGAAAAACATTAAGAAACTGACATCTTTCTATGGCGAACTTTTGGTAGCGCTGGATGTTCACATTAAACGCATGGCTTAGCGATCAACTCGCTTGGGAGGAAAAAGACAACCAAAGAGAATACATCTGGAGCCAGGGAAGTCGCGGGTTTTCGAAATAGTGGGCTAAGAACCAACTTTTAATAAAGACTCCCGTCAAGGTGAACCGACTTTTCATTCAGGGCGAAACGGTTTCTTGTGAACGGACTTTCGTGAAATAAAACTACCTTTTCCATGTAAATATCATATTCTCCACTTCGCCATGTTGTTTTTCGTGGCTTCAGCTCCTTTATATTTTCATGTAATTTGTCGCCAGGAGTTTGGAGAATCTAAGCTACCATCTAACTGTACTAACGCCTGTATTAATACTGTTGTGCAAGTGCCAGCGTGTGAAAGCTGGGTAATTTGTGAGGTTATCCGAGCTTAAATACGATTGAAGCTATACTTGCTGTGAACATTCAGAAATGTCAAGAATGGCATTGAAATCTTGACAACACCCTTAGCATGTTATAAAAGTAGCACACATATTTCATAAGTCTTCAATACATTAACCAGATATTGTAAAAATATGTGAATCTCTTCATTTTGTAAACATCCTTCTCGTTACACAATGCAAATCTGTGAAGGAATTACCTTGTAATTTTTACAAATGATATTTAGCCAACCGTGGTTAATGCAAAGCATAACAAGTTGAGCTGTACAGTCAAAAAGCTTTTTAGGCCAACAAGCTGTCAGCCTTACTTAAAATTAATTTGAATTTTCATGTGGAAACAAAACAACTTTGAAAATAGGATATGTAAGGGGATATCCAAGCAAGAATTCGAATCAGGATTTGAGCCAGGAGGCCAAGCAAGGATTTGAGCCAGGATCTCACTCTTTACATTAAAAACTATCGTCTGGGAGCAACTGTTAAAACGAGTGCGATGAGTCGTTGCCGTTTTAGGTATATTATTTTTCAAAGTATTAGTTGAAATAAGCGTAAGCCCAAGAAGAACGTTGACGGCTCTTCTTATGGCTATGATTCTTTGTGAGAACAAGGGCGTCTATCCTTTTCATGCTCATGATTATGTTTTATGCTGATGTCGCTGCAGTATGTTACTAGCATTATTGAGCTAGAAGGCAGCGTGGACGAGTGGTTCAGGGCGCTGATGTTGCACGCTAATCCGGACATCCCAGGTTCAAAGATTCCAACCTGTCATTTGGTGGATTTCTTTCCCGATAGTCCCGAGTTCCAGTCCTCGGTCATCCTCTACGTCACGTAGACGGTTTTTAAAGATACAGTGGCAATTTTTAATTTTATTGTTCCAAAAAATGGGATACCCAGGAGGAAAATTAATGTGCCTTTGGTCCCTGGGCAGCCCATAATTATAGCTACTTGACACAATATAATTTAAAAGTTCTATTTGTCTGCCTCCAGCCAGTTGGAATTTCAGCCTGAACAAGCATAGCTATTTGTCTCTGTTCACAATTCTGGCCTTTTAGGCCCGGTTCAAACGTCGAACTTTACATGTGCCGAATCTAATAATTAGGTTCCGCACATGTAAGGTTCGACGTTTGAATCAATTAGGTTCGACAGATTTGTATTTGGGTCGACCTGCCTTTCTATTCGACAGGGCTTGTCGAATAGAACTATGGTGGCCTAGAATTGCCATAACAAAAACGCCATTGTCTTAACAATTTTTTTTTGTTTATCTATATTTTATTCCATTTTTTGCTTTTCTTTTTTGTTTTATTTCTTTATTTTTATATTTTTTTTTGTTTTTAATCAAAATAATAAAAATAATATTTTATCAAAGTAATTTTAAATCAAAGTAAATTATTTTAGGAACTAAATCAAAACAAAATGATTTCAAAATTAATTTGTTGTCGAAAACAATTAAAAACGGAATTTAAAAAAAGTCAAAGTAAAATAAAAGCAAAATTGGCCATGGCCTATGATTGCCATAGCAAAAAAAAAAAAAAAAAAAAAAAAAAAAAAACCTCATGGCCTAGCGTTGCCATAGACCAGAATGCATTTCGGGTGCGTTTACCTATGATGCCTTGCGCAATGTGCAGATGATCAACAGCAAACATGGCTGCCCTAGGTAAAGATTGGGGCAAGTTTAAGGAGAAAATGAAAGAGCTCCGCCAAGGGAAAAAAGGAAAGAAGGATTCTGGCAAGTCAGCCAAAGACCTTGAAACCATAGTTGTACAGCGCCTAAGCGCAGAGGTAGCTGGGAAAGCACAAAAGTACTCTCGAATTGGAGCACGTGAGTTCGTCTCTTTCGAAGAGTTCGACGAAATCTCTGTTAGTAACATCAAGAAAGCGTGCATGTCAATTAAGGTTACAGTTTATTAAACAGATTGTTACAATTAAGATATGTACATTGTATTATACATGTACAAAAAAGTCACAGGTTAATCAACATGCAATCACTCATTCACTCATTGCAGTTGAGTTTTGGAAGATTTATAGTTGAATTTTCACGATTAAAACATCGGGAATACTAGATTTTGTTGTTTACTGTGTAATGTAAGAGGTGAATGCTACTTCGGGTTAATCCTTTTGGTGATTCCAGAAGGTATCAACAGTATACCCTTCCCCGTCCCCCCCTTCCAACTGTAGAACGAGGTTTTGAGGTAAAAAGAGTGAGACAGTTCAACAACACAAACTAACTTTTTTCTTCCTCGTGGTTCTCTCTGACCAGTTCAAACCGGTTCCTTCACTAGATTTCCACGTCATGTAACAAGTACTGAAATGTCCTACTACACAACTGGAATTCAAATTTTGGGGGTCCAGCTGTGACCACACCAATCATCATCATCATTGTCATCATCTTTATTTAAGCACGGTAAATACATCAGGCATAAACAATGTAATCACAATTTATGGGGTATGATAATTTTCTAGAATCACACATTGAGCAAGTATTATTAAAATGACTGTAAAGCACCCTTCCCAACTAGCCTGTGTTCCCTCCCCCAAGGAGCCTGGTCACCAAGGCTACTTTCAAACATAGCTGTCATTGTTTTGATACAAACCTCACTGCGTTTGAGTGTCAAATGTACATCATGAGGTTCTTATACTATTTTCTATTCAGCTTTGCCCACTCTCATCCCATAAAAACACAATCACCAGACTTGTCAATTCACAGTTTCATATTACTAAGTTGATATTCCATTAGCTTGTACAGAACTCTAGAAAACAGAATGCTTAAGGTAGTAGCAACTACAGAATGCAGGGCCACTTTTGAAGACAGTGAATCTGGTGACTTTTTTGGCTCAGCAATGGATGTAAAGAAAGAGGTTATTGTATCGTGCTTGGCAGTGACTATCGAGCCAAACAAGCCACCGAATATATCCATCTTTACAAGTGGCCCTGTACTGCTGTAGTCTGTAGTTTAATGTTTAGGTGCTATTGACAGTGCTTTTTACATGGCTCACAATGTTGCACAATGTTACTCTACATTGAATGGCTATTCCATATAAAAGTACATAACCATTGTGCTGCATGTGCAGGTGTATCTGCACTCTCCTTATATCTTATTGCTATGCATCTACATCTACATTCTCCTTCAGGTAACGAAAAGCATTAGCAAAATCACTGACATCAAGCTCCAATGGATCAGCGATTACTTGTTCACATTTATTCCTCAACTCAGCACTCAAATAGTCATCGTTGTCAGCTAGCACATCTGAAAGCTCTGCAACTTCCTCTAGCTGTTCCTCTGTGACTTCCCATCCTTCAAAATAGTTATTTGTAATGAAGGTGACTTTCAATAAAAGCAATAAATCTTAATTTAGGAATGTGTCAAAAAGGTAAAAAAGAATAAATATTTGAATGAAAATAAAAACCTACATTTTTTGTGACCATAATAGATTGGGTCATAAAACATCAAGCTTTCCTAATTTTTAAATAGGACTTTGATTATTTTCCAGAAGCTTTCCATGTTCTACTGTTGGAGTCCAAAAATTCTGAAAACAATAGCTGTTATGCAAGCAATTAATTCTTGCACACTTTCACAGGGTTTTGAGTTAAGGGACTGACTCACAAGTTGTGCAGTGCTCAAGCTGGACAACCGATTAAAAATAAAACCCTGATGAAAATCTACACAGATACCTACCACATTCCTCCAGTCCATATTTATCTGGAAAGCTGTAAATGTGGTTTGGAACTCCATCAGGTAGGAAAGTGTTTCTTTGCTCACGGATCCTGTGACTATTCCATACTACATCTATAAAGGTGTCCACTTCTCTTTGAACTATTGGTATCATCAGGTATGCCAAGAGAAGCCTGTCAAATAACAATGCATACAGCCTGAGTTCAGTTATGCTTGAAAACTCTTGTAAATGGACTTTTCTTGCACACTGTATGTATGTTCATTCAAAACCATGTTTAATCTCCTTTCTCATTTACATCAGGGCTCACCTTTAAAATTGCTCAAGCAATGTTTAATGTCAAGTAAAGTAATGTCTATATGTCTAGCTCGTTACCTGTGGATCTCATTTTGGGGATCATAATGACCTTGGTCTTTCAGTTGATTCAGGGGAAATTTGAAAAATTTTTCCAGCCTTTCATGGAGTTCTCTCCACCATCTTTCGATCTGTCATAGTTAAGTCAAGGTAACAAGTGAGTTTTACTGTTTACATCATCGCCAGCATGCAGTGCCTGCGGTATTGTTATAGATATATGCGGGCGCATGTTTTCATGCCATGTGAGTTTGTTTAAGTCACCAATCTTGTTGCCATGTTAGGGACTGGTCAATAAGTAGAGGGGGGGGGGGGGGCAGAAAGGGGGTGGGTCATCAGTTTTAAAAAAGGGGGTTATGCAGAAGAGAACTGAATGTGTGGATGTTCCCAGCTGGCCCTAGCAGACATGCTCTTACATAAATGGCACACATGTTTTCAGGAAATTTTTGTGCTTCCCTAATTAGATGTATAAATCAAGGAACCGTAGGGTTTGGAATTTCAGCAAGTTCGAATAGAGTTTCTCTTTCAGTTACCAAGCCCAAGATGGGGCATTTCAGCAAAAGGTAGAATTTAAATGCTGTGGTGTGAGAAAAACACTGCATGAAATAAAAAATACCCATACCTGATTAGAAGTTGATGGCCCATACATTACTGTTTCTACTGGATCCATGTCCCCATGATGCTGTCGGAGAAAGGCGTGCATGGTAGCCATCACTCCAGTTTCCGTTCCTTTATCCAGCCTTAGCTTGCTCGCGATCATCCTTGTTTTGTACAAGTACTCAAGGTAAAATCTACCAATTACATCTGGATTGCTATTGCTAGCCCAAACCTTTGCCCAAAGCATTTTCCGGCTGCAGGTGTCCATGCATCCATAAACGGCAACAGGAAAAGTGCTATTTTGGTAGCCCATTAACTTATCGTGGCCATCAAGAGAATGAACCCAGTTTGGGCCGCGTGATGTGAAATTGCCTTTTGCCTTCTTCTTCTTAAATTGGGGAGCCCTTTCGGCGAGAGCATCGGGATCTACATTGTACATTACGGCGTATACAAGATCCCGTGGAACGTTAAGCTCATGAACCTGTCTAAGTTTTTTGTGCAACGCTCGGTAGCCAAGAAGTTTTCCCGGCCCTTCCAATTCTTTCTTTACTGCCTCTTGGACCTCGTCGACCTGAACGGTTCGGTCTGTGTATTTGATGCCAAAGTACTCCAGTCTTCTGTCTAGCGTCCTTAAACTCCACGCATATTCACTAAAATCCCTTGAAACAAAGTCTAAAACTTCAATTCGACTAAGGTTCTGCTTCACATAACGATCCAACGCGTCTTTTAACTCCTCGTCTTCTTGCCAATCGTTGTTTCTGATGCGAGCAGCCGCCATTTTGAATAGGGGCGCGATCGCACCCGAAATGCATTCTGGTCTATGGCAACGCTAGGCCATGAGGTTTTTTTTTTTTTTTTTTTTTTTTTTTGCTATGGCAATCATAGGCCATGGCCAATTTTGCTTTTATTTTACTTTGACTTTTTTTAAATTCCGTTTTTAATTGTTTTCGACAACAAATTAATTTTGAAATCATTTTGTTTTGATTTAGTTCCTAAAATAATTTACTTTGATTTAAAATTACTTTGATAAAATATTATTTTTATTATTTTGATTAAAAACAAAAAAAAATATAAAAATAAAGAAATAAAACAAAAAAGAAAAGCAAAAAATGGAATAAAATATAGATAAACAAAAAAAAATTGTTAAGACAATGGCGTTTTTGTTATGGCAATTCTAGGCCACCATACAGAACGGCAAAAGATCGACTTCGTTTCATACGTCGGTCTTTACATGTGCCGAACCTAATGCACAAATTACGCTAATGTATTTGTTGATATAAGAAAGTTTTTGATTGGCGAGTGAGCTGTAAAAAACGCGGTCGTGCATGAAATGGAGCGACATCACACTGGACCGCAAAAAATGTAGTCGGACACAATTCGCATACTGTTTCCCATTTTATTGTTGAATATGCGTCTAGACCAAAATAAAACAAAAAGACAAGGCTAGAAACTAAAGTCAGGAGTTAAAGTTACAGTCTAAACGATACTGAAGAAATTTGACCGAAGCCTGGCGACCACATTACAAGTACGATCTTCAAAAAGTGTTGTTTGTGTTTTTTTTATAAAGCAACAGAGATATGCGGTCCCATTATATTGTAGAGTACAGTGAAGAGTATTTATTTCGTTCCATAAAGTTTACAACTGGAAAATTCACCGTTTTCCTCTTAGCCGATATTGAGTTCGTCACATGTGAAAGTTCGACGTTTGAATCAACTGCCGAACTTAATTATTCGGGTCGACCCAAATAGGTATTAGGTTCGGCACATGTAAAGTTCGACGTTTGAACCGGGCCTTATGAAGCTTCCGTTAACAATATCACAAGTGAAGCACATTTAAGCTAAGACGTCTAGTTGTCGGGCACTACGTTAATCTCCTGACCTTGGTTCAGCCATGCAGTCATGTTTAGTTAGCTCAAACAGGGACAAAATACTATTTCTTTAAAGCAAAGGTTAGAATTCTCTCGTTAGCTTCCCTAGCGTCCACATATTACAATAATACAATTCTTGATCTTATTGTATTTATATTAATCAAAAGCTGCAGTTTAGTTTTTTTGATTTCCAACGTCTGTCACTTACAGCCAAAAGTATAAACACGCCTACTCCTAACTAAATCAATGTGCCAGGAATGATGGCTGTTTGCTTTCTTTGCTCTTGATTTTAATATGGAATTCCTTTATACAGTTTTCCAAAGCCTGTTTGTTTCCAGCGAAGTACGCACTAATTGCATTCTGGAAGAGTAACAATTGCTTATGCATGACTTTCACCTGTTAAAAGCAATAAAAGAATAAAGCAACATTTATGTGGCAAGCCATTGTTAACTGTTATATAGTTGAGAGAATTGCGTGATCTTTATGTACTGCTTTGTAATATTATAATTGTTATTTGTGTTTACATTTTGCACACTTTCAGTGTCTTTTATTCGACTTTACATATGGTCATCCTAAATGACATTCTTGCAAGTGTAACACAAAAAACTCCACCCGCAGCAAATTCCTGCACTTCCATTTAGAGCCATTACATTATTTTAAAGAAATGGAAGCAATTGTTATAGTATACGTTTATATTCCTCTAACTGGATGAAAGTTGTTCCTGTGTTTATTTTAACCTTCTTTTATTATCATAATTCAATTTTAATTAATTGTTTTAGTGTTACTCACGACTTCACCGACGAGAGTAAAAGGGAATGTTCAACGCCGAGTTGGTCTCCGTGGAACATATCCCAGGGACGAAATTGCCGACAAATTTTCAGGAAACACTAGGAACAAGTCATTGCAACATGTCGCGGATACATCTCTCCGCCCCATTTTCATGTGTGTGTACGTATTGCGATTACGTCTCAGCTACATGTTCCCGCTACACATCTTTGCTAGATGTCCCCTACTTGTGAATAACACATGATTTTGTCGCTATTACATGTTGCTGCGACATGTCCCTGCTTCATGTGCCCTCGTGTGTAGACACCTTAAAACTGAAACCCAACGTTTGGACTGGACACGGCCTTGGTGTTGTATTTACTCCTGACAACAACACAAAATTAAAAGAAAGGAAATAAAACCCATGCAAAAAATAATTGCCAATCAACATTAATTTTTGCAACACCATTGCTTTTACTGCTACAAAATATAACCTCTTTTTATTTTGACGGTTTCGGCATTAGTCACATGCACTGAAGGTACCAGTCAGCTTGTTCACCTTTAAATGGTTAATGGAAAAACTGAACACCTTTTAATAATGAGAAAATAACTATTCTATACCTTATTCTCCTCTAAAAATTTGAGCTTGATTGCTAAGTCGCCACGAAGCCGGTCAAATTTCTCTTTCTGGACGTCAAACTGTTGCTTATCTTCTCCAGCTTCGGTAGACTCTAGGTCTGTTCTGTAAGCATCATACTCTATCCTGGCAGATTCATATGCTTTCACTGTCATGATAGAATCCTCCATGGTTTTATGCACCAGAGTGTTCAGGTTGGATGTAAAAAAGTTAAGTGCCTCAAGAAGAACTTCCCCATTTGCGACCAATGACCTTTGAGACTGTGCATTATAGTTGAACTCACTCTGTAGCTCTGGGGATTTCATCCCTAAATCTGTGAAGGCATCAGCAAGAGCTCTCTGACTTTGAACCATGCTATGAAAATGATGTGTCATCTGCTTTGCAAGCTTTAAGGCATTCTTATACTTGACTTGGGCTTCTCTTAGCAAAATAATCTGTCCCTCAAGTTCAGTATCCACAGTCCTTGTGCCTTTACCAAACTTTTCCGAAAGATATTGCCTAGTATACTTGTATGTTGAGATACCCCATTTCTTTATGTGCTCTATTTTCTGGGTAGCTCCTGGTCGAACAATGGCTTGGGAATTTGGTTGACCATTTTGATATGTCCCTTCAGGTGATTGCCATAAAACTGGTGAAGAAAAAGGCCCTGTGAAGATTAAACATCTAATGAAATTAAACCTACAGAAACTTCCGCAGCTTTGTTACTGAGTTAAGAGGAAAGGCGCACTCATCCAATCAACGAGTAATTTTGTCCTTTTGCTCTCAGTCATAAAAATTAAGAATCTTTTTGCAAGCAATCACCATGCAAAAAATTCGCCTTCCATATGTGATAAGCAGATCCTCTCTGGCGATTATGGTTTACTCTTAAATGCACCGCGGCCATTGAATTTTAACATCAGAATTTAAATAAAAATATATTTGGTCTGACAGGACGGCTACAGAAGTGGAAAGAACAGGTCTCCTTCTTTGACCTTTAGTTTCCCTTCTTTTCTTTCTCCCTGGAAGTCTTCGAGTTTACTCATATAAGACGAGCTACTTGAAAGCATCGAACACACTCCCGTGATCTTTGATTGATCCTAGTATATGAGATATATAGCGTTAAAATTAGTCGCCCGTGGTGCCAAGCTTCACTCTCCGTTTGTATAAACTGTTCATAGGCAATTGCACGTAGATTCTGCCTGTTCAATTGCATGAGATCTAAATTTGTTTAATATTTCTCTCAGGTTATATGAAAAATTTTACTGACCTTCGATAATATCTATAATTGTATCTTTCAATGAAGTAGAAAAAGTAACATAAGAGATCGGGCTGTTAATATTCCGACTTACCTCTGAAAACTCTGTTTATCTTCTTCTTTAACATCATCTTATCGCAAAAGGTTTATGTTAGCAAAATTTGTTGAGTTACGCAAACGAGACAATTATTGGCACCCGCGTGCCCGCTGGTACCTGAAAATACCAGTACAACCTGCCGCACCATCTTTGGGTCCTCTATAGCAATTTATAGTTCACCACTAAATTTTCTCCGATTCTCATTGGTCTAAATTAAACACGTGACGCGATAGTGTTCATCCGCGGAGGGTACTATCAGCGCACAGTGCCAACAAGCGGGCTTTCGGTAAAAAAAAAGAAAAAAATTCAAACGCTATTTGAATGACTTGAAAACAAAATCGAAAACATTCGTTGGAAGGTTCAATGATGCTTCAGTTTGCTAAGGATCCAAAAAAAGATACTGAAGAAGTGGGTGAATATTCCTCCAAAGGTATCGATTTTAATTTTGACGAATCTTGTGTCGGCAAGTCCCGTCTCGACATACTTTGAAGAGAGTTTTTTACTTGCACTGGGCTACAGCAATCGATGGAAAGGTAAAATAAATCAGTGCTTGACAATAGTTTCCATTGCAGGAAGAAATTCCGTTGTTCCAGCAGATTCAAATGCTCTCAAACGTTAAGTACATGTACGGTATTCTCATGCCAGCCATAATTTTGCCAACAAAATCCTGTATTACTCTGGCGTTACATTATGTACCGGTTCACAAGGACAGAACCTCTAAGTTGATCAACAATATGAAACAGTCAGAGTTGTTAGAGTTTTATGCAAATATAAAAATGCATGTCAAAATGAGATAAAGAATAAGTGCAACATGTAAAGTAAAATAAATCTTTTGCTTCCAGTTCATTCTGGGCTATATCGACCATAAATCTAGGCACCAAGAGTACTGATAACATTGAAAGACAGTTTTCTGACTGTCAACAAATACTAGTTAAGCAATACTTTCGAGTGGTATACCATGGAAAATCCAAGTCACACTTTTTTTTAGGTATTTACACGATCCGTCCCATGCCATAGAAAATATGCTTGCTAATTTTTGGCAAAGATAAGATTGCAGCAGGCAATGGGAAGGTTGGGTGTAATACTGTCGACTACACAATACAATGCTTACCTATATTCCACTCAGCTGTTTTTCTATTGCCAATGCTATTTTATTATGCAAAGCCTTAAGTTTGTATATTGGTGGATGCTATTTGAAGCTCAAATATTGTTTGAAAAGTGAACAGTTTGTTAATAAGTGAAATTTAAGGGCAACTGTGAAATTTTGAGGACAGGAATTTAGTCATTTCTCTTCTATGAGCATCTCATTTTAGTAAAAAAGAAAACACCCGAGGGGGTTTCAAGGGGTTGCAGGTAAAATTGACGTATGTTAACGATTTTAATAAGGGTGACTTTGTTTGTTTTTTGCTGGTTTTTATCTTTGATAGGTCGTGTAGATATTCCACGATGGTACCAGTACTTTCTGGACAGAAAAAAAACTATTTTATTATAAACACAAAATTCCAAACTGTGCTAGCTAACATATTCACGATGAAATTTTATTTTATATGATATTCATTCACATACGACAGGTATTTTGGCTAAGATGTGATAGCCATTATTGTTATTGAATGAATCGGATAGCAAGGAAGTATATTAATTTTAGTTACCAGCTATGTTTTTAAATATAATGAATTTCGATTAATACTGATACTGAAGGGACCGAGGCAAATTTCTGTATTACAGCGCGACGCACCTCAGTGTGGCCACCCAACAAACTTTTTTGGCAAGTTATAATTAGCCAATCAGATAGCGCGAATTTGTTTGAGCTGTCCCGCCTCCTTGCAATGTTCAAAACCTGCCGCCCTTTTAACAAGGAGGCGGGACAGCTCAAAAAATTTCTTGCTCTCTGATTGGCTAACTTGTCAAAAAAGTTTGTTGGGTGGCTACACTTAGGCGCGTCGCGCTGTAATTGTGTGTTCCTATTAACTGGGTTACGGTAATTTACTAGAAAGGGTAATAACTGGGAAGCAAAAGGACCCGTTTACATATGTTATTATTAAGAAAGTATCTGTTACATGGGGTTTGACTTCTGTTTCAACTCTAATATCATGGATAACATACCATTGGAATTAGCCATGGTTGCGTGAACTGAATATGGAAATGAAATAAAATAATAACAAATAAAATAACAAAATGGTACGAGTGTCTGATTTGTCGAAAACAAATACATTTGTTAAGGCAAATGTATTTTGTATGCAGGAAAAGTGACTATTAAAAGTAACTTGCTAATAATAATAATCATAACAATAATAATAATTATAAACAATATTATAATTATAATAAGGACCTTCCCAGCATCTGTGTCAAATAACTTTGTCAGTTTCAAGTCCGGAATCGCAGTTCACCATGCGAACATATCAAGTTCCCGAATTCTCTACTTGCACAATACCATAATACACCGCTTCTACCCCCCAAAAAAATTGCATAGGCATTGTTTTAGATTTCCTTTGGGACATCTTCATGTCTCAGGAGAAATTGTAAACAATGACTTTGCAAAATTTTGGGGGGTAAAAGAGGTGTATTATGGGATTTGTGCAAGTAGAGAATAGTAGATGTTGTTTGCAAACTCGGCGTGATGTCGTCAACAGTCACGTGACTATGACAAAAAAGTGGATTTTAGCTCACCGTAAGAACAGATAAGGCTAAAATTGAAATTAGTTGATAAATTTTGAAGTATAGTTTGATTGTGCATTCAGAAATGGCCATGAGACTTCTTGCATTTAAAATTTAAGGGGGCTATGAGCAAGCGAAAAAAGTGGGGGTCTGGGCACCAATGTATATCTTCCCGCCATTAAAACGTAGAGTTACAAGCAACTGCATGTTGGTAGATTTTTATATGAAGATACACTGTTTTTAAGCTTGACGTTGTGACGTCATAGGTCACGTGATCAGGACGCGTGGATCTGAGTTCTTGTACATCGACATTGCAGATTTTCAGATGTTATATTTGGAAAAGGCCACTATTACTCGTCTGTCAAAAAATACGCCAGTGAAAATTGCAGTTCAATAGTTTAATTGCTTCCTGTTTAGTGGATTTTTAACCAACGGTTGAAAGGTTTGAATGTATGCGCTTTTCGATGGCGTCAACAGTTTATCTGCATTTTAAGTCCTTTATGGCTAAATTGGCATCACTTATCAACATTCCGATCATTCCATTTTGATGACATCTTGCCCAACCCTTTGTATCCAATCTCCTCTCCACCATAATCCGAAAGCACGTAAATGGGTACGACTGGGTACTACTCTATTCGTTTGTGTGCTCGGTTGAATTTTATCGTGAAAAGCGGTCTGGAAGATGCATGTGTTTTTGCCCATTTGCTCACTGCCGTTCGTCTTTTCTGCTGGCGAGTGGGTTTACAGTAATAATGTTTTGTATTCTGGTGACAAGAGTGCAATTATTCGTCGCTCCGTATTGTCCGCAAGTCGTTTGAAATTGCTACTCAAAACTTTTAAAGGTAAGTACAAGTTTTAAACAGTTTTGCACGTTGGCGTTGTGGTATAACAATAATATAATACCGGTAAACTGAGGCTTTTGTGTTAAACGGTGTGTCTTAGATCTTTGTGTGTCTTTTAAAGCAAGTAACTCTTTGAAGTCGAAATTGATCTTTTCGATAGCGAATGGGTACACTGTACGTTTAAGCTTACTTCTTGCGTGAAACATCATTTTATGTACATTTAATGCCGAGCAAGTTATTTGTTTGCGATTGTTTAGCCCTAAATTTTCCCCTGAGAGCTAGAGCCCACGATGTGTATTTGAGCAGAAATATAAACGGTCTTTCTATCATAATGTCATGTGGTCTTTATACCATATATTTCAGTACTGCAGTGTGTAGTTTGTAAATATTATATTAAGTATATATTGTGTATTGAGATGTCTTTTTTTACTTTTCAGTACGAAGGTCATGATCATGCAACGCTACTAAAGCATATGCAGATGACAGGGTCATGACATCCTGCATATAAATATTATATGCATGTGCATGTGCTACAAACCAAATGGGGCAGAATATTCCAGGTCACTCAGAGACAAGTTTTCAGTTGTAAGCTGTACTGGTACCTGTTGAATTTTTAGCAGTATGAAAAAGCACTACAAACATCTGATTGTGGCATCAATGATTCAAACCAATAAAACTTCGATGTTGGCTAGATTATTATCTGGCTTCACATGATCATCACGCATGAATTTAGCCAGAATTTACATAATGCCAACAGCAACTATTAAGATGTTACATGCTTGGTTCTCCCCTAATTCTGGTGGCTACTGACTCTTTTGACCCTTTCATAATTCCAAAGGCTAGGCAAAATGTTTTTTTAAGTGATGCTGTCAGCTGGCAAACAATTTTTATGCAAAATGGAGATGTTTTTCAAATTCCTGTGTGGTGATCAGTGTTGAATTATGTCACCATTAGAGCTCTCAAGATTGATATAATATTGAATAGATTATTGAAGAGAAGTTTTCCCTGTGTTCGAGATCAGAGAAGAATGCTGCTTGAGCTGAGAACATTTTAGAATAAACTGTGTCCTACGTGATGTTTACAGCTGCGAAAAAGATTACTGAAATAGGCTTTTGACATACAGTGTAGAGAGTAAGAATAAAAGCCTTTACAATAATTAAACATGAAAGCAATTATTAAAGAGGTTTTCATGGAAACAGGCAGTGGAACCGTATTACAGAAAACAAGTGAATGGCCAGTTTGAAGAATGTGAATTCAAAAAGAATAATTAACAAGTATTCCATGAGCACACATTGGATACGAGATGGTAGATAACAAACAAGGTGGGTAGCGCCGAGTTGGCTATAACCATCTCATATCCAACAAACACAAGTGGAATAATTTTTTTATTAAAAACGCCCAAAAATATTATACAAACATTGCAAAAATGCATGCTTTTACGTGTGCACCTACCATATTTAGTTTGTAAGTCAATGGAATATGAGCTCATGTTGAGTCTAAACCAATCAGAACTCAAGAAATCCAATATACCATAGCTAATGAGCTAGTCATTTAATTTTGGAATCATTTTATGTTTGCAACACTTATCTTTTGCATCACATTAATTTCACAATTATTTTACATAGCGAAATTCATCAAATTAACATGTCCTGAAAGTTTCATGTAATAAAATTTCAGGTAATAAGGTAATCATCTGGTGTAACAGGGCAAAGTAAAAATACAAGTTCCTAATTGCTCTATGCTACAGATGTGGTGGTCTCAGCCTCTTGGCTTTAAACAGTACCAATAGCCCAATTTCAACATTTAAACTTTATCCCAAAACAATAAACATCACTACGAGGCTCTAGGGAATAAACCCCACAAACTATATAGTTTATTCCCCAGAGCCTTGTGCTGAGGTCTATTGTTAGGCTGAATTTTTAAACTTTTTGTAATGAATCAATAAGTGTGCACGATACAATTTCAACACTGCAGGGCAGCTTGAGTAGTGGACAAGTGAAATTTATGAAAGGATTGTTTTATCTACTTTTATGGATGGTTTAACAAGCCTGTAGATAGATGAGTTTATTTCTCTTTTTTTATATTTATGGGTGACCATTAAGTATTGATGTATCTTTATTAATTTCAAAATGGACTTGGTTACTGTTAGCACTGGTGTGCAGTACATAGCATCATGGTGTGATAGCGCAATATTATGGCATGGATAGTTTATAGCTTCCACCCAATGCTATATTACAAATAATAAGTTGCTCTGAGTATCTGAGCATGTTGCTGTGGTCAATGTTTAAGTGAATGGTAAAAACGCTAGGGTAAACATCAAAAGAGCAAACAAAGAAGCCAATATTACAGTGTATGTTGAATTATCAGGTTTTATTATATAGCTTCAATAGTACGCGCGCTCTGATTGGCTGCTGAGCGGGCAAGATTTTCTTGTAATGATCGGGCATTATGAAACTTTTTCTCGGCTCTACGGTGAGTAAAAGCTACGAGCGCGTGGGCGAAAACAACAAAAAATATGTACAAAGTACAACTATATTTTCAAAAACTGAAAGAAAAACTAGCATACAGATACTTCTTTGGTATGAGCGAGGAAGAGAGCCATAGCGGTAGCGAGTTTTATTATTCAAAGGACGAAGAACAGGCCAAAACTGAGCCAAACAACATGAGCAAAGTTATCACTCACGAAGACGAAAATTTCGGTAACAGTCAAAAGGAATTACAAAAGTTTGCTCAAGAACAGAAAAGTGAAAACACTGTGAAAAAAACGTCAAGTGATATGAAGTGTGGCAAGATTTCCGCATAGCCCCATACATTTATTATGCATGCAGTTCTTTGTTTATAGAAAACAATAGCCGGAACAATAGAGACCCTTTGGGACTTACGCTCTTTGTTTGACTCATTTCTTTGTTGGACTAACTTTTCACTTTCAACTTTTCAGTCCAAAATAGTTTTAAACTTAGAAAAATTTAACGAAATTTGTCTGGAATCGTGTGAAAAATAAGGTAAATAAATTTAGACTTAGAAAATTTGGAAAATTTAGCGTCTAAAATACGGAAAATCAAAAGGAAATGTTAAATTTTTGGGCGATTTCACGATGTTTTAAAATTAAATACGCGTGTAGAAATGGTTTAAAATAGTGATGTAGGCCTTGGGGTTACCTTTCAAATGTTGTTTGGGTCATCAAGTATATTATTTAATGATACAAAATAAAGAATAAATGTTTTGCTTACCTTTCTCATTGTATTTTGTCGTTGTGTTCCGTTGTTTTCATTACGCGAGAAGAGCAGACAGGTCTCATTCCTGTACGTCTTCGTAGTCGGAGATCGCAGTGAAATGAATCCATCACCATCTAAGAACAATTATGCGTCCATGCGGACTTCATAAAGATCGGCGATATGCTTGATTATGTTTCCAAAAGGATCCTCTCCATAATGCTTACGCCACAACCACTCCTGTAGGTAGCTTTCGAAGAGATCTTTGGATGTCCCTGTACGGGGCATACTTCGTTTTATTCCCCACCATGTATTTTCAATGCGCTGTGTATGCGCACCTGTGTCTGGGTCTACGAAGTTTAAGCTGTGGTTAACTGTGAGATGACTATAGCTCTCGTCATTTAGGCAACCGTAAGCTTTCCACATGTCGCTCATCACGCGTGTTCCAGGCAATATTTGAGCGCGAATGATGGGTACGAGAGTATCTTTATCCCTGCGCTCTACCGGAACAAGGAAGCAGGCCTTGGTTTCGCAGCAAATGCCGCCGAAGACCCACTGTCCTTCGATGTAGCGACCGCGGTGATACTTCATTTTGCCACACTTGGACTCGTTCATCTCAACAGTTGTACCTGGTCCGCCTATTTGCCCCGCACGATGGTTTATGATTCTGTCGGCACAAACCTCTCGGCAATAGTTATACCAGTCTATCACCGTTTCTGTTGACGTTACTTCATCATCCAGTGAGGTTTCGTGCACTGCTTGAGTAGTAGAAAACCTGTGCGCCCAAGCGTAAGTCAGGGCTAATATTTTTTCAATGGACAGCTTGCTTCCAGAAAACCATGAGTTCTGGCGCATTGATGCCATTCCATTGCAGTTTCTCTTCGAGCATCGCCACTCATACCCGTCTCCCGATGAAGCTCGTCGTGTCCATGAAAGAGTATTGCTACAGCCTTCTCGTGGACACTTTACTGACGACGCGAGCAGGTTGTGTTCCTGTATGCACCGGTCGTGATCTGAGATTATCGAGAACAGCTTAAACAGATTTAGGGATGACAACGACATAACAGGACACAGGAAACGACGAAAAATTGAAAAACGGACAAAACAAATAAACAGAAGATAACGTTGAAAATGAAGCGAAATATAAGATGTACTGATTTCTGGTTTCTAGTGTATTCGAGCAAATAATCGAGAGGGTGAGAAAAGCGAACACTTCTTTTTATTTGCCAAGGGAGCCAATGGAAATGAAATATTCTGCATGTTTTCATGCAGGGATAAAGAATTATCAAATAAGAGAATAAAGGATTGTAATGCAAATTTCTCTTTGTCTACAAAAGTAACGAAGAAATAGAATTTAATTTTAAACCACCAGTTTGAAGGCCGAGGGTTCGAGGCTTGCTGGGGTAAAAAAAAAAGAAAAAAAAAGAAATATTCGAAGGGAATCTGGACAGAGAAATTCGGAGTAGAAGAGAGGGAAATAAGAAGAAGAAAAAGGGAGAAAGGGGAAGAGAAAGAGAGAGCAGAGAAAACCATTTTTATTCAAACTGTAAGTAGCAATTAACGATGTATGTATTCAAATCCGTAGGGGATATCTATTGTTTAAAAAGACAATAAAGCGCATGCATAATTAAGGATTCAGCATGCATAATAAATGTATGGGGCTGTGCGGAAATTTTTCCTGAAGAGTTTTTACCGTTTTCTTGGCGACATAAACAAGACAAATGTTCAGATTTTGGACTTACCACCGGAAGAACTTGATCACCTCCTGGGAAAGTTCTTTAAGGAAAATCAATGGCAAGGAATACGAGCCAAGTACTTTGACGGGACTGCAGAGAAGTATCCAGATTTTTCTGTCTGATTCCGGTCCAAGATGAACATTCTGAAGGACGACGAGTTTGTGTATTCACGAAAAGTGCTGAAAGCCAAGCGTAAAAACCTCGTTGTGCAAGGCAAATGCAACCGTCCAAACGCGACTCGCTCGCTGACTGAAGAAGAAGAAAAGCTTTTTCAGAATGGCGCATTCGGTGCAGAAAATCCCGTAGCCCTTCAGAGAACCAGGTGGTGGATTCTGTCCCTGTATTTCGGGTTTAGAGCCCGTGACAAAAGCCGTAAATTGTGCTGGGGAGACGTTTCCTTGCAGACGGACCAATTCAAGATGGCCGCGAAATGCTTGTTTGCATGGCGTTAAATGCAGGAATGGCTCCGGGACACTTAGATTTTTTCGACATTGAGTTTTTCGTCTAATCAAGAGAAAAAAACAAAGTCAATTATAAAAGCACATAGGTGGAGTCGATCCCGGGTAACTCAGATCATGAGCTATTCCCGAGGCCCAGCTGCCGAAAACCGAAAATTTTAAAAATTTATCGTGTTACCCTTACCATTCTTGAGAGCTAACCACGTAACCGCAGTGCTTAGTAGGCTAACCGGAGTGCTATAGTAGGCTAACCGGATTGCTTAATAGGCTAACCGCAGTGCTCAGTAGGCTAACCGGATTGCTTAGTAGGCTAACCGCAGTGTTATAATAGGCTAACCAGGGTGATTTTGTAGCCTAATTTAGCTAACCAAACTCGTCCCCAGTGCATTCCGAGCCCGGAACCATTCCTGTAAGCGCTACTGGCTTCTTTGGCTGAATGGGCGGGGCACCAAGACACGTAAAGGCGAGGAAAATGGCCAAAGGCGTCCTTTCTCACCAAAAGCATACGCCACAAACACACAGAGGTGTCCTGTCAATTTTTACAAGCTGTTCAGAAGCCACCGACCTGAAGAAATGAACAAGCCAGACTCTCCATTCTTCCTTGCTGTACGACACCGCGACCGCCGAGTAAATCCTCAAGTGTGGTACATGAAGGCGCCCCTTGGCAAAAATGAAATAGGTAAATTCTTGAAAACAGCCGCAGATGAAGCCAGTATCCAGAGACAAGGATCAAAAGTCGCAAACCCCAGTGTCAGGAAGACCAGCATTGGCCGATTGCTAGATGCAAATACTCCAGAGACTTTTGTGGCTCAACTAAGCGATCATAAAAATCTTCAAACCCTCCAGTCATACAAGGCAGCAAATGAGCACCATCAACGACAGATGTCGTACATCTTAAGTGGTTCAAATCAGTCCCCCCCAGCAGATAACTGCTCCTCCAGCCTCCAGCCAGTAGCCAAACTGTGTCTTGTGATTTTGAACGCATCGCCAGGTTCGTTTCGGTTCAGTAAACACGACCTCGAATGACCTCTTACGCGCCCAAACGGATGTGGAAAATTACTTCCGGTGTTAAAAGGCCATATAATAAATAACTTATTAACCTCGTCCGTTCGGTCATTACAGGGAAATCTCAGACCTCGGCCTTGATGTATTGACCTCGCTATCGCTCGGTCAGTACATCAAGGCCTAGGTCTGAGATTTCCCTGCAATGACCTCGCTCTCGGTTAATAAGTGGTACATGTGCATGGTCAATAACCAAAATAGTGAACAAAAACACTTGTCAAAGAAATTTGCTGGGCTTTTAATCCTTTCTGTTTCTTAACCATGCTACCATATATTAATGGCTTAAGTTTTTGTATTTGACACCAAGAGCATGTTAAGTGTTGTTACTGAAGTATGGTGGCCGACTGTTCTCACAGAAAAATTGGGCCAAATTCTTAAATATCCGAAGAAAAAGCGAAGAAAAAAAAAACATTTTTTCGTTGAATAATTTTTTCTGAAAAATAAAAAAAATATATAAAAAAAATAAAAGGAATATACTACAAATGTTTTAAAATAAATTTGACTTTGGCTTAAAAAAAGGAAAAAAATTAAGAAACATGTTTCGGAAATGAAAACACAAAAATAAACTAGAGTATATTTACAAAAAAACAGTAAATAAAAAAAAACACAGAATAAATCAGAGTTTTGATTTCAATACCAAATACATTTGAATTTTAAAAACGCTGTGAGAACGACCGGCCATGAGAAGGCCGATCGTTCTCATACAAAATTGTGATTGAAAACGAAATGTTTGATGACGGCCGAGTGTTCTCATAGCCCGTTATATCCATGATAAGCGGTCTTCTAAGCGGAAGCAGTAACTGGGAGGACTATGAACAAATTCAAGTCAATAACTGCGCTATAAAGAAGATTCTGGACTTCATCTGTTTGTCGGGATTTTCCTGAATATCCTTGGAGTTTGGGAACTTTGAGCAGAAGGCTAGGAGTTTTCGGTGATATCGATCGAAGAAGTGGAAAGTGTAAAAATGTTGACAAGCCTGCGCGACTCCTACGTGCCGTGACATTTGTACTGATTTGCCGTTCCCTTTTCGATTTCGATCTTTCGACCGTTTTCTTGCTTCGCACTTGTTTCTTAAGGGCAATAATTCTGTGTTATGAGGAGGACTATGAATACGAATAGATCCGTGTTAGCGTTGTGCAGCAAATGTTAAGAGGTCATAGGGCTCGGCATGATTTCCGTTGTTATCTGACGCTTTCGTGTAGAGTCTGACACCTCTACAATTTATCATTTGCTGTTACATGTAGTTTATTTTGGATCATATCTAATGCAAGACTTTCTTTTAGCTCTCTAAATTTGCTTTAGAAAGACAAAGTGTGAGATTTACAGTGAGATTTATCTTACTTGCATTCTACATTGTCTACATTGTGGAGCCGGGCCTGGCTGTTTCATTAAAGTATTGCAAGTTATTGTTGCGCCTTATCACGGATACAGGAGCCAACATTGAGATTGTGGTCTCTCGCCTTTGAATACGATAATTATCTTTGTCCGACTAAACCAAATACTGCTGTAGCTTTACTTCTTGAAGGCTATTAGTTTGTCTTAGAGAGACGCTGTCTGTCGCCAAGGTTGTTTCTTGCATCAACTCGGACGAGCTTTTTCCTCTTGAGCTCGGTGTTTAGGTTTCTATCTCCTTTATTCGTCATGTGACATTCTAGCACCACACGATTAAGCTGTAAATTTTCACGCGCAAGTCTGTTGACTATGTTGCGTGTTTCGTTTTCCACTACATGGTTTTTTCAGGCAACGTGACAGTGTAAAAATGTTGACAAGCCTGCGCGACTCTAATATGTCACCGAGGCTTGGGGGAATAAAACAAAAGATTGTGCATCGAGGCTTAGCGATGAATAAATAATTTCTTTTGTTTTATTCCCCTAAGCCTGGGCGCCATGTTAGAATTTTAATGTATTGGAATTGGTCTATTCTACGCGTTTTGCCCGAAAAATGTCAAAACGTTTTGAAACTGGGGAGCGCTGCAGCTCCCCAGACGCCTCGCACGCCTTTGTTCATATGGGAGCACCCCCCACCCCCGGTAAACTTGGTTTGACAACACCACACAAAGCAGAATTTGAAGACCCTCTTAGTGCACTGGTACGCCTTTTTGAACCAGTCTTCTGCTCAAAGTTCCCAAACTCTAAGCATGTTCAAGAAAATCCCAACGAACAATTGAAGTCCAGAATCTCCTTTTGTCTGACATTTTTCATAACATAGCGTAGATCTGCTTCGTGTGTCACTGCTTCGGATCGACCTTTCCGCCATCTTTGATTAGAAGACCGCTGATCATGGATATAGCGGGCTATGAGAACACTCGGCCGTCATCAAACATTTCGTTTTCAATTACAATTTTGTATGAGAACGATCGGCCTTCTCATGGTCGGTCGTTCTCACAGCGTTTTTGAAATTCAAATGTATTTGGTATTGAAATCAAAACTCTGATTTTATTCTTTGTGTTTTTTTTATTTACTGTTTTTTTGTAAATATACTCTAGTTTAATTTTGCGTTTTCATTTCCGAAACATGTTTCTTAATTTTTTTCTTTTTTTTTAAACCAAAATTAAATTTATTTTAAAACATTTGTACTATCCCTTTTATTTTTTTATATATTTTTTTATTTTTCAGAAAAAAATTATTCAACGAAAAATTGTTTTTTCTTCGCTTTTTCTTCGGACATTTAAGAATTTGGCCCAGTTTTTCTGTGAGAACAATCGGCCACCATAGTATGCTTCAACAAAGTGCATTCATTTGGTAAATCTTCACTATGTTGGTATGTTGAGTCATGTCACATTCCTTTGGTTCTATCAATATTGAGACGCCATGCTTCTGTGGAAGAAATAATTTCATTCAAGCTTCATCTTTTTCAGTTTTTTGTATGATCGCTCATCTGTTTATTGTTAACATGGACATATAAGTTAGTAATTTCTTTTGTAGCCAAGAAATATAGTTGAGGGATTTTTATGTCTGAAGTTGTGTGCTATAACAATTCAAAAGCTTAACTTTTTCAAATCCAGTAATCGCTTGTCCATTTAAATTTCTTTCCCTAACAGTCACCCAGTGCAATCGAACTGATGTAAAAATTTGCCACCATGGTAGTGTCCCAGGGGTACTCACATTATATATGACGGGGGGTCCAACGGAGCTTCATATTGCAAACCCAAAAAATACTAGCCTGCGTAGCCGGCGGGATTTGAGGGTGCGAGCTACTCACTCAGCATTCCCGGGCGAAGCCGCGCAAGTGGAAATTTCCCGCCTGCCTCATTGCTTATGGGTTTTGCTGGCCGCCTACTTTTATCGCCTTCAGCGAACTAATTAAATAAGCCAATCAGAGAGCGAGGTGAAATGTATTTATTGACAGGTTTGTATAGAGCGAACGAACCTCAAAGCCGCAAAATAATTACTTATCCTACGTTCGTGACATTAATTCGGTCTTCCGACCCTTTTTTGCTTTCTATTTATTTGTGATAGCGCTATTTGGAGGCGTTTTAAGTTAACCACAATGTGTAGAGGTCATAGGACTTCGCAGGTGTGCTCGGTTTCCCACGGTTCCTGAGAGTTTCCCGTAGCTGTTAGTAGAATTTGACACCTTAGTAATTTGCATATGTTTTGTCCGCGCGTTTTGTTTTGGCTCGTTACTACTTTCACGATATGTTTAGCTCTCAAAATGTTAGCTCTGGAAGGACCAGAACTGAAATTTTCCGCGAAGTTTATTTCAACTTGCATTGAATATTTGCGATAACGGGCCCGTCCATTAAATGTTAATACAGATTTGTTGTTCGTGATCACGGATATTTTTCTGTGACCGCCGGCGTGGGAAAGATGAAGTATCAATTAACATTTGATTGGCATTTCACCACTATTAGCCAATCGGCAATTCGCGTTCACTGGGTGAACGCATAATTCCAAAAAACCCAGACGGCATTTCAACTTGACTCCTCACCAATCTCTCCACGGCTTTGCCGCTCTTACGAAGGCTCCCCAAAAACAAAAGCACTTAGCCGCGAATCCCGCCAGCTACGCAGGCTAAAAAAATACACAAGCCTGAAATTTTAGAAACAATAAAAGGCTGCTAACCTGAAAACTACACAGCGAAATTTTTGGTTTCAATATATTTTAGATTTAGTTTCAAGAGAAACTTCCAAATTGTACATAGGATTCAGCCACCGTAAATTTATGTCAAGAAAACGTAACGGTGTCTCTCAATTTTTTGTTAAGCTGATAATTCACCACATGGCTTGAATGTTGTCTCTTTGGCCATGGCAACAAATTTTGATTTCAGTCACCTAAATTTGTTCATTGGTTACTGTCAAACTCACAAAATTGAGCACCTGAAATCGTTTGGTAATGTTGATTGTATAGTGAACAATCACAACTTCTGAAAGCCATAAAATTAATTAACATCTCTGGCTGCACTTTCTTTTTCTACGCCTTCTTGGGTGTTTGCTTGCAAGGCAATAACATTGCGGAAATGAATTTAGCATTCACGCTTTTCTTATTTTGACAATAAGTCTTTACAAACCTGTAGCAAAAATTGTTTCTTATCATTATTACTGGTGTAGCTGTGATTGAATGCCAGTTGTGTCGCCATGACAGAAGTGTTTGTTATGCTGTAAGGAGCCTATTTAAATTATTGAAATTTTATGGAAGAGATAATTATATTATTGTTCTATCGGTTTCACAATAATAATAATAATAATAATAATAATAATAATAATAATAATAATAATAATAATAATAATAATAATAATAATAATAATAATAATAATAATAATAATAACTAATAAATTTTTATTAAAATCTCATCAGAAAACCTATTTACAAATCATCAAATTTTTAAAAACATTCAAATAATCACATAATCATTACATTCAGTTATTTAATATGACCAACTCTCAATAAAAGTAATAGTTAAAACTTCACAACAAATCAGTTACAAGATTAAGAAAGCTAAAAGAAATCACAACAATAAAAAGTATTCGATAGACCATCAGAATATAGGTATAAAAATTAGAGGACCTAGATAATAATAATAATAATAATGATGATGATGATGATGATGATGATGATGATGACCGATGAAGATGATGATGATGATGATGATGATGATGATGATGATGATGATGATAATAATAATAAGTACCTAACTAATTAAAGACTTACCAAAACATTTGTACTGGCAACTACCTTTTATACTTTTTAGCACTCGGCATGTGATAAAGATGATGTTTTCCAAGTCTAGTCCAGTTCCAGTTCCAGTCAAGACCCACATTTGACTCTTGCTCACCATAGAGTCTCCAGTAACTCAGTGGTTAGAGCATCCGACTAAATCACGGAGGGTCGTGGGTTCCAATCCCATATGGGACTCGGATTTTTCCGAGTTTCTGTTGATGCCATTTCAATGTTGCTATATAATTAAAGATAAAATCCAGACAACACGAGAACACCAAGTAGTTAAGTTTATAATGATTAATGATTCAAGTAATTTAAGATAGGAAATAGGAAAAGGAAAAAAGTGATAAAAGTGAAAATGAAGAAGACAAAAACTGTTCCAGTTAGTGTTAGGATAAAAGTCTGCATGTAGGTTTGTTAGGAACGAAGGTTATTTAAATGATATTATTGAACGCAAAGATAAATTTTTCAATTATTCACCCAAAACAACGATTCACTGAGACACAGTCTTGGCATATGTCCTGTGCAGATTGCACAGCAGCTGTTGTGACTTTATAAGCCAGCTTCTATCACTTGTCAACTTCAGTCCTATATTACCAAGAATGTAGGCCAATGATTCGTTCCTCAGACGAAAAGTGGTAATGTAAAGACAAATGAGTTTTTTAAAAAGATGGGTTTGAATCTGACGGAATTAAACGGCGACTTCCTCAAGACTTCTGGAAACAAAATGAGATTACGCTCTGCACTGGAAATAATCACTTCCCAAGCAAAAACGGGAAAATGAAAATTGTGATGTATTAATGATTTTGGAAGTAACTGGTCAAATATTATTTGATTTAAGTTTGAATCGTTGCGTGGTTTCCGTAGTGTTAGACTACGAGCAGTCCCTTTTTTTCTTAGTCCGTCGAGCGCGAAGCGAAAAAATGGCCGCAAGAAACCTGGGAGACGCGCCCACACGGCGAGGCCCGAAAAAGAGGACCTACCGCCTAAGCGACAGTGTTTGACTTTTCACGGCAGAGTGATTTTTTGGTGTTAATTTCAAATTGAATTAACCGCGCCCAATGATTTAATCCTTATCTTGACGTCCTGTCAATTTTGCTTGTCGTCGCCACCCTGGGAGTTTCAAAGATGAAAACAGATTTCGGCAGAGGAAAACGCAACAAAAAGAACGCAGCAAAAGGGATATCTTCGATCAGCAAAACTCCCAAGAGCAAGTGAAGGGAAGGCCGGCCTTATATCAATGTTGTACAGTTTGCAGATGTAATTTAAAAACTATTTTTACGGAGACTTCAATCGTAGGCTAAGGGTTTCCTGCGGACATTTTTTTCGCTTCGCACTCGACGGACTAAGAAAAAAGGGACTGCTCTTAGTCTACCGTAGTGCAGTGGTTATCACGTCCGCCTCACACGCGGAAGGTCGCAGGTTCGAGTCCTGCCGGAAAAGAGCATGAGCCACGCCTTTATATTGAACGCTTTTAGAGCTACATTCTTTTGTCCTCTCTCAGGAAGCGAGACCGTTTCATTTTTCTAAAGTTTTAAGAGATGGTGAGCCCGAGGAATAGCCAAGTAGGCGAGTGACATAAAGACAAGAGTCGGACAAACAAACCGGAATGGCGGACGATTGTCGAGATTTCCTCAAGCGCGAAAGCCGGTTTTCCTAAAAGACTTTGCAAACGAAAACTGCGTCTAAATTGACTCTACTTCTTCCACAATACGCTGATGTTTTCAAGTCTCGCTGCGGTACAATAATTTGATTCTCTATTTTCCGAGTTCGCGCGCTTCGCTATTGGAAGGTGTTGAGTTATTTGGTACGTTGTTTTATTTTGACCAGCACTGTACAGGAATTTCTTTATGTCAATACTGCATAATAACTGACCGTGAGAAGTAGTTTGATCTGAAAATACTTTCATTGCTAATTCTTTGTCTTGTTCTGCCGGATAAGATCGTAATGCACAGTGCGACGTTAACATATCTATACATGGGTCCTCGGTAGTATAGTGGTGAGTATCCCCGCCTGTCACGCGGGAGACCGGGGTTCGATTCCCCGCCGGGGAGTTCAAAGGCAAAATTTTTACTTGTTAATTTTACCTAGTGTGCGGTTGAAACAGTGATAAAATTATTACACAAAATATTAGATTTTTTTTATTAAAACACAAAGGACAAAATAAATTGTTCGGAGTTTACGACTGTTTTACAACCACGGTCCAGAAAGGAATGGATCTTTCGCCATCCAACCAGTCTCTTATTTCCTTACAAAGTGACCGATTTTGGACAGCCAGAGCAACGTGTTGCATGCTATACCAACCTTATTGTTTTCTAAATTGGCAGATTTGGTATTAAAAATATACTCTTTGAATCAGCTTTCGTCTATATTTCTCTGCTGTCCCTCTGGTTAGGTGAATCAACTTCTTAGAAATTCATTATTTTACTTTTCCAAAACAAAAGAATCATTAACGTAGTTAGAAAAAAAGAAAACTACTCATGACAGTGAAAAAATAATCGTATGCTTTACCTTTGTTGCAACATGTAGAATTAGTATATGTAATAGGAATACATGCTGTCCAATTGAGAACATTCCTCTGAAAACCAAATTGGACTCAGCTGTCAAAGGAACGGTAACTTTCTCGAGACTTCTGGAAACAAAATGAGATTACGCTCTGCACTCGAAACAATCATTTCCCAAACAGAAACGGGAAAATGAAAATCGTGATGCATTAATGATTTTGAAAGTAACTGGTCAAATATTGATTTAAGTTTGAATCGCTGCGTGGTTTCCGTAGTGTAGTGGTTATCACGTCCGCCTCACACGCGGAAGGTCGCAGGTTCGAGTCCTGCCGGAAACAAGCATGAGCCACGCCTTTATATTGAACCTTTTTAGAGCTACATTCTTTGGTCCTCTCTCAGGAAGCGAGACCGTTTCATTTTTCGAAAGTTTTAAGAGATGGTGAGCCCGAGGAATAGCAAAGTAGGTGAGTGACATCAAGACAAGAGTCTGACAAACAAACAGGAATGGCGGACGATTGTCAAGATTTCCTCAAGCGCGAAAGCCGGTTTTCCTAAAAGACTTTGCAAACGTAAACTGCGTCTAAATTGACTCTATTTCTTCCACAATACGCTGATGTTTTCAAGTCTCGCTGCGGTACAATAATTTGATTCTCTATTTTCCGAGTTCGCGCGCTTCGCTATTGGAAGGTGTTGAGTTATTTGGTACGTTGTTTTATTTTGACCAGCACTGTACAGGAATTTCTTTATGTCAATACTGTATAATAACTGACCGTGAGGAGCAGTTTGACCTGAAAATTCTTTCATTGCTAATTCTTTGTCTTGTTCTACCGGATAAGATCATAATGGACAGTGCGACGTTAACATATCTAACAAATGGTAAACGCCATAGCATGTACTATTGAGTTATGGGTGCACGCGGGAGGTTGCTAAGCACGAAAGAAGCGTAAGAGTCGCGGGAGGCGATAGCTTAACTCCCCGGCGGGGAAACGAACCCCGGTCAGTGACCGTGACCTTTGGCTTATAAAGTCAATTTGTTTTATAACATAACACTGAGACATTGGAACAACAGAGCTGCTTTTATTGAGGTACATCGCAAAAAATGTTGGTGTAGTCTTACATGACAGGAGAAAATAAGCGCGCGCAAATTCATTCATGACAAGCGACTGCACACCAGCAACTCGATAAAGTTTAATCACGTTTCCTGAAATATCGATCAAAATCCTCTTTCTAAGGTCTGTATCCAACAACCGGTGAAATAGTTCAATAGAATTATGAACAAACTCAGGGAAAAAAGTAGACAACCGTCCAAAGTTATTAAAACACGAAGGACTGAATTTCACATCGATTCAGAGAATGAACCGTTGAAAACAATTTTCACATTTTGACTGGTGCATTCGCTGAAGAGCGATTTCGTTGCCACTTGTTTGGCCTGGAACGACGTGGATTGCCGAGAAGTTTCTGATGGCTGGCTGTGATTGTTGGCAGAAGGAGAACTGAAGGCTCTCGACAAGACTTGGCTACAGTTATGGAGCTGTGAGGTCGAAGGCTGCGAATTGTAGCTTACCAGAGACTGCTCACTGCGGTGTCCAGAAATGGCCATTATGTGGCGGTTTGAAAACCCGGCGTTGGACCAGAGAGTGATGGCAGTGGCTCTTACACAATGGTTTGTGTAGACTTTGGATAAACGTGCTTCTTCGCTGATGGTCTTCATCATTTTAGCGAGGCTGTTTATTCCAAGCGGTCGTGCTTCGTACCAAACGGCATCTAGAGCCATGCTATTTTTCTTGGGATATTGAAAAAACGCAGTACACTTTGGATTGACCTTCTGGAGATACAATTTGAGGGCCTTGTAGCCGTCACCTTGGTCTTCGGTCTCATACATTCTGGCTTCTTTTTCCGTGCTTTCAACGTCCTTAAGCCCTCCGGGATGATTCTTTGATAATTCATCGTGAGTCATGGTTGCGTAATTTCTTCCAGCCGCATCGGTTTCAAGGCCCCTTCTGCAGAAACAGGACAACATGAAACCAAACGTTTCTCAGCAAGGAAAGCGGTGACGACAAGGACAACACTTCACTTGATTTCAGCTTCTGGAGGTCTTCTTCCTCGATAGCAGGTTTGTGCGAGACATTTTCTTTGCCGCTTCGTTTTAGATTTTTTATTTGCGCATCTAGCATGAGGTTTGATCTTGCAAATCTTGGGTCAGTTGAAATTTGTAGGCCTCTGCTAAATGGCGGGGCATTGAGGAATCTTTCTATCGAATGGCGAAATCCCAGCAAGGTAGATTTACTGTATTCTTCGCCCTTTTTCGTTCTCGCTTCTGCATAAAATCTGCGAAGGTTTTGATCCAGCTGACCTATTTTCATCGCTTCAAGCGGGGTTTGAATTTGTTTTTCTGCACACCATGCTAAATATAAAACAAAAGGAAACGGACTATCAAAATTTGGTTTGTAATTGAACTTAACATTTTTTCATCTGTTATCAAAGTAAGCGCTTTTTAAAATCGTGACGTAAAAACAACAAATTGTGGGGAATAAGTCAGGAGCCCACACTGTCGCTGTTCTCTCTTCCAGTTGCTTTTATTCTCAGTCCGCGTACACAACAAAGTTCAGTTAAAGCTTTCGATATCTTACTCGGAAAACCCAGTTCATTGTTGCCTCATGTTTTGGCACACCTTAATTGAACGTAAGCTGATTGGCTAAAGATATTTCCAGACAACAGGGATAAACAAAATCATTCATTCAGAGCAGACATGACGCGACGCTCGATTTCCGGTGAGATTTCACAATCGCTTACAGTACTAATCACCCTGTTTCCGACACACTCCCCCCATGTGCTTTCCACGTGGAAGCACATGTAATCAGAGGAAACTAGATAAGCTCATTTACAAGTAACACTATAGAACAAAACGAAGTAAAGAAAATGTCATAGTTCATTTGAATTTTGAATCACTAATGCTTATATGTAAAATCATAGTTCGATCCTGTTCTCAGGTTTTAAAGTTCTGCATCTTCAATAGCATCGTGGATACGCAAGTTAGCAGCCACAGCAGCATCTCTCCTTGGGCGGAAAACTGGCGCTGCAGCGTTAAGCTGTGGCGGCGCTGCGGCTCTTCCTGGGACTTTATCACAGGCTAATTCCAGAGGGTAAAGGTGTTGGATTTCTTTTATCAGCTTGGCCGCTCCCACGAAAGTCCTTCTATTGTCTGAGAAAATCTTCGAAGGTCGTCCTCGCCTAGCGATGAATCGCTTTAGGCTTGCCATGAAGGTAGTGGTCTTCAGATTTGGTAAGATTTCTAGGTACAAGGCTCTTGTTAAACTGCAGGCATAAAGCACCAAGTAGGCTTTCCCTTCCGCTCGCGAAGACTTGCGGTACTTAATAGGGCCGGCAAAGTCAACACCCACTACTTCGAAAGGACCTGATCCCTCTGTTCTCTCAGGTGGCAACAAACCAGGGGGTGGAGCTGCGAGAGCAACTGCCTGAAAACGCTTACATCCATGGCACTGCTTGATGACTTTCTTTGCAAGGCGTCTAAGGCGTGGGATCCAATGCTCCTCTCTGACTTTAGCCATAGTCAGCCCCACTCCCCCATGGAGAGTGGCTTTGTGGGCGTGTTGAACCAATTTCTCAGCAAAGGTTGTAGAGTCTGGTATGTAGATCGGATAGGGACTTGGTAGTCTTCCACGGCACTCTAGCAATCCGTCTTTGTTTCTCTGCAAGTTGAGACTCAGTCGGTCTTCTTCCAAGTTTTCATTCCCCTGGCTCTGAGCGCGCAACATCCAGAAGAGATTTTGCCTTTCAATTTCTTCTGTTGTAAGAGGACCTTTGGTTCTGCTTGCTCTCTTTGTTCTAGCATTTTGGGCAAACCGCATGATCCAGGCACACACTCGTAAGGTTTTCCAGTATGAGTTCTTGGCAAGGAGTTCGTCTAGTTCATCGTCAGAATTCACGGCCAGGGCGAACAGTTCCTTTGTGGTTTTCACCTCTTGGTTTGATTCCTTACTGGGTGCGGTGACGAGGTTTTCTGGCCACTTCCTAGGATCACTAAGCCACTCTGGTCCCCTCCACCATAGTTTGTTCTTTTCAATTACCAATCCACCACGACTTGCAAGATCTGCAGGATTAACTTCGGTTGGTACGTGCCGCCAGATAACCTCAGCATGCTCTCTAATCTTCCGTACTCGGTTAGCTACAAACTGTTTGTAGTCTCCTCCACCCAGTATCCAGTGCAAGGCAACGCTGCTGTCGAGCCAAAAGTGTAGTGAAGTCACTGGGAAACCTTGAAGCGCGTCTTGTACGTTGCTCAGGAGGTTTACAGCCATGTGACCAGAGACCAGCTCTCGGCGAGGTATAGTTAGGCCTTGTTTCGCCAGTCTTGCTTTTGCCGCGACAAGTCCTTGATTTAAAGTGCTTGGTTGCTTGACGACGGCATACACAGCAGCGGCGACGCCTTTTCCGCTTGCGTCACCGAAGGCGTGGAGTTCAATTCTCTCAATTGGTTCTTGGGCGCTGGTCAGTGCTCTTGGGCAGGAAACTTCAGGTGGTAAAGAACTCTCCCACTTCTTCCACTGTTGTTGCAAAGGCACAGACAACGGTGCATCCCAGGCAGATTTCTCATCGCAGGCGCTTCGGTAAAGCAGCTTTCCCTGCAAGGTGATTGGCGCGATCAGACCAAGGGGGTCATAGATTCTTGCTACTTTTCCCAAAATCCCTCGTTTAGTAGGTTGAACAACTTCTTCTGGAATCGTGACTGCAATTTCATCCGTCGATTTGTTCCATTTTATGCCAAGGAGGCCGCACCCTCTGGACTTTACTCCTAGTTGCTGTTTCGCATAGCTTAATACGTCTTCATTCTCGGCGTCCTCTGAGATCTCCAATTCAGGGACGTTTGAGTGCCACTTGTGCAAATGGAAGGTGGCCCGGCGAAATATTTCAGTCGTTGTGGTTTTCTTTTGTTCCGTTTCTTGGACAGTCCCCCCGCCAGTAATGAGGTCATCTACATAAAGTTCTCGTTCTATTTCTGCAACAGCATCAGGGAAATCAGCTCTACAGGTGTTTAAATGTTGGTGGATTACGCCGCCAAGCAGGAAAGGCGAGGGTCCCAAGCCAAAGAGTGCTCTGGTGAACCTGTAAGTGCGAACACTCAATGGATTCTTGCCGTCCAGCCAATGGAAACGCAGTGCATCTCGGTCTTGCTCGCGGATACGCACTGGAAGAAACGCCTTGCGAATATCACCGGCGAGGGCTACTGCATGAAATCTTCCCCTTAAGAGTACTTTCCAGAGCTGATTCTGTAGGGGTGGTCCAACTTCTAGGCAGTCGTTTAAGGAGGGTGCTGAGTCATAAGCTCTTGCTGAGGCATCGTACACAATCCGCATCTTAGTAGTTTCGGCACTCTCTCTCACGACGGCCTTGTGAGGGATATAGAATTCTCGTTCAGATGCTGCCATCTCTGCTTCTTCTATAACTCCTTCCTGTAGCTGCTCTTGGATAATTGCATCATAGGCGTCAAGCTTTCCTGTTTTCTCCAGTCGTCGGACTAGACTTCCGAGTCGTTTCAAACTTCCCGCCTTGTTGGAGGGCAAGGGAGGGTGGTCTCCTTTCCAGGGAAGGCCGGTCTCGTACCAGCCTTCGGGGCTGCGGCTGAGCTGTTCGATGAATTCTTCGTACACCACACTCTGATCTCCATTTGGTTTATCCTCGAGGCCTAGGACGTCCATGCGGCAGAGCTCTTCATAGTTGGTTGAAGTCGTCTGGGCCAAGAACATGCTGTCAAGGTTTTGCTCTGATCCTGGAGACATAATAGTCCACCCGAAAAGAGTGAACTCGGCTACAGGCTCTCCGATGGCTCCAGTGCGCTGGGATGTCGACGTTTTAATCTTCGCGTAATCACTCGCGCCCAGAATAACGTGAACCGGAAGTAAGCTCTTTGTGTCAGTGTCATCCATGTCCACGCCTTTCAAATGTCGGTATCGTTTGATCATTTCTCTGTAGTTTGGGTTTTCCACGCACAACAGTTCAGCCCGGTCTATCCTGTTTGCGCTGAGAGGGATGATATGGTTTCCTTTTGTGTCACTCACTTGCACGTCGTAGGTTTCGGTTCGCTTGGTAACGGTGCCCACAATAGTTTGTACTTGGCGCGTTAGAGTGCGTGACGGTGCAAGATTTAATCGATCCAAGATGTATCCCGAAGCATACGACGCAGTCGCACCGGTGTCCAGTAGGGCTCTACAGATCACGCCATTCAACTTGACAAGTACGATTGGATGGCAGACTTTCTCCCCTTCTTGAGTTGCGGTGAGAGCCACTCCGCCGTTGTTCGCTGTTTGGCGTCCAGTTGCCGACGGTCGGTCGCAAATGGATGAGTGGTGCTTTTGTTTGCAGTGTACGCAAGATGCACGGCTTCGGCATTGTGAAACGCTGTGTTGAGCCCCAGTGCAGTTGAAGCACAAGCGTTTGTTTTGAAGAATGCGACGGCGCTCTGCTGGAGATGTCACGTTCTCACATTCCCAAGATCTGTGTGTCACGCGATCACAGTAAACACACGCGTTTCGTGAGGATGATCCGCCTTCTTGCGCGTAGAAACTATTTTCGCGAGGAGTGCGAGGAGGACGCGGCGGTCGCGGAGGCCGAAAACGCAGAGGTAATTGCGGTAAAGGGGAGATCTCGCCAACTGACTCATTTACGTCCATTGGATGGATAGCTTTCCATTCTTCTAACGCTCGCATTAGCTCCGCGAATCCCCAGTCTTGCCATCCTGGTTTCCCATTCACGAGATCTGCTTTTATGCCAGGTAATTTGTCTAGAACCCCACGCACCATAGATAAACAACCAGAAAGTCTACCCAGAGTCTCTAGAGATTGAACATTATAGTTCAAAGTTTGCCAAAACTTGTGGATTTCATTTGGTTGGCTTCCAGATATCACCGGCAACGCATTGATGTTATCGATGTAAGCTCGCACGATCTCGCTCGTTTTCCCGTAATTAGATTTCAAGATATTCTTAGCACGTTCGTAGCCTTCGGAGTTGAAGGGCAAACCATCAATTGCTTCACATACATTACTTTCCAATAATTCCTTAAGATGGGCAAACTTTGTTACCGGTGGAATATCCGTTGCATCTATTTCAGCTTCAAACTTATTCCAGAAGGAGAGCCATTTTTCATAGGTGCCGTCATACTTTGTGATAACTAGCTTTGGCATTCTCACATTTCCCTTACTGGGAGACTTCGCAGTAGGCTGATCTAATGATAGCATTTTAGATTTCTGTTCAAATTTCAGCTTTTCGAATTGCAGTTCGTCCTCCCTCTTTTTGGCAAGAATAGCTTCTTCCTCTTCTAGCTTTTGATTTTTCTCTTTAGTTCCAAGATCTTCCAGATAACGAGTTAAATCTCCTATTTGCAAATCTACTTCATCGATCGTTTGTTCGATCTTTGACCCCCATGCCTTCACGTCTTCAATACTTTCTGCCGCTTCAAGCTTACCTTTCTCAATGTCCAGTTTGAGATCCTCGATCGGGCAATTTTGTCATTGCTTCCCTTCTTGACAATGGCGTCAGTCTTGCCACGCGTTAGAGTCAAAAGTTGAAGCTCGGCATCGAGAGCCTTGTGTTTAGATTCCATAGTCTTAGATAAACAGTCCCGTCGGAGGTGCCACTAATGTGGGGAATAAGTCAGGAGCCCACACTGTCGCTGTTCTCTCTTCCAGTTGCTTTTATTCTCAGTCCGCGTACACAACAAAGTTCAGTTAAAACTTTCGATATCTTACTCGGAAAACCCAGTTCATTGTTGCCTCATGTTTTGGCACACCTTAATTGAACGTAAGCTGATTGGCTAAAGATATTTCCAGACAACAGGGATAAACAAAATCATTCATTCAGAGCAGACATGACGCGACGCTCGATTTCCGGTGAGATTTCACAATCGCTTACAGTACTAATCACCCTGTTTCCGACACGTGAGCATTTTATTGGGTTTATACATATCTTAACAGAAACAATTTCTTTAATAAGTCGTTTTGTCTTTATCGTAAAGCCTATTAATGAGTTCCAACTAAGCTTTAGTAACCTGCTGTTTACCTTTAAATGTGGACACAGACCAGTTTGTGACTTCTTTCGTCTTTTTTGAGTGTCGTTCACTTATAAGGTCGTCAAGATCGCTTTCGCTTAAACTTGCGAATCTCTTTGCAGGTGGTTCGGCAAAAATACTCCCAAATAGGTCGAAGGATGCCGGATATTCTGTTTCTTCTTCAGACAACTGAGAGGACAGTTTAGCATTTTTGGAAGAAGGGATGTCAGCCATTATTTTGGAAACAATCTCTGTCAAAATATTTGCTTTATAAACATTTGCACACACGTCAGCAGCATACACCCATGGGCAAATTGTAAATGCTGAATTGACCAATCAGATCGCGCGCTTTGCTTTAGTTATGTTATAAATACATGGGTCCTCGGTAGTATAGTGGTGAGTATCCCCGCCTGTCACGCGGGAGACCGGGGTTCGATTCCCCGCCGGGGAGTTAAAGGCAAAATTTTTACTTGTTAATTTTACCTAGTGTGCGGTTGAAACAGTGATAAAATTATTACAAAAAATATTAGAATTTTTTTATTAAAAAACAAAGGACAAAATAAATTGTTCGGAGTTTACGACTGTTTTACAACCACGGCCCAGAAAGAAATGGATCTTTCGCCATCCAACCATTCTCTTATTTCCTTACAAAGTGACCGATTTTGGACAGCCAGGGCAACGTGTTTCATGCTATACCAACCTTATTGTTTTTCAAATTGGCAGATTTGGTATTAAAAATATACTCTTTGAATCAGCTTTCGTCTATATTTCTCTGCTGTCCCTCTGGTTCGGTGAATCAACTTTTTAGAAATTCATTATTTTACTTTTCCAAAACAAAAGAATCATTAACGTAGTTAGAAAAAAAGAAAACTACTCATGACTGTGAAAAAATAATCGTATGCTTTACCTTTGTTGCAACATGTAGAATTAGTATATGTAATAGGAATACATGCTGTCCAATTGAGAACATTCCTCTGAAAACCAAATTGGACTCGGCTGTCAAAGGAACGGTGACTTTCTCCTGACTTCTGGAAACAAAATGAGATTACGCTCTGCACTCGAAACAATCATTTCCCAAACAAAAACGGGAAAATGAAAATCGTGATGCATTAATGATTTTGAAAGTAACTGGTCAAATATTGATTTAAGTTTGAATCGCTGCGTGGCTTCCGTAGTGCAGTGGTTATCACGTCCGCCTCACACGCGGAAGGTCGCAGGTTCGAGTCCTGCCGGAAACAAGCATGAGCCACGCCTTTATATTGAACCTTTTTAGAGCTACATTCTTTGGTCCTCTCTCAGGAAGCGAGACCGTTTCATTTTTCGAAAGTTTTAAGAGATGGTGAGCCCGAGGAATAGCGAAGTAGGCGAGTGACATCAAGACAAGAGTCTGACAAACAAACAGGAATGGCGGACGATTGTCAAGATTTCCTCAAGCGCGAAAGCCGGTTTTCCTAAAAGACTTTGCAAACGTAAACTGCGTCTAAATTGACTCTATTTCTTCCACAATACGCTGATGTTTTTCAAGTCTCGCTGCGGTACAATAATTTGATTCTCTATTTTCCGAGTTCGCGCGCTTCGCTATTGGAAGGTGTTGAGTTATTTGGTACGTTGTTTTATTTTGACCAGCACTGTACAGGAATTTCTTTAAGTCAATACTGCATAATAACTGACCGTGAGAAGCAGTTTGATCTGAAAATACTTTTATTGCTAATTCTTTGTCTTGTTCTGCCGGATAAGATCATAATGCACAGTGCGACGTTAACATGTCTATACATGGGTCCTCGGTAGTAAAGTGGTGAGTATCCCCGCCTGTCACGCGGGAGACCGGGGTTCGATTCCCCGCCGGTGAGTTAAAAGCAAAATTTTTACTTGTTAATTTTACCTAGTGTGCGGTTGAAACAGTGATAGAATTATTACACAAAATATTAGATTTTTTTTATTAAAACACAAAGGACAAAATAAATTGTTCGGAGTTTACGACTGTTTTACAACCACGGTCGAGAAAGGAATGGATCTTTCGCCATCCAACCAGTCTCTTATTTCCTTACAAAGTGACCGATTTTGGACAGCCAGAGCAACGTGTTTCATGCTATACCAACCTTATTGTTTTTCAAATTGGCAGATTTGGTATTAAAAATATACTCTTTAAATCAGCTTTCGTCTATATTTCTCTGCTGTCCCTCTGGTTCGGTGAATCAACTTTTTAGAAATTCATTATTTTACTTTTCCAAAACAAAAGAATCATTAACGTAGTTAGAAAAAAAAGAAAACTACTCATGACAGTGAAAAAATAATCGTATGCTTTACCTTTGTTGCAACATGTAGAATAAGTATATGTAATAGGAATACATGCTGTCCAATTGAGAACATTCCTCTGAAAACCAAATTGGACTCAGCTGTCAAAGGAACGGTAACTTTCTCGAGACTTCTGGAAACAAAATGAGATTACGCTCTGCACTGGAAACAATCATTTCCCAAACAAAAACGGGAAAATGAAAATCGTGATGCATTAATGATTTTGAAAGTAACTGGTCAAATATTGATTTAAGTTTGAATCGCTGCGTGGTTTCCGTAGTGTAGTGGTTATCACGTCCGCCTCACACGCGGAAGGTCGCAGGTTCGAGTCCTGCCGGAAACAAGCATGAGCCACGCCTTTATATTAAACCTTTTTAGAGCTACATTCTTTGGTCCTCTCTCAGGAAGCGAGACCGTTTCATTTTTCGAAAGTTTTAAGAGATGGTGAGCCCGAGGAATAGCGAAGTAGGCGAGTGACATCAAGACAAGAGTCTGACAAACAAACAGGAATGGCGGACGATTGTCAAGATTTCCTCAAGCGCGAAAGCCGGTTTTCCTAAAAGACTTTGCAAACGTAAACTGCGTCTAAATTGACTCTATTTCTTCCACAATACGCTGATGTTTTCAAGTCTCGCTGCGGTACAATAATTTGATTCTCTATTTTCCGAGTTCGCGCGCTTCGCTATTGGAAGGTGTTGAGTTATTTGGTACGTTGTTTTATTTTGACCAGCACTGTACAGGAATTTCTTTATGTCAATACTGCATAATAACTGACCGTGAGAAGCAGTTTGATCTGAAAATACTTTCATTGCTAATTCTTTGTCTTGTTCTGCCGGATAAGATCATAATGCACAGTGCGACGTTAACATGTCTATACATGGGTCCTCGGTAGTAAAGTGGTGAGTATCCCCGCCTGTCACGCGGGAGACCGGGGTTCGATTCCCCGCCGGGGAGTTAAAGGCAAAATTTTTACTTGTTAATTTTACCTAGTGTGCGGTTGAAACAGTGATAGAATTATTACACAAAATATTAGATTTTTTTTATTAAAACACAAAGGACAAAATAAATTGTTCGGAGTTTACGACTGTTTTACAACCACGGTCGAGAAAGGAATGGATCTTTCGCCATCCAACCAGTCTCTTATTTCCTTACAAAGTGACCGATTTTGGACAGCCAGAGCAACGTGTTTCATGCTATACCAACCTTATTGTTTTTCAAATTGGCAGATTTGGTATTAAAAATATACTCTTTAAATCAGCTTTCGTCTATATTTCTCTGCTGTCCCTCTGGTTCGGTGAATCAACTTTTTAGAAATTCATTATTTTACTTTTCCAAAACAAAAGAATCATTAACGTAGTTAGAAAAAAAAGAAAACTACTCATGACAGTGAAAAAATAATCGTATGCTTTACCTTTGTTGCAACATGTAGAATAAGTATATGTAATAGGAATACATGCTGTCCAATTGAGAACATTCCTCTGAAAACCAAATTGGACTCAGCTGTCAAAGGAACGGTAACTTTCTCGAGACTTCTGGAAACAAAATGAGATTACGCTCTGCACTGGAAACAATCATTTCCCAAACAAAAACGGGAAAATGAAAATCGTGATGCATTAATGATTTTGAAAGTAACTGGTCAAATATTGATTTAAGTTTGAATCGCTGCGTGGTTTCCGTAGTGTAGTGGTTATCACGTCCGCCTCACACGCGGAAGGTCGCAGGTTCGAGTCCTGCCGGAAACAAGCATGAGCCACGCCTTTATATTAAACCTTTTTAGAGCTACATTCTTTGGTCCTCTCTCAGGAAGCGAGACCGTTTCATTTTTCGAAAGTTTTAAGAGATGGTGAGCCCGAGGAATAGCGAAGTAGGCGAGTGACATCAAGACAAGAGTCTGACAAACAAACAGGAATGGCGGACGATTGTCAAGATTTCCTCAAGCGCGAAAGCCGGTTTTCCTAAAAGACTTTGCAAACGTAAACTGCGTCTAAATTGACTCTATTTCTTCCACAATACGCTGATGTTTTCAAGTCTCGCTGCGGTACAATAATTTGATTCTCTATTTTCCGAGTTCGCGCGCTTCGCTATTGGAAGGTGTTGAGTTATTTGGTACGTTGTTTTATTTTGACCAGCACTGTACAGGAATTTCTTTATGTCAATACTGCATAATAACTGACCGTGAGAAGCAGTTTGATCTGAAAATACTTTCATTGCTAATTCTTTGTCTTGTTCTGCCGGATAAGATCATAATGCACAGTGCGACGTTAACATGTCTATACATGGGTCCTCGGTAGTAAAGTGGTGAGTATCCCCGCCTGTCACGCGGGAGACCGGGGTTCGATTCCCCGCCGGGGAGTTAAAGGCAAAATTTTTACTTGTTAATTTTACCTAGTGTGCGGTTGAAACAGTGATAGAATTATTACACAAAATATTAGATTTTTTTTATTAAAACACAAAGGACAAAATAAATTGTTCGGAGTTTACGACTGTTTTACAACCACGGTCGAGAAAGGAATGGATCTTTCGCCATCCAACCAGTCTCTTATTTCCTTACAAAGTGACCGATTTTGGACAGCCAGAGCAACGTGTTTCATGCTATACCAACGTTATTGTTTTTCAAATTGGCAGATTTGGTATTAAAAATATACTCTTTGAATCAGCTTTCGTCTATATTTCTCTGCTGTCCCTCTGGTTCGGTGAATCAATTTTTTAGAAATTCATTATTTTACTTTTCCAAAACAAAAGAATCATTAACGTAGTTAGAAAAAAAAGAAAACTACTCATGACAGTGAAAAAATAATCGTATGCTTTACCTTTGTTGCAACATGTAGAATAAGTATATGTAATAGGAATACATGCTGTCCAATTGAGAACATTCCTCTGAAAACCAAATTGGACTCAGCTGTCAAAGGAACGGCGACTTTCTCGAGACTTCTGGAAACAAAATGAGATTACGCTCTGCACTGGAAACAATCATTTCCCAAACAAAAACGGGAAAATGAAAATCGTGATGCATTAATGATTTTGAAAGTAACTGGTCAAATATTGATTTAAGTTTGAATCGCTGCGTGGTTTCCGTAGTGTAGTGGTTATCACGTCCGCCTCACACGCGGAAGGTCGCAGGTTCGAGTCCTGCCGGAAACAAGCATGAGCCACGCCTTTATATTGAACCTTTTTAGAGCTACATTCTTTGGTCCTCTCTCAGGAAGCGAGACCGTTTCATTTTTCGAAAGTTTTAAGAGATGGTGAGCCCGAGGAATAGCGAAGTAGGCGAGTGACATCAAGACAAGAGTCTGACAAACAAACAGGAATGGCGGACGATTGTCAAGATTTCCTCAAGCGCGAAAGCCGGTTTTCCTAAAAGACTTTGCAAACGTAAACTGCGTCTAAATTGACTCTATTTCTTCCACAATACGCTGATGTTTTCAAGTCTCGCTGCGGTACAATAATTTGATTCTCTATTTTCCGAGTTCGCGCGCTTCGCTATTGGAAGGTGTTGAGTTATTTGGTACGTTGTTTTATTTTGACCAGCACTGTACAGGAATTTCTTTATGTCAATACTGCATAATAACTGACCGTGAGAAGCAGTTTGATCTGAAAATACTTTCATTGCTAATTCTTTGTCTTTTTCAGCTGCCGGATAAGATCATAATGCACAGTGCGACGTTAACATGTCTATACATGGGTCCTCGGTAGTATAGTGGTGAGTATCCCCGCCTGTCACGCGGGAGACCGGGGTTCGATTCCCCGCCGGGGAGTTAAAGGCAAAATTTTTACTTGTTAATTTTACCTAGTGTGCGGTTGAAACAGTGATAGAATTATTACAAAAAATATTAGATTTTTTTTATTAAAAAACAAAGGACAAAATAAATTGTTCGGAGTTTACGACTGTTTTACAACCACGGCCCAGAAAGGAATGGATCTTTCGCCATCCAACCAGTCTCTTATTTCCTTACAAAGTGACCGATTTTGGACAGCCAGAGCAACGTGTTGCATGCTATACCAACCTTATTGTTTTCTAAATTGGCAGATTTGGTATTAAAAATATACTCTTTGAATCAGCTTTCGTCTATATTTCTCTGCTGTCCCTCTGGTTCGGTGAATCAACTTTTTAGAAATTCATTATTTTACTTTTCCAAAACAAAAGAATCATTAACGTAGTTAGAAAAAAAGAAAACTACTCATGACTGTGAAAAAATTATCGTATGCTTTACCTTTGTTGCAACATGTAGAATTAGTATATGTAATAGGAATACATGCTGTCCAATTGAGAACATTCCTCTGAAAACCAAATTGGACTCGGCTGTCAAAGGAACGGTGACTTTCTCCAGACTTCTGGAAACAAAATGAGATTACGCTCTGCACTGGAAACAATCATTTCCCAAACAAAAACGGGAAAATGAAAATCGTGATGCATTAATGATTTTGAAAGTAACTGGTCAAATGTTGATTTAAGTTTGAATCGCTGCGTGGTTTCCGTAGTGTAGTGGTTATCACGTCCGCCTCACACGCGGAAGGTCGCAGGTTCGAGTCCTGCCTGAAACAAGCATGAGCCACGCCTTTATATTGAACCTTTTTAGAGCTACATTCTTTGGTCCTCTATCAGGAAGCGAGACCGTTTCATTTTTCGAAAGTTTTAAGAGATGGTGAGCCCGAGGAATAGCGAAGTAGGCGAGTGACATCAAGACAAGAGTCTGACAAACAAACAGGAATGGCGGACGATTGTCAAGATTTCCTCAAGCGCGAAAGCCGGTTTTCCTAAAAGACTTTGCAAACGTAAACTGCGTCTAAATTGACTCTATTTCTTCCACAATACGCTGATGTTTTCAAGTCTCGCTGCGGTACAATAATTTGATTCTCTATTTTCCGAGTTCGCGCGCTTCGCTATTGGAAGGTGTTGAGTTATTTGGTACGTTGTTTTATTTTGACCAGCACTGTACAGGAAGTTCTTTATGTCAATTCTGCATAATAACTGACCGTGAGAAGCAGTTTGATCTGAAAATACTTTCATTGCTAATTCTTTGTCTTGTTCTGCCGGATAAGATCATAATGCACAGTGCGACGTTAACATGTCTATACATGGGTCCTCGGTAGTAAAGTTGTGAGTATCCCCGCCTGTCACGCGGGAGACCGGGGTTCGATTCCCCATCGGTGAGTTAAAGGCAAAATTTTTGCTTGTTAATTTTACCTAGTGTGCGGTTGAAACAGTGATAGAATTATTACACAAAATATTAGATTTTTTTTATTAAAACACAAAGGACAAAATAAATTGTTCGGAGTTTACGACTGTTTTACAACCACGGTCCAGAAAGGAATGGATCTTTCGCCATCCAACCAGTCTCTTATTTCCTTACAAAGTGACCGATTTTGGACAGCCAGAGCAACGTGTTTCATGCTATACCAACCTTATTGTTTTTCAAATTGGCAGATTTGGTATTAAAAATATACTCTTTGAATCAGCTTTCGTCTATATTTCTCTGCTGTCCCTCTGGTTCGGTGAATCAACTTTTTAGAAATTCATTATTTTACTTTTCCAAAACAAAAGAATCATTAACGTAGTTAGAAAAAAAAGAAAACTACTCATGACAGTGAAAAAATAATCGTATGCTTTACCTTTGTTGCAACATGTAGAATTAGTATATGTAATAGGAATACATGCTGTCCAATTGAGAACATTCCTCTGAAAACCAAATTGGACTCGGCTGTCAAAGGAACGGTGACTTTCTCAAGACATCTGGAAACAAAATGAGATTACGCTCTGCACTCGAAACAATCATTTCCCAAACAAAAACGGGAAAATGAAAATCGTGATGCATTAATGATTTTGAAAGTAACTGGTCAAATATTGATTTAAGTTTGAATCGCTGCGTGGTTTCCGTAGTGTAGTGGTTATCACGTCCGCCTCACACGCGGAAGGTCGTAGGCTCAAGTCCTGCCTGAAACAAGCATGAGCCACGCCTTTATATTGAACCTTTTTAGAGCTACATTCTTTGGTCCTCTCTCAGGAAGCGAGACCGTTTCATTTTTCGAAAGTTTTAAGAGATGGTGAGCCCGAGGAATAGCGAAGTAGGCGAGTGACATCAAGACAAGAGTCTGACAAACAAACAGGAATGGCGGACGATTGTCAAGATTTCCTCAAGCGCGAAAGCCGGTTTTCCTAAAAGACTTTGCAAACGTAAACTGCGTCTAAATTGACTCTATTTCTTCCACAATACGCTGATGTTTTCAAGTCTCGCTGCGGTACAATAATTTGATTCTCTATTTTCCGAGTTCGCGCGCTTCGCTATTGGAAGGTGTTGAGTTATTTGGTACGTTGTTTTATTTTGACCAGCACTGCACAGGAATTTCTTTATGTCAATACTGCATAATAACTGACCGTGAGAAGCAGTTTGATCTTAAAATACTTTCATTGCTAATTCTTTGTCTTGTTCTGCCGGATAAGATCATAGTGCACAGTGCGACGTTAACTTGTCTATACATGGGTCCTCGGTAGTATAGTGGTGAGTATCCCCGCCTGTCACGCGGGAGACCGGGGTTCGATACGCCGCCGGGGAGTTAAAGGCAAAATTTCTACTTGTTAATTTTACCTAGTGTGCGGTTGAAACAGTGATAGAATTATTACACAAAATATTAGATTTTTTTATTAAAACACAAAGGACAAAATAAATTGTTCGGAGTTTACGACTGTTTTACAACCACGGTCCAGAAAGGAATGGATCTTTCGCCATCCAACCAGTCTCTTATTTCCTTACAAAGTGACCGATTTTGGACAGCCAGAGCAACGTGTTGCATGCTATACCAACCTTATTGTTTTCCAAATTGGCAGATTTGGTATTAAAAATATACTCTTTGAATCAGCTTTCCTCTATATTTCTCTGCTGTCCCTCTGGTTAGGTGAATCAACTTTTTAGAAATTCATTATTTTACTTTTCCAAAACAAAAGAATCATTAACGTAGTTAGAAAAAAAAGAAAACTACTCATGACAGTGAAAAAATAATCGTATGCTTTACCTTTGTTGCAACATGTAGAATTAGTATATGTAATAGGAATACATGCTGTCCAATTGAGAACATTCCTCTGAAAACCAAATTGGACTCGGCTGTCAAAGGAACGGTGACTTTCTCAAGACTTCTGGAAACAAAATGAGATTACGCTCTGCACTGGAAACAATCATTTCCCAAACAAAAACGGAAAAATGAAAATCGTGATGCATTAATGATTTTGAAAGTAACTGGTCAAATATTGATTTAAGTTTGAATCGCTGCGTGGTTTCCGTAGTGTAGTGGTTATCACGTCCGCCTCACACGCGGAAGGTCGCAGGTTCGAGTCCTGCCGGAAACAAGCATGAGCCACGCCTTTATATTGAACCTTTTTAGAGCTACATTCTTTGGTCCTCTCTCAGGAAGCGAGACCGTTTCATTTTTCGAAAGTTTTAAGAGATGGTGAGCCCGAGGAATAGCGAAGTAGGCGAGTGACATCAAGACAAGAGTCTGACAAACAAACAGGAATGGCGGACGATTGTCAAGATTTCCTCAAGCGCGAAAGCCGGTTTTCCTAAAAGACTTTGCAAACGTAAACTGCGTCTAAATTGACTCTATTTCTTCCACAATACGCTGATGTTTTCAAGTCTCGCTGCGGTACAATAATTTGATTCTCTATTTTCCGAGTTCGCGCGCTTCGCTATTGGAAGGTGTTGAGTTATTTGGTACGTTGTTTTATTTTGACCAGCACTGTACAGGAATTTCTTTATGTCAATACTGCATAATAACTGACCGTGAGAAGCCGTTTGATCTGAAAATACTTTCATTGCTAATTCTTTGTCTTGTTCTGCCGGATAAGATCATAATGCACAGTGCGACGTTAACATGTCTATACATGGGTCCTCGGTAGTATAGTGGTGAGTATCCCCGGCTGTCACGCGGGAGACCGGGGTTCGATTCCCCGCCGGGGAGTTAAGGCAAAATTTTTACTTGTTAATTTTACCTAGTGTGCGGTTGAAACAGTGATAGAATTATTACACAAAATATTAGATTTTTTTTATTAAAACACAAAGGACAAAATAAATTGTTCGGAGTTTACGACTGTTTTACAACCACGGTCCAGAAAGGAATGGATCTTTCGCCATCCAACCAGTCTCTTATTTCCTTACAAAGTGACCGATTTTGGACAGCCAGAGCAACGTGTTGCATGCTATACCAACCTTATTGTTTTCCAAATTGGCAGATTTGGTATTAAAAATATACTCTTTGAATCAGCTTTCGTCTATATTTCTCTGCTGTCCCTCTGGTTCGGTGAATCAACTTTTTAGAAATTCATTATTTTACTTTTCCAAAACAAAAGAATCATTAACGTAGTTAGAAAAAAAAGAAAACTACTCATGACAGTGAAAAAATAATCGTATGCTTTACCTTTGTTGCAACATGTAGAATTAGTATATGTAATAGGAATACATGCTGTCCAATTGAGAACATTCCTCTGAAAACCAAATTGGACTCGGCTGTCAAAGGAACGGTGACTTTCTCAAGACATCTGGAAACAAAATGAGATTACGCTCTGCACTCGAAACAATCATTTCCCAAACAAAAACGGGAAAATGAAAATCGTGATGCATTAATGATTTTGAAAGTAACTGGTCAAATATTGATTTAAGTTTGAATCGCTGCGTGGTTTCCGTAGTGTAGTGGTTATCACGTCCGCCTCACACGCGGAAGGTCGTAGACTCAAGTCCTGCCTGAAACAAGCATGAGCCACGCCTTTATATTGAACCTTTTTAGAGCTACATTCTTTGGTCCTCTCTCAGGAAGCGAGACCGTTTCATTTTTCGAAAGTTTTAAGAGATGGTGAGCCCGAGGAATAGCGAAGTAGGCGAGTGACATCAAGACAAGAGTCTGACAAACAAACAGGAATGGCGGACGATTGTCAAGATTTCCTCAAGCGCGAAAGCCGGTTTTCCTAAAAGACTTTGCAAACGTAAACTGCGTCTAAATTGACTCTATTTCTTCCACAATACGCTGATGTTTTCAAGTCTCGCTGCGGTACAATAATTTGATTCTCTATTTTCCGAGTTCGCGCGCTTCGCTATTGGAAGGTGTTGAGTTATTTGGTACGTTGTTTTATTTTGACCAGCACTGCACAGGAATTTCTTTATGTCAATACTGCATAATAACTGACCGTGAGAAGCAGTTTGATCTTAAAATACTTTCATTGCTAATTCTTTGTCTTGTTCTGCCGGATAAGATCATAGTGCACAGTGCGACGTTAACTTGTCTATACATGGGTCCTCGGTAGTATAGTGGTGAGTATCCCCGCCTGTCACGCGGGAGACCGGGGTTCGATACGCCGCCGGGAAGTTAAAGGCAAAATTTTTACTTGTTAATTTTACCTAGTGTGCGGTTGAAACAGTGATAGAATTATTACACAAAATATTAGATTTTTTTATTAAAACACAAAGGACAAAATAAATTGTTCGGAGTTTACGACTGTTTTACAACCACGGTCCAGAAAGGAATGGATCTTTCGCCATCCAACCAGTCTCTTATTTCCTTACAAAGTGACCGATTTTGGACAGCCAGAGCAACGTGTTGCATGCTATACCAACCTTATTGTTTTCCAAATTGGCAGATTTGGTATTAAAAATATACTCTTTGAATCAGCTTTCCTCTATATTTCTCTGCTGTCCCTCTGGTTAGGTGAATCAACTTTTTAGAAATTCATTATTTTACTTTTCCAAAACAAAAGAATCATTAACGTAGTTAGAAAAAAAAGAAAACTACTCATGACAGTGAAAAAATAATCGTATGCTTTACCTTTGTTGCAACATGTAGAATTAGTATATGTAATAGGAATACATGCTGTCCAATTGAGAACATTCCTCTGAAAACCAAATTGGACTCGGCTGTCAAAGGAACGGTGACTTTCTCAAGACTTCTGGAAACAAAATGAGATTACGCTCTGCACTGGAAACAATCATTTCCCAAACAAAAACGGAAAAATGAAAATCGTGATGCATTAATGATTTTGAAAGTAACTGGTCAAATATTGATTTAAGTTTGAATCGCTGCGTGGTTTCCGTAGTGTAGTGGTTATCACGTCCGCCTCACACGCGGAAGGTCGCAGGTTCGAGTCCTGCCGGAAACAAGCATGAGCCACGCCTTTATATTGAACCTTTTTAGAGCTACATTCTTTGGTCCTCTCTCAGGAAGCGAGACCGTTTCATTTTTCGAAAGTTTTAAGAGATGGTGAGCCCGAGGAATAGCGAAGTAGGCGAGTGACATCAAGACAAGAGTCTGACAAACAAACAGGAATGGCGGACGATTGTCAAGATTTCCTCAAGCGCGAAAGCCGGTTTTCCTAAAAGACTTTGCAAACGTAAACTGCGTCTAAATTGACTCTATTTCTTCCACAATACGCTGATGTTTTCAAGTCTCGCTGCGGTACAATAATTTGATTCTCTATTTTCCGAGTTCGCGCGCTTCGCTATTGGAAGGTGTTGAGTTATTTGGTACGTTGTTTTATTTTGACCAGCACTGTACAGGAATTTCTTTATGTCAATACTGCATAATAACTGACCGTGAGAAGCCGTTTGATCTGAAAATACTTTCATTGCTAATTCTTTGTCTTGTTCTGCCGGATAAGATCATAATGCACAGTGCGACGTTAACATGTCTATACATGGGTCCTCGGTAGTATAGTGGTGAGTATCCCCGGCTGTCACGCGGGAGACCGGGGTTCGATTCCCCGCCGGGGAGTTAAGGCAAAATTTTTACTTGTTAATTTTACCTAGTGTGCGGTTGAAACAGTGATAGAATTATTACACAAAATATTAGATTTTTTTTATTAAAACACAAAGGACAAAATAAATTGTTCGGAGTTTACGACTGTTTTACAACCACGGTCCAGAAAGGAATGGATCTTTCGCCATCCAACCAGTCTCTTATTTCCTTACAAAGTGACCGATTTTGGACAGCCAGAGCAACGTGTTGCATGCTATACCAACCTTATTGTTTTCCAAATTGGCAGATTTGGTATTAAAAATATACTCTTTGAATCAGCTTTCCTCTATATTTCTCTGCTGTCCCTCTGGTTAGGTGAATCAACTTTTTAGAAATTCATTATTTTACTTTTCCAAAACAAAAGAATCATTAACGTAGTTAGAAAAAAAAGAAAACTACTCATGACAGTGAAAAAATAATCGTATGCTTTACCTTTGTTGCAACATGTAGAATTAGTATATGTAATAGGAATACATGCTGTCCAATTGAGAACATTCCTCTGAAAACCAAATTGGACTCGTCTGTCAAAGGAACGGTGACTTTCTCAAGACTTCTGGAAACAAAATGAGATTACGCTCTGCACTGGAAACAATCATTTCCCAAACAAAAACGGAAAAATGAAAATCGTGATGCATTAATGATTTTGAAAGTAACTGGTCAAATATTGATTTAAGTTTGAATCGCTGCGTGGTTTCCGTAGTGTAGTGGTTATCACGTCCGCCTCACACGCGGAAGGTCGAAGGTTCGAGTCCTGCCGGAAACAAGCATGAGCCACGCCTTTATATTGAACCTTTTTAGAGCTACATTCTTTGGTCCTCTCTCAGGAAGCGAGAACGTTTCATTTTTCGAAAGTTTTAAGAGATGGTGAGCCCGAGGAATAGCGAAGTAGGCGAGTGACATCAAGACAAGAGTCTGACAAACAAGCAGGAATGGCGGACGATTGTCAAGATTTCCTCAAGCGCGAAAGCCGGTTTTCCTAAAAGACTTTGCAAACGTAAACTGCGTCTAAATTGACTCTATTTCTTCCACAATACGCTGATGTTTGCAAGTCTCGCTGCGGTACAATAATTTGATTCTCTTTTTTCCGAGTTCGCGCGCTTGGCTATTGGAAGGTGTTGAGTTATTTGGTACGTTGTTTTATTTTGACCAGCACTGTACAGGAATTTCTTTATGTCAATACTGCATCATAAGTGACCGTGAGAAGCAGTTTGATCTGAAAATACTTTCATTGCTAATTCTTTGTCTTGTTCTGCCGGATAAGATCATAATGCACAGTGCGACGTTAACATGTCTATACATGGGTCCTCGGTAGTATAGTGGTGAGTATCCCCGGCTGTCACGCGGGAGACCGGGGTTCGATTCCCCGCCGGGGAGTTAAAGGCAAAATTTTTACTCTTTAATTTTACCTAATGTGCGGTTGAAACAGTGATAGAATTATTACAAAAAATATTAGATTTTTTTTATTAAAACACAAAGGACAAAATAAATTGTTCGGAGTTTACGACTGTTTTACAACCACGGTCCAGAAAGGAATGGATCTTTCGCCATCCAACCAGTCTCTTATTTCCTTACAAAGTGACCAATTTTGGGGAGCCAGAGCAACGTGTTGCATGCTATACCAACCTTATTGTTTTCCAAATTGGCAGATTTGGTATCAAAAATATACTCTTTGAATCAGCTTTCGTCTATATTTCTCTGCTGTCCCTCTGGTTCGGTGAATCAACTTTTTAGAAATTCATTATTTTACTTTTCCAAAACAAAAGAATCATTAACGTAGTTAGAAAAAAAAGAAAACTACTCATGACAGTGAAAAAATAATCGTATGCTTTACCTTTGTTGCAACATGTAGAATTAGTATATGTAATAGGAATACATGCTGTCCAATTGAGAACATTCCTCTGAAAACCAAATTGGACTCGGCTGTCAAAGGAACGGTGACTTTCTCAAGACTTCTGGAAACAAAATGAGATTACGCTCTGCACTGGAAACAATCATTTCCCAAACAAAAACGGAAAAATGAAAATCGTGATGCATTAATGATTTTGAAAGTAACTGGTCAAATATTGATTTAAGTTTGAATCGCTGCGTGTTTTCCGTAGTGTAGTGGTTATCACGTCCGCCTCACACGCGGAAGGTCGCAGGTTCGAGTCCTGCCGGAAACAAGCATGAGCCACGCCTTTATATTGAACCTTTTTAGAGCTACATTCTTTGGTCCTCTCTCAGGAAGCGAGAACGTTTCATTTTTCGAAAGTTTTAAGAGATGGTGAGCCCGAGGAATAGCGAAGTAGGCGAGTGACATCAAGACAAGAGTCTGACAAACAAACAGGAATGGCGGACGATTGTCAAGATTTCCTCAAGCGCGAAAGCCGGTTTTCCTAAAAGACTTTGCAAACGTAAACTGCGTCTAAATTGACTCTATTTCTTCCACAATACGCTGATGTTTTCAAGTCTCGCTGCGGTACAATAATTTGATTCTCTATTTTCCGAGTTCGCGCGCTTCGCTATTGGAAGGTGTTGAGTTATTTGGTACGTTGTTTTATTTTGACCAGCACTGTACAGGAATTTCTTTATGTCAATACTGCATAATAACTGACCGTGAGAAGCCGTTTGATCTGAAAATACTTTCATTGCTAATTCTTTGTCTTGTTCTGCCGGATAAGATGATAATGCACAGTGCGACGTTAACATGTCTATACATGGGTCCTCGGTAGTATAGTGGTGAGTATCCCCGCCTGTCACGCGGGAGACCGGGGTTAGATTCCCCGCCGGGGAGTTAAGGCAAAATTTTTACTTGTTAATTTTACCTAGTGTGCGGTTGAAACAGTGATAGAATTATTACACAAAATATTAGATTTTTTTTATTAAAACACAAAGGACAAAATAAATTGTTCGGAGTTTACGACTGTTATAAAACCACGGTCCAGAAAGGAATGGATCTTTCGCCATCCAACCAGTCTCTTATTTCCTTACAAAGTGACCGATTTTGGACGGCCAGAGCAACGTGTTGCATGCTATACTAACCTTATTGTTTTCCAAATTGGCAGATTTGGTATTAAAAATATACTCTTTGAATCAGCTTTCCTCTATATTTCTCTGCTGTCCCTCTGGTTAGGTGAATCAACTTTTTAGAAATTCATTATTTTACTTTTCCAAAACAAAAGAATCATTAACGTAGTTAGAAAAAAAAGAAAACTACTCATGACAGTGAAAAAATAATCGTATGCTTTACCTTTGTTGCAACATTTAGAATTAGTATATGTAATAGGAATACATGCTGTCCAATTGAGAACATTCCTCTGAAAACCAAATTGGACTCGGCTGTCAAAGGAACGGTGACTTTCTCAAGACTTCTGGAAACAAAATGAGATTACGCTCTGCACTGGAAACAATCATTTCCCAAACAAAAACGGAAAAATGAAAATCGTGATGCATTAATGATTTTGAAAGTAACTGGTCAAATATTGATTTAAGTTTGAATCGCTGCGTGGTTTCCGTAGTGTAGTGGTTATCACGTCCGCCTCACACGCGGAAGGTCGCAGGTTCGAGTCCTGCCGGAAACAAGCATGAGCCACGCCTTTATATTGAACCTTTTTAGAGCTACATTCTTTGGTCCTCTCTCAGGAAGCGAGAACGTTTCATTTTTCGAAAGTTTTAAGAGATGGTGAGCCCGAGGAATAGCGAAGTAGGCGAGTGACATCAAGACAAGAGTCTGACAAACAAACAGGAATGGCGGACGATTGTCAAGATTTCCTCAAGCGCGAAAGCCGGTTTTCCTAAAAGACTTTGCAAACGTAAACTGCGTCTAAATTGACTCTATTTCTTCCACAATACGCTGATGTTTTCAAGTCTCGCTGCGGTACAATAATTTGATTCTCTATTTTCCGAGTTCGCGCGCTTCGCTATTGGAAGGTGTTGAGTTATTTGGTACGTTGTTTTATTTTGACCAGCACTGTACAGGAATTTCTTTATGTCAATACTGCATAATAACTGACCGTGAGAAGCCGTTTGATCTGAAAATACTTTCATTGCTAATTCTTTGTCTTGTTCTGCCGGATAAGATGATAATGCACAGTGCGACGTTAACATGTCTATACATGGGTCCTCGGTAGTATAGTGGTGAGTATCCCCGCCTGTCACGCGGGAGACCGGGGTTAGATTCCCCGCCGGGGAGTTAAGGCAAAATTTTTACTTGTTAATTTTACCTAGTGTGCGGTTGAAACAGTGATAGAATTATTACACAAAATATTAGATTTTTTTTATTAAAACACAAAGGACAAAATAAATTGTTCGGAGTTTACGACTGTTTTACAACCACGGTCCAGAAAGGAATGGATCTTTCGCCATCCAACCAGTCTCTTATTTCCTTACAAAGTGACCGATTTTGGACAGCCAGAGCAACGTGTTTCATGCTATACCAACCTTATTGTTTTTCAAATTGGCAGATTTGGTATTAAAAATATACTCTTTGAATCAGCTTTCGTCTATATTTCTCTGCTGTCCCTCTGGTTCGGTGAATCAACTTTTTAGAAATTCATTATTTTACTTTTCCAAAACAAAAGAATCATTAACGTAGTTAGAAAAAAAAGAAAACTACTCATGACAGTGAAAAAATAATCGTATGCTTTACCTTTGTTGCAACATGTAGAATTAGTATATGTAATAGGAATACATGCTGTCCAATTGAGAACATTCCTCTGAAAACCAAATTGGACTCGGCTGTCAAAGGAACGGTGACTTTCTCAAGACATCTGGAAACAAAATGAGATTACGCTCTGCACTCGAAACAATCATTTCCCAAACAAAAACGGGAAAATGAAAATCGTGATGCATTAATGATTTTGAAAGTAACTGGTCAAATATTGATTTAAGTTTGAATCGCTGCGTGGTTTCCGTAGTGTAGTGGTTATCACGTCCGCCTCACACGCGGAAGGTCGTAGGCTCAAGTCCTGCCTGAAACAAGCATGAGCCACGCCTTTATATTGAACCTTTTTAGAGCTACATTCTTTGGTCCTCTCTCAGGAAGCGAGACCGTTTCATTTTTCGAAAGTTTTAAGAGATGGTGAGCCCGAGGAATAGCGAAGTAGGCGAGTGACATCAAGACAAGAGTCTGACAAACAAACAGGAATGGCGGACGATTGTCAAGATTTCCTCAAGCGCGAAAGCCGGTTTTCCTAAAAGACTTTGCAAACGTAAACTGCGTCTAAATTGACTCTATTTCTTCCACAATACGCTGATGTTTTCAAGTCTCGCTGCGGTACAATAATTTGATTCTCTATTTTCCGAGTTCGCGCGCTTCGCTATTGGAAGGTGTTGAGTTATTTGGTACGTTGTTTTATTTTGACCAGCACTGCACAGGAATTTCTTTATGTCAATACTGCATAATAACTGACCGTGAGAAGCAGTTTGATCTTAAAATACTTTCATTGCTAATTCTTTGTCTTGTTCTGCCGGATAAGATCATAGTGCACAGTGCGACGTTAACTTGTCTATACATGGGTCCTCGGTAGTATAGTGGTGAGTATCCCCGCCTGTCACGCGGGAGACCGGGGTTCGATACGCCGCCGGGGAGTTAAAGGCAAAATTTCTACTTGTTAATTTTACCTAGTGTGCGGTTGAAACAGTGATAGAATTATTACACAAAATATTAGATTTTTTTATTAAAACACAAAGGACAAAATAAATTGTTCGGAGTTTACGACTGTTTTACAACCACGGTCCAGAAAGGAATGGATCTTTCGCCATCCAACCAGTCTCTTATTTCCTTACAAAGTGACCGATTTTGGACAGCCAGAGCAACGTGTTGCATGCTATACCAACCTTATTGTTTTCCAAATTGGCAGATTTGGTATTAAAAATATACTCTTTGAATCAGCTTTCCTCTATATTTCTCTGCTGTCCCTCTGGTTAGGTGAATCAACTTTTTAGAAATTCATTATTTTACTTTTCCAAAACAAAAGAATCATTAACGTAGTTAGAAAAAAAAGAAAACTACTCATGACAGTGAAAAAATAATCGTATGCTTTACCTTTGTTGCAACATGTAGAATTAGTATATGTAATAGGAATACATGCTGTCCAATTGAGAACATTCCTCTGAAAACCAAATTGGACTCGGCTGTCAAAGGAACGGTGACTTTCTCAAGACTTCTGGAAACAAAATGAGATTACGCTCTGCACTGGAAACAATCATTTCCCAAACAAAAACGGAAAAATGAAAATCGTGATGCATTAATGATTTTGAAAGTAACTGGTCAAATATTGATTTAAGTTTGAATCGCTGCGTGGTTTCCGTAGTGTAGTGGTTATCACGTCCGCCTCACACGCGGAAGGTCGCAGGTTCGAGTCCTGCCGGAAACAAGCATGAGCCACGCCTTTATATTGAACCTTTTTAGAGCTACATTCTTTGGTCCTCTCTCAGGAAGCGAGACCGTTTCATTTTTCGAAAGTTTTAAGAGATGGTGAGCCCGAGGAATAGCGAAGTAGGCGAGTGACATCAAGACAAGAGTCTGACAAACAAACAGGAATGGCGGACGATTGTCAAGATTTCCTCAAGCGCGAAAGCCGGTTTTCCTAAAAGACTTTGCAAACGTAAACTGCGTCTAAATTGACTCTATTTCTTCCACAATACGCTGATGTTTTCAAGTCTCGCTGCGGTACAATAATTTGATTCTCTATTTTCCGAGTTCGCGCGCTTCGCTATTGGAAGGTGTTGAGTTATTTGGTACGTTGTTTTATTTTGACCAGCACTGTACAGGAATTTCTTTATGTCAATACTGCATAATAACTGACCGTGAGAAGCCGTTTGATCTGAAAATACTTTCATTGCTAATTCTTTGTCTTGTTCTGCCGGATAAGATCATAATGCACAGTGCGACGTTAACATGTCTATACATGGGTCCTCGGTAGTATAGTGGTGAGTATCCCCGGCTGTCACGCGGGAGACCGGGGTTCGATTCCCCGCCGGGGAGTTAAGGCAAAATTTTTACTTGTTAATTTTACCTAGTGTGCGGTTGAAACAGTGATAGAATTATTACACAAAATATTAGATTTTTTTTATTAAAACACAAAGGACAAAATAAATTGTTCGGAGTTTACGACTGTTTTACAACCACGGTCCAGAAAGGAATGGATCTTTCGCCATCCAACCAGTCTCTTATTTCCTTACAAAGTGACCGATTTTGGACAGCCAGAGCAACGTGTTGCATGCTATACCAACCTTATTGTTTTCCAAATTGGCAGATTTGGTATTAAAAATATACTCTTTGAATCAGCTTTCGTCTATATTTCTCTGCTGTCCCTCTGGTTCGGTGAATCAACTTTTTAGAAATTCATTATTTTACTTTTCCAAAACAAAAGAATCATTAACGTAGTTAGAAAAAAAAGAAAACTACTCATGACAGTGAAAAAATAATCGTATGCTTTACCTTTGTTGCAACATGTAGAATTAGTATATGTAATAGGAATACATGCTGTCCAATTGAGAACATTCCTCTGAAAACCAAATTGGACTCGGCTGTCAAAGGAACGGTGACTTTCTCAAGACATCTGGAAACAAAATGAGATTACGCTCTGCACTCGAAACAATCATTTCCCAAACAAAAACGGGAAAATGAAAATCGTGATGCATTAATGATTTTGAAAGTAACTGGTCAAATATTGATTTAAGTTTGAATCGCTGCGTGGTTTCCGTAGTGTAGTGGTTATCACGTCCGCCTCACACGCGGAAGGTCGTAGACTCAAGTCCTGCCTGAAACAAGCATGAGCCACGCCTTTATATTGAACCTTTTTAGAGCTACATTCTTTGGTCCTCTCTCAGGAAGCGAGACCGTTTCATTTTTCGAAAGTTTTAAGAGATGGTGAGCCCGAGGAATAGCGAAGTAGGCGAGTGACATCAAGACAAGAGTCTGACAAACAAACAGGAATGGCGGACGATTGTCAAGATTTCCTCAAGCGCGAAAGCCGGTTTTCCTAAAAGACTTTGCAAACGTAAACTGCGTCTAAATTGACTCTATTTCTTCCACAATACGCTGATGTTTTCAAGTCTCGCTGCGGTACAATAATTTGATTCTCTATTTTCCGAGTTCGCGCGCTTCGCTATTGGAAGGTGTTGAGTTATTTGGTACGTTGTTTTATTTTGACCAGCACTGCACAGGAATTTCTTTATGTCAATACTGCATAATAACTGACCGTGAGAAGCAGTTTGATCTTAAAATACTTTCATTGCTAATTCTTTGTCTTGTTCTGCCGGATAAGATCATAGTGCACAGTGCGACGTTAACTTGTCTATACATGGGTCCTCGGTAGTATAGTGGTGAGTATCCCCGCCTGTCACGCGGGAGACCGGGGTTCGATACGCCGCCGGGAAGTTAAAGGCAAAATTTTTACTTGTTAATTTTACCTAGTGTGCGGTTGAAACAGTGATAGAATTATTACACAAAATATTAGATTTTTTTATTAAAACACAAAGGACAAAATAAATTGTTCGGAGTTTACGACTGTTTTACAACCACGGTCCAGAAAGGAATGGATCTTTCGCCATCCAACCAGTCTCTTATTTCCTTACAAAGTGACCGATTTTGGACAGCCAGAGCAACGTGTTGCATGCTATACCAACCTTATTGTTTTCCAAATTGGCAGATTTGGTATTAAAAATATACTCTTTGAATCAGCTTTCCTCTATATTTCTCTGCTGTCCCTCTGGTTAGGTGAATCAACTTTTTAGAAATTCATTATTTTACTTTTCCAAAACAAAAGAATCATTAACGTAGTTAGAAAAAAAAGAAAACTACTCATGACAGTGAAAAAATAATCGTATGCTTTACCTTTGTTGCAACATGTAGAATTAGTATATGTAATAGGAATACATGCTGTCCAATTGAGAACATTCCTCTGAAAACCAAATTGGACTCGGCTGTCAAAGGAACGGTGACTTTCTCAAGACTTCTGGAAACAAAATGAGATTACGCTCTGCACTGGAAACAATCATTTCCCAAACAAAAACGGAAAAATGAAAATCGTGATGCATTAATGATTTTGAAAGTAACTGGTCAAATATTGATTTAAGTTTGAATCGCTGCGTGGTTTCCGTAGTGTAGTGGTTATCACGTCCGCCTCACACGCGGAAGGTCGCAGGTTCGAGTCCTGCCGGAAACAAGCATGAGCCACGCCTTTATATTGAACCTTTTTAGAGCTACATTCTTTGGTCCTCTCTCAGGAAGCGAGACCGTTTCATTTTTCGAAAGTTTTAAGAGATGGTGAGCCCGAGGAATAGCGAAGTAGGCGAGTGACATCAAGACAAGAGTCTGACAAACAAACAGGAATGGCGGACGATTGTCAAGATTTCCTCAAGCGCGAAAGCCGGTTTTCCTAAAAGACTTTGCAAACGTAAACTGCGTCTAAATTGACTCTATTTCTTCCACAATACGCTGATGTTTTCAAGTCTCGCTGCGGTACAATAATTTGATTCTCTATTTTCCGAGTTCGCGCGCTTCGCTATTGGAAGGTGTTGAGTTATTTGGTACGTTGTTTTATTTTGACCAGCACTGTACAGGAATTTCTTTATGTCAATACTGCATAATAACTGACCGTGAGAAGCCGTTTGATCTGAAAATACTTTCATTGCTAATTCTTTGTCTTGTTCTGCCGGATAAGATCATAATGCACAGTGCGACGTTAACATGTCTATACATGGGTCCTCGGTAGTATAGTGGTGAGTATCCCCGGCTGTCACGCGGGAGACCGGGGTTCGATTCCCCGCCGGGGAGTTAAGGCAAAATTTTTACTTGTTAATTTTACCTAGTGTGCGGTTGAAACAGTGATAAAATTATTACACAAAATATTAGATTTTTTTTATTAAAACACAAAGGACAAAATAAATTGTTCGGAGTTTACGACTGTTTTACAACCACGGTCCAGAAAGGAATGGATCTTTCGCCATCCAACCAGTCTCTTATTTCCTTACAAAGTGACCGATTTTGGACAGCCAGAGCAACGTGTTGCATGCTATACCAACCTTATTGTTTTCCAAATTGGCAGATTTGGTATTAAAAATATACTCTTTGAATCAGCTTTCCTCTATATTTCTCTGCTGTCCCTCTGGTTAGGTGAATCAACTTTTTAGAAATTCATTATTTTACTTTTCCAAAACAAAAGAATCATTAACGTAGTTAGAAAAAAAAGAAAACTACTCATGACAGTGAAAAAATAATCGTATGCTTTACCTTTGTTGCAACATGTAGAATTAGTATATGTAATAGGAATACATGCTGTCCAATTGAGAACATTCCTCTGAAAACCAAATTGGACTCGTCTGTCAAAGGAACGGTGACTTTCTCAAGACTTCTGGAAACAAAATGAGATTACGCTCTGCACTGGAAACAATCATTTCCCAAACAAAAACGGAAAAATGAAAATCGTGATGCATTAATGATTTTGAAAGTAACTGGTCAAATATTGATTTAAGTTTGAATCGCTGCGTGGTTTCCGTAGTGTAGTGGTTATCACGTCCGCCTCACACGCGGAAGGTCGAAGGTTCGAGTCCTGCCGGAAACAAGCATGAGCCACGCCTTTATATTGAACCTTTTTAGAGCTACATTCTTTGGTCCTCTCTCAGGAAGCGAGAACGTTTCATTTTTCGAAAGTTTTAAGAGATGGTGAGCCCGAGGAATAGCGAAGTAGGCGAGTGACATCAAGACAAGAGTCTGACAAACAAGCAGGAATGGCGGACGATTGTCAAGATTTCCTCAAGCGCGAAAGCCGGTTTTCCTAAAAGACTTTGCAAACGTAAACTGCGTCTAAATTGACTCTATTTCTTCCACAATACGCTGATGTTTGCAAGTCTCGCTGCGGTACAATAATTTGATTCTCTTTTTTCCGAGTTCGCGCGCTTGGCTATTGGAAGGTGTTGAGTTATTTGGTACGTTGTTTTATTTTGACCAGCACTGTACAGGAATTTCTTTATGTCAATACTGCATCATAAGTGACCGTGAGAAGCAGTTTGATCTGAAAATACTTTCATTGCTAATTCTTTGTCTTGTTCTGCCGGATAAGATCATAATGCACAGTGCGACGTTAACATGTCTATACATGGGTCCTCGGTAGTATAGTGGTGAGTATCCCCGGCTGTCACGCGGGAGACCGGGGTTCGATTCCCCGCCGGGGAGTTAAAGGCAAAATTTTTACTCTTTAATTTTACCTAATGTGCGGTTGAAACAGTGATAGAATTATTACAAAAAATATTAGATTTTTTTTATTAAAACACAAAGGACAAAATAAATTGTTCGGAGTTTACGACTGTTTTACAACCACGGTCCAGAAAGGAATGGATCTTTCGCCATCCAACCAGTCTCTTATTTCCTTACAAAGTGACCAATTTTGGGGAGCCAGAGCAACGTGTTGCATGCTATACCAACCTTATTGTTTTCCAAATTGGCAGATTTGGTATCAAAAATATACTCTTTGAATCAGCTTTCGTCTATATTTCTCTGCTGTCCCTCTGGTTCGGTGAATCAACTTTTTAGAAATTCATTATTTTACTTTTCCAAAACAAAAGAATCATTAACGTAGTTAGAAAAAAAAGAAAACTACTCATGACAGTGAAAAAATAATCGTATGCTTTACCTTTGTTGCAACATGTAGAATTAGTATATGTAATAGGAATACATGCTGTCCAATTGAGAACATTCCTCTGAAAACCAAATTGGACTCGGCTGTCAAAGGAACGGTGACTTTCTCAAGACTTCTGGAAACAAAATGAGATTACGCTCTGCACTGGAAACAATCATTTCCCAAACAAAAACGGAAAAATGAAAATCGTGATGCATTAATGATTTTGAAAGTAACTGGTCAAATATTGATTTAAGTTTGAATCGCTGCGTGTTTTCCGTAGTGTAGTGGTTATCACGTCCGCCTCACACGCGGAAGGTCGCAGGTTCGAGTCCTGCCGGAAACAAGCATGAGCCACGCCTTTATATTGAACCTTTTTAGAGCTACATTCTTTGGTCCTCTCTCAGGAAGCGAGAACGTTTCATTTTTCGAAAGTTTTAAGAGATGGTGAGCCCGAGGAATAGCGAAGTAGGCGAGTGACATCAAGACAAGAGTCTGACAAACAAACAGGAATGGCGGACGATTGTCAAGATTTCCTCAAGCGCGAAAGCCGGTTTTCCTAAAAGACTTTGCAAACGTAAACTGCGTCTAAATTGACTCTATTTCTTCCACAATACGCTGATGTTTTCAAGTCTCGCTGCGGTACAATAATTTGATTCTCTATTTTCCGAGTTCGCGCGCTTCGCTATTGGAAGGTGTTGAGTTATTTGGTACGTTGTTTTATTTTGACCAGCACTGTACAGGAATTTCTTTATGTCAATACTGCATAATAACTGACCGTGAGAAGCCGTTTGATCTGAAAATACTTTCATTGCTAATTCTTTGTCTTGTTCTGCCGGATAAGATGATAATGCACAGTGCGACGTTAACATGTCTATACATGGGTCCTCGGTAGTATAGTGGTGAGTATCCCCGCCTGTCACGCGGGAGACCGGGGTTAGATTCCCCGCCGGGGAGTTAAGGCAAAATTTTTACTTGTTAATTTTACCTAGTGTGCGGTTGAAACAGTGATAGAATTATTACACAAAATATTAGATTTTTTTTATTAAAACACAAAGGACAAAATAAATTGTTCGGAGTTTACGACTGTTATAAAACCACGGTCCAGAAAGGAATGGATCTTTCGCCATCCAACCAGTCTCTTATTTCCTTACAAAGTGACCGATTTTGGACGGCCAGAGCAACGTGTTGCATGCTATACTAACCTTATTGTTTTCCAAATTGGCAGATTTGGTATTAAAAATATACTCTTTGAATCAGCTTTCCTCTATATTTCTCTGCTGTCCCTCTGGTTAGGTGAATCAACTTTTTAGAAATTCATTATTTTACTTTTCCAAAACAAAAGAATCATTAACGTAGTTAGAAAAAAAAGAAAACTACTCATGACAGTGAAAAAATAATCGTATGCTTTACCTTTGTTGCAACATTTAGAATTAGTATATGTAATAGGAATACATGCTGTCCAATTGAGAACATTCCTCTGAAAACCAAATTGGACTCGGCTGTCAAAGGAACGGTGACTTTCTCAAGACTTCTGGAAACAAAATGAGATTACGCTCTGCACTGGAAACAATCATTTCCCAAACAAAAACGGAAAAATGAAAATCGTGATGCATTAATGATTTTGAAAGTAACTGGTCAAATATTGATTTAAGTTTGAATCGCTGCGTGGTTTCCGTAGTGTAGTGGTTATCACGTCCGCCTCACACGCGGAAGGTCGCAGGTTCGAGTCCTGCCGGAAACAAGCATGAGCCACGCCTTTATATTGAACCTTTTTAGAGCTACATTCTTTGGTCCTCTCTCAGGAAGCGAGAACGTTTCATTTTTCGAAAGTTTTAAGAGATGGTGAGCCCGAGGAATAGCGAAGTAGGCGAGTGACATCAAGACAAGAGTCTGACAAACAAACAGGAATGGCGGACGATTGTCAAGATTTCCTCAAGCGCGAAAGCCGGTTTTCCTAAAAGACTTTGCAAACGTAAACTGCGTCTAAATTGACTCTATTTCTTCCACAATACGCTGATGTTTTCAAGTCTCGCTGCGGTACAATAATTTGATTCTCTATTTTCCGAGTTCGCGCGCTTCGCTATTGGAAGGTGTTGAGTTATTTGGTACGTTGTTTTATTTTGACCAGCACTGTACAGGAATTTCTTTATGTCAATACTGCATAATAACTGACCGTGAGAAGCCGTTTGATCTGAAAATACTTTCATTGCTAATTCTTTGTCTTGTTCTGCCGGATAAGATGATAATGCACAGTGCGACGTTAACATGTCTATACATGGGTCCTCGGTAGTATAGTGGTGAGTATCCCCGCCTGTCACGCGGGAGACCGGGGTTAGATTCCCCGCCGGGGAGTTAAGGCAAAATTTTTACTTGTTAATTTTACCTAGTGTGCGGTTGAAACAGTGATAGAATTATTACACAAAATATTAGATTTTTTTATTAAAACACAAAGGACAAAATAAATTGTTCGGAGTTTACGACTGTTATAAAACAACGGTCCAGAAAGGAATGGATCTTTCGCCATCCAACCAGTCTCTTATTTCCTTACAAAGTGACCGATTTTGGACAGCCAGAGCAACGTGTTGCATGCTATACTAACCTTATTGTTTTCCAAATTGGCAGATTTGGTATTAAAAATATACTCTTTGAATCAGCTTTCCTCTATATTTCTCTGCTGTCCCTCTGGTTAGGTGAATCAACTTTTTAGAAATTCATTATTTTACTTTTCCAAAACAAAAGAATCATTAACGTAGTTAGAAAAAAAAGAAAACTACTCATGACAGTGAAAAAATAATCGTATGCTTTACCTTTGTTGCAACATGTAGAATTAGTATATGTAATAGGAATACATGCTGTCCAATTCAGAACATTCCTCTGACAGCCAAATTGGACTCGGCTGTCAAAGGAACGGTTACTTTCTCAAGACTTCTGGAAACAAAATGAGATTACGCTCTGCACTCCAAACAATCATTTCCCTAACATAAACGTGAAAATGAAAATCGTGATGCATTAATAATTTTGAAAGTAACCATTCAAATCTTGATTTAAGTCACACGCGGAAGGTCGCAGGTTCGACTCCTGCCGGAAACAAGCATGAGCCACGCCTTTATATTGAACCTTTTTATAGCTACATTCTTTGGTCCTCTCTCAGGAAGCGAGACCGTTTCATTTTTCGAAAGTTTTAAGAGATGGTGAGCCCGAGGAATATCGAAGTAGGCGAGTGACATCAAGACAAGAGTCGGACAAACAAACCGGAATGGCGGACGATTGTCAAGATTTCGTCAAGCGCGAAAGCCGGTTTTCCTAAAAGACTTTGCAAACGCAAACTGCGTCTAAATTGACTCTACTTCTTCCACAATACGCTGATGTTTGCAAGTCTCGCTGCGGTACAATAATTTGATTCTCTTTTTTCCGAGTTCGCGCGCTTCGCTATTGGAAGGTGTTGAGTTATTTGGTACGCTGTTTTATTTTGACCAGCACTGTACAGGAATTTCTTTATGTGAATACTGTATAATAACTGACCGTGAGGAGCAGTTTGATCTGAAAATACTTTCATTGCTAATTCTTTGTCTTGTTCTGCCGGATAAGATCATTATGCACAGTGCGACGTTAACATGTCTATACATGGGTCCTCGGTAGTAGAGTGGTGAGTATCCCCGCCTGTCAAGCGGGAGACCGGGGTTCGATTCCCCGCCGGGGAGTTAAAGGCAAAATTTTTACTTGTTAATTTTACCTAGTGTGCGGTTGAAACAGTGATAGAATTATAATAAAAAATATTAGATTTTTTTATTAAAAAACAAAGGAGAAAATAAATTGTTCGGAGTTTACGACTGTTTTACAACCACGGTCCAGAAAGGAATGGATCTTTCGCCATCCAACCAGTATCTTATTTCCTTACAAAGTGACCGATTTTGGACAGCCAGAGCAACGTGTTGCATGCTATACCAACCTTATTGTTTTTCAAATTGGCAGATTTGGTATTAAAAATATACTCTTTGAATCAGCTTTCGTCTATATTTCTCTGCTGTCCCTCTGGTTCGGTGAATCAACTTTTTAGAAATTCATTATTTTACTTTTCCAAAACAAAAGAATCACTAACGTAGATAGCAAAAAAAGAAAACTACTTATGGAAGTGAAAAAAATAATCGTATGCTTTACCTTTGTTGCAACATGTAGAATTAGTATATGTAATAGGAATACATGCTTTCCAATTAAGAACATTCCTCTGAGAGCCAAATTTGACTCGGCTGTCAAAGGAACGGTTACTTTCTCAAGACTTCTGGAAAAAAAATAAGATTACGCTCTGCACTCCAAACAATCATTTCACAAACAAAAACGTGAAAATGAAAATCGTGATGCATTAATGATTTTGAAAGTAACCATTCAAATCTTGATTTAAGTTTGAATCGCTGCGTGGTTTCCGTAGTGTAGTGGTTATCACGTCCGCCTCACACGCGGAAGGTCGCAGGTTCGAGTCCTGCCGGAAACAAGCATGAGCCACGCCTTTATATTGAACCTTTTTTAGAGCTACATTCTTTGGTCCTCTCTCAGGAAGCGAGACCGTTTCATTTTTCGAAAGTTTTAAGAGATGGTGAGCCCGAGGAATAGCGAGGTAGGCGAGTGACATCAAGACAAGAGTCGGACAAACAAACCGGAATGGCGGACGATTGTCAAGATTTCCTCAAGCGCGAAAGCCGGTTTTCCTAAAAGACTTTGCAAACGAAAACTGCGTCTAAATTGACTCTACTTCTTCCTCAATACGCTGATGTTTGCAAGTCTCGCTGCGGTACAATAATTTGATTCTCTTTTTTCCGAGTTCGCGCGCTTCGCTATTGGAAGGTGTTGAGTTATTTGGTACCTTGTCTTATTTTGACCAGGACTGTACAGGAATTTCTTTATGTGAATACTGTATAATAACTGACCGTGAGGAGCAGTTTGATCTGAAAATACTTTCATTGCTAATTCTTTGTCTTGTTCTGCCGGATAAGATCATAATGCACAGTGCGACGTTAACATGTCTATACAGGGGTCCCCGGTAGTATAGTGGTGAGTATCCCCGCCTGTCACGCGGGAGACCGGGGTTCGATTCCCGCCGGGGAGTTAAAGGCAAAATTTCTACTTGTTAATTTTACCTAGTGTGCGGTTGAAACAGTGATAGAATTATAATAAAAAATATTAGATTTTTTTTATTAAAAAACAAAGGACAAAATAAATTGTTCGGAGTTTACGACTGTTTTACAACCACGGTCCAGAAAGGAATGGATCTTTCGCCATCCAAACAGTATCTTATTTCCTTACAAAGTGACCGATTTTGGACAGCCAGAGCAACGTGTTGCATGCTATACCAACCTTATTGTTTTTCAAATTGGCAGATTTGGTATTTAAAATATACTCTTTGAATCAGCTTTCGTCTATATTTCTCTGCTGTCCCTTTGGTTCGGTGAATCAACTTTTTAGAAATTCATTATTTTACTTTTCCAAAACAAAAGAATCATTAACGTTGTTAGAAAAAAAAGAAAACTACTCATGACAGTGAAAAAATAATCGTATGCTTTACCTTTGTTGCAACATGTAGAATTAGTATATGTAATAGGAATACATGCTGTCCAATTGAGAACATTCCTCTGAAAACCAAATTGGACTCGGCTGTCAAAGGAACGGTGACTTTCTCAAGACTTCTGGAAACAAAATGAGATTACGCTCTGCACTGAAAACAATCATTTCCCAAACAAAAACGGAAAAATGAAAATCGTGATGCATTAATGATTTTGAAAGTAACTGGTCAAATATTGATTTAAGTTTGAATCGCTGCGTGGTTTCCGTAGTGTAGTGGTTATCACGTCCGCCTCACACGCGGAAGGTCGCAGGTTCGAGTCCTGCCGGAAACAAGCATGAGCCACGCCTTTATATTGAACCTTTTTAGAGCTACATTCTTTGGTCCTCTCTCAGGAAGCGAGAACGTTTCATTTTTAGAAAGTTTTAAGAGATGGTGAGCCCGAGGAATAGCGAAGTAGGCGAGTGACATCAAGACAAGAGTCTGACAAACAAACAGGAATGGCGGACGATTGTCAAGATTTCCTCAAGCGCGAAAGCCGGTTTTCCTAAAAGACTTTGCAAACGTAAACTGCGTCTAAATTGACTCTATTTCTTCCACAATACGCTGATGTTTTCAAGTCTCGCTGCGGTACAATAATTTGATTCTCTATTTTCCGAGTTCGCGCGCTTCGCTATTGGAAGGTGTTGAGTTATTTGGTACGTTGTTTTATTTTGTTCAGCACTGTACAGGAATTTCTTTATGTCAATACTGCATAATAACTGACCGTGAGAAGCAGTTTGATCTGAAAATACTTTCATTGCTAATTCTTTGTCTTGTTCTGCCGGATAAGATCATAATGCACAGTGCGACGTTAACATGTCTATACATGGGTCCTCGGTAGTATAGTGGTGAGTATCCCCGCCTGTCACGCGGGAGACCGGGGTTCGATTCCCCGCCGGGGAGTTAAGGCAAAATTTTTACTTGTTAATTTTACCTAGTGTGCGGTTGAAACAGTGATAGAATTATTACACAAAATATTAGATTTTTTTTATTAAAACACAAAGGACAAAATAAATTGTTCGGAGTTTACGACTGTTTTACAACCACGGTCCAGAAAGGAATGGATCTTTCGCCATCCAACCAGTCTCTTATTTCCTTATAAAGTGACCGATTTTGGACAGCCAGAGCAACGTGTTGCATGCTATACCAACCTTATTGTTTTCCAAATTGGCAGATTTGGTATTAAAAATATACTCTTTGAATCAGCTTTCGTCTATAATTCTCTGCTGTCCCTCTGGTTCGGTGAATCAACTTTTTAGAAATTCATTATTTTACTTTTCCAAAACAAAAGAATCACTAACGTAGATAGCAGAAAAAGAAAACTACTTATGGAAGTGAAAAAAATAATCGTATGCTTTACCTTTGTTGCAACATGTAGAATTAGTATATGTAATAGGAATACATGCTGTCCAATTGAGAACATTCCTCTGAGAGCCAAATTGGACTCGGCTGTCAAAGGAACGGTTACTTCCTCAAGACTTCTGGAAACAAAATGAGATTACGCTCTGCACTCCAAACAAACATTTCCCAAAAAAAAACGTGAAAATGAAAATCGTGATGCATTAATGATTTTGAAAGTAACCATTCAAATCTTGATTTAAGTTTGAATCGCTGCGTGGTTTCCGTAGTGTAGTGGTTATCACGTCCGCCTCACACGCGGAAGGTCGCAGGTTCGAGTCCTGCCGGAAACAAGCATGAGCCACTCCTTTATATTGAACCTTTTTTAGAGCTACATTCTTTGGTCCTCTCTCAGGAAGCGAGACCGTTTCATTTTTCGAAAGTTTTAAGAGATGGTGAGCCCGAGGAATAGCGAGGTAGGCGAGTGATATCAAAACAAGAGTCGGATAAACAAAACGGAATGGCGGACGATTGTCAATATTTCCTCAAGCGCGAAAGCCGGTTTTCCTAAAAGACTTTGCAAACGCAAACTGCGTCTAAATTGACTCTACTTCTTCCACAATATGCTGATGTTTGCAAGTCTCGCTGCGGTACAATAATTTGATTCTCTTTTTTCTGAGTTCGCGCGCTTCGCTATTGGAAGGTGTTGAGTTATTTGGTACGTTGTTTTATTTTGACCAGCACTGTACAGGAATTTCTTTATGTCAATACTGTATAATAACTGACCGTGAGGAGCAGCTTGATCTGAAAATGCTTTCATTGCTAATTCTTTGTCTTGTTCTGCCGGATAAGATCATAATGCACAGTGCGACGTTAACATGCCTATACATGGGTCCTCGGTAGTATAGTGGTGAGTATCCCCGCCTGTCACGCGGGAGACCGGGGTTCGTTTCCCCGCCGGGGAGTTAAAGGCAAAATTTTTACTTGTTAATTTTACCTAGTGTGCGGTTGAAACAGTGATAGAATTATAATAAAAAATATTAGATTTTTTTATTAAAAAACAAAGGACAGAATAAATTGTTCGGAGTTTACGACTGTTTTTCAACCACGGTCCAGAAAGGAATGGATGTTTCGCCATCCAACCAGTATCTTATTTCCTTACAAAGTGACCGATTTTGGACAGCCAGAGCAACGTGTTGCATGCTATACCAACCTTATTGTTTTTCAAATTGGCAGATTTGGTATTAAAAATATACTCTTTGAATCAGCTTTCGTGTATATTTCTCTGCTGTCCCTCTGGTTAGGTGAATCAACTTTTTAGAAATTCATTATTTTACTTTTCCAAAACAAAAGAATCATTAACGTAGTTAGAAAAAAAAAGAAAACTACTCATGACAGTGAAAAAATAATCGTATGCTTTACCTTTGTTGCAACATGTAGAATTAGTATATGTAATAGGAATACATGCTGTCCAATTGAGAACATTCCTCTGAAAACCAAATTGGACTCGGCTGTCAAAGGAACGGTGACTTTCTCAAGACTTCTGGAAACAAAATGAGATTACGCTCTGCACTGGAAACAATCATTTCCCAAACAAAAACGGAAAAATGAAAATCGTGATGCATTAATGATTTTGAAAGTAACTGGTCAAATATTGATTTAAGTTTGAATCGCTGCGTGGTTTCCGTAGTGTAGTGGTTATCACGTCCGCCTCACACGCGGAAGGTAGCAGGTTCGAGTCCTGCCGGAAACAAGCATGAGCCACGCCTTTATATTGAACCTTTTTAGAGCTACATTCTTTGGTCCTCTCTCAGGAAGCGAGAACGTTTCATTTTTCGAAAGTTTTAAGAGATGGTGAGCCCGAGGAATAGCGAAGTAGGCGAGTGACATCAAGACAAGAGTCTGACAAACAAACAGGAATGGCGGACGATTGTCAAGATTTCCTCAAGCGCGAAAGCCGGTTTTCCTAAAAGACTTTGCAAATGTAAACTGCGTCTAAATTGACTCTATTTCTTCCACAATACGCTGATGTTTTCAAGTCTCGCTGCGGTACAATAATTTGATTCTCTATTTTCCGAGTTCGCGCGCTTCGCTATTGGAAGGTGTTGAGTTATTTGGTACGTTGTTTTATTTTGATCAGCACTGTACAGGAATTTCTTTATGTCAATACTGCATAATAACTGACCGTGAGAAGCAGTTTGATCTGAAAATACTTTCATTGCTAATTCTTTGTCTTGTTCTGCCGGATAAGATCATAATGCACAGTGCGACGTTAACATGTCTATACATGGGTCCTCGGTAGTATAGTGGTGAGTATCCCCGCCTGTCACGCGGGAGACCGGGGTTCGATTCCCCGCCGGGGAGTTAAGGCAAAATTTGTACTTGTTAATTTTACCTAGTGTGCGGTTGAAACAGTGATAGAATTATTACACAAAATATTAGATTTTTTTTATTAAAACACAAAGGACAAAATAAATTGTTCGGAGTTTACGACTGTTTTACAACCACGGTCCAGAAAGGAATGCATCTTTCGCCATCCAACCAGT
>OX393568.1:8720520-8758020 GCA_947652115.1 Blastomussa wellsi | reverse complement strand
ATCTTAAATAGCCTAGAAAACCCCTCGGGGTTCACCATACCTACGAGCACGCCTAAAGTACTTCTACAATTAACACCAATCTAACATATTAACATACTTCATTGTCATTAGCGAAGCGTTACAAAATATATTTGTTCGGAGTTTACGACTGTTTTACAACCACGGTCCAGAAAAGAATGGATCTTTCGCCATCCAAACAGTATCTTATTTCCTTACAAAGTGACCGATTTTGGACAGCCAGAGCAACGTGTTGCATGCTATACCAACCTTATTGTTTTTCAAATTGGCAGATTTGGTATTAAAAATATACTCTTTGAATCAGCTTTCGTCTATATTTCTCTGCTGTCCCTCTGGTTCGGTGAATCAACTTTTTAGAAATTCGTTATTTTACTTTTCCAAAACAAAAGAATCACTAACGTAGATAGCAAAAAAAGAAAACTACTTATGGAAGTGAAAAAAATAATCGTATGCTTTACCTTTGTTGCAACATGTAGAATTAGTATATGTAATAGGAATACATGCTGTCCAATTCAGAACATTCCTCTGAGAGCCAAATTGGACTCGCCTGTCAAATGAACGGTTACTTTCTCAAGACTTCTGGAAACAAAATGAGATTACGCTCTGCACTCCAAACAATCATTTCCCAAACAAAAACGTGAAAATGAAAATCGTGATGCATTAATGATTTTGAAAGTAACCAATCAAATCTTGATTTAAGTTTGAATGGCTGCGTGGTTTCCGTAGTGTAGTGGTCATCACGTCCGCCTCACACGCGGAAGGTCGCAGGTTCGAGTCCTGCCGGAAACAAGCATGAGCCACGCCTTTATATTGAACCTTTTTTAGAGCTACATTCTTTGGTCCTCTCTCAGGAAGCGAGACCGTTTCATTTTTCTAAAGTTTTAAGAGATGGTGAGCCCGAGGAATAGCGAGGTAGGCGAGTGACATCAAGACAAGAGTCGGACAAACAAACCGGAATGGCGGACGATTGTCAATATTTCCTCAAGCGCGAAAGCCGCTTTCCTAAAAGACTTTGCAAACGCAAACTGCGTCTAAATTGACTCTACTTCTTCCACAATATGCTGATGTTTGCAAGTCTCGCTGCGGTACAATAATTTGATTCTCTTTTTTCCGAGTTCGCGCGCCTCGCTATTGGAAGGTGTTGAGTTATTTGGTACCTTGTTTTATTTTCACCAGCACTGTACAGGAATTTCTTTATGTGAATACTGTATAATAACTGACCGTGAGGAGCAGTTTGATCTGAAAATACTTTCATTGCTAATTCTTTGTCTTGTTCTGCCGGATAAGATCATAATGCACAGTGCGACGTTAACATGCCTATATATGGGTCCGCGGTAGTATAGTGGTGAGTATCCCCGCCTGTCACGCGGGAGACCGGGGTTCGATTCCCCGCCGGGGAGTTAAAGGCGAAATTTTTACTTGTTAATTTTACCTAGTGTGCGGTTGAAACAGTGATAGAATTATAATAAAAAATATTATATTTTTTTTTATTAAAAAACAAAGGACAAAATAAATTGTTCGGAGTTTACGACTGTTTTACAACCACGGTCGAGAAAGGAATGGATCTTTCGCCATCCAACCAGTATCTTATTTCCTTACAAAGTGACCGATTTTGGACAGCCAGAGCAACGTGTTGCATGCTATACCAACCTTATTGTTTTTCAAACTGGCAGATTTGGTATTAAAAATATACTCTTTGAATCAGCTTTCGTCTATATTTCTCTGCTGTCCCTCTGGTTCGGTGAATCAACTTTTTAGAAATTCATTATTTTACTTTTCCAAAACAAAAGAATCACTAACGTAGATAGCAAAAAAAGAAAACTACTTATGGAAGTGAAAAAAATAATCGTATGCTTTACCTTTGTTGCAACATGTAGAATTAGTATATGTAATAGGAATACATGTTGTCCAATTCAGAACATTCCTCTGAGAGCCAAATTTGACTCGGCTGTCAAATGAACGGTTACTTTCTCAAGACTTCTGGAAACAAAATGAGATTACGCTCTGCAGTCCAAACAAACATTTCCCAAACAAAAACGTGAAAATGAAAATCGTGATGCATTAATGATTTTGAAAGTAACCATTCAAATCTTGATTTAAGTTTGAATGGCTGCGTGGTTTCCGCAGTGTAGTGGTTATCACGTCCGCCTCACACGCGGAAGGTCGCAGGTTCGAGTCCTGCCGGAAACAAGCATGAGCCACGCCTTTATATTAAACGTTTTTTAGAGCTACATTCTTTGGTCCTCTCTCAGGAAGCGAGACCGTTTCATTTTGCGAAAGTTTTAAGAGATGGTGAGCCCGAGGAATAGCGAGGTAGGCGAGTGACATCAAGACAAGAGTCGGACAAACAAACCGGAATGGCGGACGATTGTCAATATTTCCTCAAGCGCGAAAGCCGGTTTTCCTAAAAGACTTTGCAAACGCAAACTGCGTCTAAATTGACTCTACTTCTTCCACAATACGCTGATGTTTGCAAGTCTCGCTGCGGTACAATAATTTGATTCTCTTTTTTCCCAGTTCGCGCGCCTCGCTATTGGAAGGTGTTGAGTTATTTGGTACCTTGTTTTATTTTGACCAGCACTGTACAGGAATTTCTTTATGTGAATACTGTATAATAACTGACCGTGAGGAGCAGTTTGATCTGAAAATACTTTCATTGCTAATTCTTTGTCTTGTTCTGCCGGATAAGATCATAATGCACAGTGCGACGTTAACATGTCTACACATGGGTCCTCGGTAGTATAGTGGTGGGTATCCCCGCCTGTCACGCGGGAGACCGGGGTTCGATTCCCCGCCGGGGAGTTAAAGGCAAAATTTGTACTTGTTAATTTTTCCTAGTGTGCGGTTGAAACAGTGATAGAATTATAATGAAAAATATTAGATTTTTTTATTAAAAAACAAAGGACAAAATAAATTGTTCGGAGTTTACGACTGTTTTACAACCACGGTCCAGAAAGGAATGGATCTTTCGCCATCCAACCAGTATCTTATTTCCTTACAAAGTGACCGATTTTGGACAGCCAGAGCAACGTGTTGCATGCTATACCAACCTTATTGTTTTTCAAATTGGCAGATTTGGTATTAAAAATATACTCTTTGAATCAGCTTTCGTCTATATTTCTCTGCTGTCCCTCTGGTTCGGTGAATCAACTTTTTAGAAATTCATTATTTTACTTTTCCAAAACAAAAGAATCACTAACGTAGATAGCAAAAAAAGAAAACTACTTATGGAAGTGAAAAAAATAATCATATGCTTTACCTTTGTTGCAACATGTAGAATTAGTATATGTAATAGGAATACATGTTGTCCAATTCAGAACATTCCTCTGACAGCCAAATTGGACTCGGCTGTCAAAGGAACGGTTACTTTCTCAAGACTTCTGGAAACAAAATGAGATTACGCTCTGCACTCCAAACAATCATTTCCCAAACAAAAACGTGAAAATGAAAATCGTGATGCATTAATGATTTTGAAAGTAACCAATCAAATCTTGATTTAAGTTTGAATGGCTGCGTGGTTTCCGTAGTGTAGTGGTCATCACGTCCGCCTCCCACGCGGAAGGTCGCAGGTTCGAGTCCTGCCGGAAACAAGCATGAGCCACGCCTTTATATTGAACCTTTTTTAGAGCTACATTCTTTGGTCCTCTCTCAGGAAGCGAGACCGTTTCATTTTTCTAAAGTTTTAAGAGATGGTGAGCCCGAGGAATAGCGAGGTAGGCGAGTGACATCAAGACAAGAGTCGGACAAACAAACCGGAATGGCGGACGATTGTCAATATTTCCTCAAGCGCGAAAGCCGCTTTCCTAAAAGACTTTGCAAACGCAAACTGCGTCTAAATTGACTCTACTTCTTCCACAATATGCTGATGTTTGCAAGTCTCGCTGCGGTACAATAATTTGATTCTCTTTTTTCCGAGTTCGCGCGCCTCGCTATTGGAAGGTGTTGAGTTATTTGGTACCTTGTTTTATTTTCACCAGCACTGTACAGGAATTTCTTTATGTGAATACTGTATAATAACTGACCGTGAGGAGCAGTTTGATCTGAAAATACTTTCATTGCTAATTCTTTGTCTTGTTCTGCCGGATAAGATCATAATGCACAGTGCGACGTTAACATGTCTATACATGGGTCCTCGGTAGTATAGTGGTGAGTATCCCCGCCTGTCACGCGGGAGACCGGGGTTCGATTCCCCGCCGGGGAGTTAAAGGCAAAATTTTTACTTGTTAATTTTACCTAGTGTGCGGTTGAAACAGTGATAGAATTATAATAAAAAATATTATATTTTTTTTTATTAAAAAACAAAGGACAAAATAAATTGTTCGGAGTTTACGACTGTTTTACAACCACGGTCCAGAAAGGAATGGATCTTTCGCCATCCAACCAGTATCTTATTTCCTTACAAAGTGACCGATTTTGGACAGCCAGAGCAACGTGTTGCATGCTATACCAACCTTATTGTTTTAAAAATTAACAGATTTGGTATTAAAAATATACTCTTTGAATGAGCTTTCGTCTATATTTCTCTGCTGTCCCTCTGGTTCGGTGAATCAACTTTTTAGAAATTCATTATTTTACTTTTCCAAAACAAAAGAATCACTAACGTAGATAGCAAAAAAAGAAAACTACTTATGGAAGTGAAAAAAATAATCGTATGCTTTACCTTTGTTGCAACATGTAGAATTAGTATATGTAATAGGAATACATGTTGTCCAATTCAGAACATTCCTCTGAGAGCCAAATTTGACTCGGCTGTCAAATGAACGGTTACTTTCTCAAGACTTCTGGAAACAAAATGAGATTACGCTCTGCAGTCCAAACAAACATTTCCCAAACAAAAACGTGAAAATGAAAATCGTGATGCATTAATGATTTTGAAAGTAACCATTCAAATCTTGATTTAAGTTTGAATGGCTGCGTGGTTTCCGCAGTGTAGTGGTTATCACGTCCGCCTCACACGCGGAAGGTCGCAGGTTCGAGTCCTGCCGGAAACAAGCATGAGCCACGCCTTTATATTAAACGTTTTTTAGAGCTACATTCTTTGGTCCTCTCTCAGGAAGCGAGACCGTTTCATTTTGCGAAAGTTTTAAGAGATGGTGAGCCCGAGGAATAGCGAGGTAGGCGAGTGACATCAAGACAAGAGTCGGACAAACAAACCGGAATGGCGGACGATTGTCAATATTTCCTCAAGCGCGAAAGCCGGTTTTCCTAAAAGACTTTGCAAACGCAAACTGCGTCTAAATTGACTCTACTTCTTCCACAATACGCTGATGTTTGCAAGTCTCGCTGCGGTACAATAATTTGATTCTCTTTTTTCCCAGTTCGCGCGCCTCGCTATTGGAAGGTGTTGAGTTATTTGGTACCTTGTTTTATTTTCACCAGCACTGTACAGGAATTTCTTTATGTGAATACTGTATAATAACTGACCGTGAGGAGCAGTTTGATCTGAAAATACTTTCATTGCTAATTCTTTGTCTTGTTCTGCCGGATAAGATCATAATGCACAGTGCGACGTTAACATGTCTATACATGGGTCCTCGGTAGTATAGTGGTGAGTATCCCCGCCTGTCACGCGGGAGACCGGGGTTCGATTCCCCGCCGGGGAGTTAAAGGCAAAATTTTTACTTGTTAATTTTACCTAGTGTGCGGTTGAAACAGTGATAGAATTATAATAAAAAATATTATATTTTTTTTTATTAAAAAACAAAGGACAAAATAAATTGTTCGGAGTTTACGACTGTTTTACAACCACGGTCCAGAAAGGAATGGATCTTTCGCCATCCAACCAGTATCTTATTTCCTTACAAAGTGACCGATTTTGGACAGCCAGAGCAACGTGTTGCATGCTATACCAACCTTATTGTTTTAAAAATTAACAGATTTGGTATTAAAAATATACTCTTTGAATGAGCTTTCGTCTATATTTCTCTGCTGTCCCTCTGGTTCGGTGAATCAACTTTTTAGAAATTCATTATTTTACTTTTCCAAAACAAAAGAATCACTAACGTAGATAGCAAAAAAAGAAAACTACTTATGGAAGTGAAAAAAATAATCGTATGCTTTACCTTTGTTGCAACATGTAGAATTAGTATATGTAATAGGAATACATGTTGTCCAATTCAGAACATTCCTCTGAGAGCCAAATTGGACTCGGCTGTCAAATCAACGGTTACTTTCTCAAGACTTCTGCAAACAAAATGAGATTACGCTCTGCAGTCCAAACAAACATTTCCCAAACAAAAACGTGAAAATGAAAATCGTGATGCATTAATGATTTTGAAAGTAACCATTCAAATCTTGATTTAAGTTTGAATGGCTGCGTGGTTTCCGCAGTGTAGTGGTTATCACGTCCGCCTCACACGCGGAAGGTCGCAGGTTCGAGTCCTGCCGGAAACAAGCATGAGCCACGCCTTTATATTAAACGTTTTTTAGAGCTACATTCTTTGGTCCTCTCTCAGGAAGCGAGACCGTTTCATTTTTCTAAAGTTTTAAGAGATGGTGAGCCCGAGGAATAGCGAGGTAGGCGAGTGACATCAAGACAAGAGTCGGACAAACAAACCGGAATGGCGGACGATTGTCAATATTTCCTCAAGCGCGAAAGCCGGTTTTCCTAAAAGACTTTGCAAACGCAAACTGCGTCTAAATTGACTCTACTTCTTCCACAATACGCTGATGTTTGCAAGTCTCGCTGCGGTACAATAATTTGATTCTCTTTTTTCCCAGTTCGCGCGCCTCGCTATTGGAAGGTGTTGAGTTATTTGGTACCTTGTTTTATTTTGACCAGCACTGTACAGGAATTTCTTTATGTGAATACTGTATAATAACTGACCGTGAGGAGCAGTTTGATCTGAAAATACTTTCATTGCTAATTCTTTGTCTTGTTCTGCCGGATAAGATCATAATGCACAGTGCGACGTTAACATGTCTACACATGGGTCCTCGGTAGTATAGTGGTGAGTATCCCCGCCTGTCACGCGGGAGACCGGGGTTCGATTCCCCGCCGGGGAGTTAAAGGCAAAATTTGTACTTGTTAATTTTTCCTAGTGTGCGGTTGAAACAGTGATAGAATTATAATGAAAAATATTAGATTTTTTTATTAAAAAACAAAGGACAAAATAAATTGTTCGGAGTTTACGACTGTTTTACAACCACGGTCGAGAAAGGAATGGATCTTTCGCCATCCAACCAGTATCTTATTTCCTTACAAAGTGACCGATTTTGGACAGCCAGAGCAACGTGTTGCATGCTATACCAACCTTATTGTTTTTCAAATTGGCAGATTTGGTATTAAAAATATACTCTTTGAATCAGCTTTCGTCTATATTTCTCTGCTGTCCCTCTGGTTCGGTGAATCAACTTTTTAGAAATTCATTATTTTACTTTTCCAAAACAAAAGAATCACTAACGTAGATAGCAAAAAAAGAAAACTACTTATGGAAGTGAAAAAAATAATCATATGCTTTACCTTTGTTGCAACATGTAGAATTAGTATATGTAATAGGAATACATGTTGTCCAATTCAGAACATTCCTCTGACAGCCAAATTGGACTCGGCTGTCAAAGGAACGGTTACTTTCTCAAGACTTCTGGAAACAAAATGAGATTACGCTCTGCACTCCAAACAATCATTTCCCAAACAAAAACGTGAAAATGAAAATCGTGATGCATTAATGATTTTGAAAGTAACCATTCAAATCTTGATTTAAGTTTGAATCGCTGCGTGGTTTCCGTAGTGTAGTGGTTATCACGTCCGCCTCACACGCGGAAGGTCGCAGGTTCGAGTCCTGCCGGAAACAAGCATGAGCCACGCCTTTATATTAAACCTTTTTTAGAGCTACATTCTTTGGTCCTCTCTCAGGAAGCGAGACCGTTTCATTTTTCGAAAGTTTTAAGAGATGGTGAGCCCGAGGAATAGCGAGGTAGGCGAGTGACATCAAGACAAGAGTCGGACAAACAAACCGGAATGGCGGACGATTGTCAATATTTCCTCAAGCGCGAAAGCCGGTTTACCTGAAAGACTTTGCAAACGCAAACTGCGTCTAAATTGACCCTACTTCTTCCACAATACGCTGATGTTTGCAAGTCTCGCTGCGGTACAATAATTTGATTCTCTTTTTTCCGAGTTCGCGCGCCTCGCTATTGGAAGGTGTTGAGTTATTTGGTACCTTGTTTTATTTTGACCAGCACTGTACAGGAATTTCTTTATGTGAATACTGTATAATAACTGACCGTGAGGAGCAGTTTGATCTGAAAATACTTTCATTGCTAATTCTTTGTCTTGTTCTGCCGGATAAGAGCAAAATGCACAGTGCGACGTTAACATGTCTATACATGGGTCCTCGGTAGTATAGTGGTGAGTATCCCCGCCTGTCACGCGGGAGACCGGGGTTCGATTCCCCGCCGGGGAGTTAAAGGCAAAATTTTTACTTGTTAATTTTACCTAGTGTGCGGTTGAAACAGTGATAGAATTATAATAAAAAATATTATATTTTTTTTTATTAAAAAACAAAGGACAAAATAAATTGTTCGGAGTTTACGACTGTTTTACAACCACGGTCGAGAAAGGAATGGATCTTTCGCCATCCAACCAGTATCTTATTTCCTTACAAAGTGACCGATTTTGGACAGCCAGAGCAACGTGTTGCATGCTATACCAACCTTATTGTTTTAAAAATTAACAGATTTGGTATTAAAAATATACTCTTTGAATGAGCTTTCGTCTATATTTCTCTGCTGTCCCTCTGGTTCGGTGAATCAACTTTTTAGAAATTCATTATTTTACTTTTCCAAAACAAAAGAATCACTAACGTAGATAGCAAAAAAAGAAAACTACTTATGGAAGTGAAAAAAATAATCGTATGCTTTACCTTTGTTGCAACATGTAGAATTAGTATATGTAATAGGAATACATGCTGTCCAATTGAGAACATTCCTCTGACAGCCAAATTGGACTCGGCTGTCAAATGAACGGTTACTTTCTCAAGACTTCTGGAAACAAAATGAGATTACGCTCTGCACTCCAAACAATCATTTCCCAAACAAAAACGTGAAAATGAAAATCGTGATGCATTAATGATTTTGAAAGTAACCATTCAAATCTTGATTTAAGTTTGAATGGCTGCGTGGTTTCCGTAGTGTAGTGGTTATCACGTCCGCCTCACACGCGGAAGGTCGCAGGTTCGAGTCTTGCCGGAAACAAGCATGAGCCACGCCTTTATATTGAACCTTTTTTAGAGCTACATTCTTTGGTCCTCTCTCAGGAAGCGAGACCGTTTCATTTTTCGAAAGTTTTAAGAGATGGTGAGCCCGAGGAATAGCGAGGTAGGCGAGTGACATCAAGACAAGAGTCGGACAAACAAACCGGAATGGCGGACGATTGTCAAGATTTTCTCAAGCGCGAAAGCCGGTTTTCCTAAAAGACTTTGCAAACGTAAACTGCGTCTAAATTGACTCTATTTCTTCCACAATACGCTGATTTTTTCAAGTCTCGCTGCGGTACAATAATTTGATTCTCTATTTTCCGAGTTCGCGCGCTTCGCTATATGAAGGTGTTGAGTTATTTGGTACGTTGTTTTATTTTGACCAGCACTGTACAGGAATTTCTTTATGTCAATACTGTATAATAACTGACCGTGAGGAGCAGTTTGATCTGAAAATACTTTCATTGCTAATTCTTTGTCTTGTTCTGCCGGATAAGATCATAATGTACAGTGCGACGTTAACATGTCTATACATGGGTCCTCGGTAGTATAGTGGTGAGTATCCCCGCCTGTCGCGCGGGAGACCGGGGTTCGATTCCCCGCCGGGCAGTTAAAGGCAAAATTTTTACTTGTTAATTTTACCTAGTGTGCGGTTGAAACAGTGATAGAATTATAATAAAAAATATTATATTTTTTTTTATTAAAAAACAAAGGACAAAATAAATTGTTCGGAGTTTACGACTGTTTTACAACCACGGTCCAGAAAGGAATGGATCTTTCGCCATCCAACCAGTATCTTATTTCCTTACAAAGTGACCGATTTTGGACAGCAAGAGCAACGTGTTGCATGCTATACCAACCTTATTGTTTTTCAAATTGGCAGATTTGGTATTAAAAATATACTCTTTGAATCAGCTTTCGTCTATATTTCTCTGCTGTCCCTCTGGTTCGGTGAATCAACTTTTTAGAAATTCATTATTTTACTTTTCCAAAACAAAAGAATCACTAACGTAGATAGCAAAAAAAGAAAACTACTTATGGAAGTGAAAAAAATAATCGTATGCTTTACCTTTGTTGCAACATGTAGAATTAGTATATGTAATAGGAATACATGCTGTCCAATTCAGAACATTCCTCTGACAGCCAAATTAGACTCGGCTGTCAAAGGAACGGTTACTTTCTCAAGACTTCTGGAAACAAATTGAGATTACGCTCTGCACTCTAAACAATCATTTCCCAAACAAAAACGTGAAAATGAAAATCGTGATGCATTAATGATTTTGAAAGTAACCATTCAAATCTTGATTTAAGTTTGAATCGCTGCGTGGTTTCCGTAGTGTAGTGGTTATCACGTCCGCCTCACACGCGGAAGGTCGCAGGTTCGAGTCCTGCCGGAAACAAGCATGAGCCACGCCTTTATGTTGAACCTTTTTTAGAGCTACATTCTTTGGTCCTCTCTTAGGAAGGGAGACCGTTTCATTTTGCGAAAGTTTTAAGAGATGGTGAGCCCGAGGAATAGCGAGGTAGGCGAGTGACATCAAGACAAGAGTCGGACAAACAAACCGGAATGGCGGACGATTGTCAATATTTCCTCAAGCGCGAAAGCCGGTTTTCCTAAAAGACTTTGCAAACGCAAACCGCGTTTAAATTGACTCTACTTCTTCCACAATACGCTGATGTTTGCAAGTCTCGCTGCGGTACAATAATTTGATTCTCTTTTTTCCCAGTTCGCGCGCCTCGCTATTGGAAGGTGTTGAGTTATTTGGTACGTTGTTTTATTTTGACCAGCACTGTACAGGAATTTCTTTATGTCAATACTGTATAATAACTAACCGTGAGGAGCAGTTTGATCTGAAAATACTTTCATTGCTAATTCTTTGTCTTGTTCTGCCGGATAAGATCATAATGCACAGTGCGACGTTAACATGTCTACACATGGGTAGCTCGGTAGTATAGTGGTGAGTATCCCCGCCTGTCACGCGGGAGACCGGGGTTCGATTCCCCGCCGGGGAGTTAAAGGCAAAATTTTTACTTGTTAATTTTACCTAGTGTGCGGTTGAAACAGTGATAGAATTATAATAAAAAATATTAGATTTTTTTATTAAAAAACAAAGGACAAAATAAATTGTTCGGAGTTTACGACTTTTTTACAACCACGGTCCAGAAAGGAATGGATCTTTCGCCATCCAACCAGTATCTTATTTCCTTACAAAGTGACCGATTTTGGACAGCCAGAGCAACGTGTTGCATGCTATACCAACCTTATTGTTTTTCAAATTGGCAGATTTGGTATTTAAAATATACTCTTTGAATCAGCTTTCGTCTATATTTCTCTGCTTTCCCTCTGGTTCGGTGAATCAACTTTTTAGAAATTCATTATTTTACTTTTCCAAAACAAAAGAATCACTAACGTAGATAGCAAAAAAAGAAAACTACTTGTGGAAGTGAAAAAAAATAATCATATGCTTTACCTTTGTTGCAACATGTAGAATTAGTATATGTAATAGGAATACATGTGTTCCAATTCAGAACATTCCTCTGACAGCCAAATTGGAATCGGCTGTCAAAGGAACGGTTACTTTCTCAAGACTTCTGGAAACAAAATGAGATTACGCTCTGCACTCCAAACAATCATTTCCCAAACAAAAACGTGAAAATGAAAATCGTGATGCATTGATGATTTTGAAAGTAACCATTCAAATCTTGATTTAAGTTTGAATTGCTGCGTTTTTTCCGAAGTGTAGTTGTTATCACGTCCGCCTCACACGCGGAAGGTCGCAGGTTTGAGTCCTGCCGGAAACAAGCATGAGCCACGCCTTTATATTGAACCTTTTTTAGAGCTACATTCTTTGGTCCTCTCTCAGGAAGCGAGACCGTTTCATTTTTCGAAAGTTTTAATAGATGGTGAGCCCGAGGAATAGCGAGGTAGGCGAATGACATCAAGACAAGAGTCGGACAAACAAACCGGAATATCGGACGATTGTCAAGATTTCCTCAAGCGCGAAAGCCGGTTTTCCTGAAAGACTTTGCAAACGAAAACTGCGTCTAAATTGACTCTACTTCTTCCACAATACGCTCATGTTTGCAAGTGTCGCTGCGGTACAATAATTTGATTCTCTTTTTTCCGAGTTCGCGCGCTTCGCTATTGGAAGGTGTTGAGTTATTTGGTACGTTGTTTTATTTTGACCAGCACTGTACAGGAATTTCTTTATGTGAATACTGTATAATAACTAACCGTGAGGAGCAGTTTGATCTGAAAATACTTTCATTGCTAATTCTTTGTCTTGTTCTGCCGGATAAGATCATAATGCACAGTGCGACGTTAACATGTCTATACATGGGTCCTCGGTGGTATAGTGGTGAGTATCCCCGCCTGTCACGCGGGAGACCGGGGTTCGATTCCCCGCCGGGGAGTTAAAGGCAAAATTTTTACTTGTTAATTTTACCTAGTGTGCGGTTGAAACAGTGATAGAATTATAATAAAGAAATATTAGATTTTTTTTATTAAAAAACAAAGGACAAAATAAATTGTTCGGAGTTTACGACTGTTTTACAACCACGGTCCAGAAAGGAATGGATCTTTCGCCATCCAACCAGTATCTTATTTCCTTACAAAGTGACCGATTTTGGACAGATTTTGTATTAAAAATATACTCTTTGAATCAGTATTCGTCTATATTTCTCTGCTGTCCCTCTGGTTCGGTGAATCAACTTTTTAGCAATTCATTATTTTACTTTTCCAAAACAAAAGAATCACTAACGTAGATTGCAAAAAAAGAAAACTACTTATGGAAGTGAAAAAAATAATCGTATGCTTTACCTTTGTTGCAACATGTAGAATTAGTATATGTAATAGGAATACATGCTGTCCAATTCAGAACATTCCTCTTACTGCCAAATTGGACTCGGCTGTCAAAGGAACGGTTACTTTCTCAAGACTTCTGGAAACAAAATGAGATTACGCTCTGCACTCCAAACAATCATTTCCCAAACAAAAACGTGAAAAAGAAAATCGTGATGCATTGATGATTTTGAAAGTAACCATTCAAATCTTGATTTAAGTTTGAATCGCTGCGTTTTTTCCGAAGTGTAGTTGTTATCACGTCCGCCTCACACGCGGAAGGTCGCAGGTTCGAGTCCTGCCGGAAACAAGCATGAGCCACGCCTTTATATTGAACCTTTTTTAGAGCTACATTCTTTGGTCCTCTCTCAGGAAGCGAGACCGTTTCATTTTTCGAAAGTTTTAAGAGATGGTGAGCCCGAGGAATAGCGAGGTAGGCGAGTGACATCAAGACAAGAGTCGGACAAACAAACCGGAATGGCGGACGATTGTCAAGATTTCCTCAAGCGCGAAAGCCGGTTTTTCTAAAAGACTTTGCAAACGAAAACTGCGTCTAAATTGACTCTACTTCTTCCACAATACGCTGATGTTTGCAAGTCTCGCTGCGGTACAATAATTTGATTCTCTTTTTTCCGAGTTCGCGCGCTTCGCTATTGGAAGGTGTTGAGTTATTTGGTACGTTGTTTTATTTTGACCAGCACTGTACAGGAATTTCTTTATGTGAATACTGTATAATAACTGACCGTGAGGAGCAGTTTGATCTGAAAATACTTACATTGCTAATTCTTTGTCTTGTTCTGCCGGATAAGATCATAATTCACAGTGCGACGTTAACATGTCTATACATGGGTCCTCGGTAGTATAGTGGTGAGTATCCCCGACTGTCACGCGGGAGACCGGGGTTCGATTCCCCGCCGGGGAGTTAAAGGCAAAATTTTTACTTGTTAATTTTACCTAGTGTGCGGTTGAAACAGTGATAGAATTATAATAAAAAATATTAGATTTTTTTTTATTAAAAAACAAAGGACAAAATAAATTGTTCGGAGTTTACGACTGTTTTACAACCACGGTCCAGAAAGGAATGGATCTTTCGCCATCCAACCAGTATCTTATTTCCTTAAGTAATCATTCAAATCTTGATTTAAGTTTGAATCGCTGCGTGGTTTCCGTAGTGTAGTGGTTATCACGTCCGCCTCACACGCGGAAGGTCGCAGGTTCGAGTCCTGCCGGAAACAAGCATGAGCCACGCCTTTATATTAAACCTTTTTTAGAGCTACATTCTTTGGTCCTCTCTCAGGAAGGGAGACCGTTTCATTTTTCGAAAGTTTTAAGAGATGGTGAGCCCGAGGAATAGCGAGGTAGGCGAATGACATCAAGACAAGAGTCGGACAAACAAACCGGAATGGCGGACGATTGTCAAGATTTCCTCAAGCGCGAAAGCCGGTTTTCCTAAAAGACTTTGCAAACGAAAACTGCGTCTAAATTGACTCTACTTCTTCCACAATACGCTGATGTTTGCAAGTCTCGCTGCGGTACAATAATTTGATTCTCTTTTTTCCGAGTTCGCGCGCTTCGCTATTGGAAGGTGTTGAGTTATTCAGTACGTTGTTTTATTTTGACCAGCACTGTACAGGAATTTCTTTATGTGAATACTGTATAATAACTGACCGTGAGGAGCAGTTTGATCTGAAAATACTTTTATTGCTAATTCTTTGTCTTGTTCTGCCGGATAAGATGATAATGCACAGTGCGACGTTAACATGTCTATACATGGGTCCTCGGTAGTATAGTGGTGAGTATCCCCGCCTGTCACGCGGGAGACCGGGGTTCGATTCCCCGCCGGGGAGTTAAAGGCAAAATTTTTACTTGTTAATTTTACCTAGTGTGCGGTTGAAACAGTGATAGAATTATAATAAAAAATATTATATTTTTTTTTATTAAAAAACAAAGGACAAAATAAATTGTTCGGAGTTTACGACTGTTTTACAACCACGGTCCAGAAAGGAATGGATCTTTCGCCATCCAACCAGTATCTTATTTCCTTACAAAGTGACCGATTTTGGACAGCCAGAGCAACGTGTTGCATGCTATACCAACCTTATTGTTTTTCAAATTGGCAGATTTGGTAATAAAAATATACTCTTTGAATCAGCTTTCGTCTATATTTCTCTGCTGTCCTTCTGATTCGGTGAATCAACTTTTTAGAAATTCGTTATTTTACTTTTCCAAAACAAAAGAATCACTAACGTAGATAGCAAAAAAAGAAAACTACTTATGGAAGTGAAAAAAATAATCGTATGCTTTACCTTTGTTACAACATAAAGAATTAGTATATGTAATAGGAATACATGCTGTCCAATTCAGAACATTTCTCTGACAGTCAAATTGGACTCGGCTGTCAAAGGAACGGTTACTTTCTCAAGACTTCTGGAAACAAAATGAGATTACGCTCTGCACTCAAAACATTCATTTCCCAAACAAAAAAACGGGAAAATGAAAATCGTGATGCATTAATGATTTTGCCCAGCACTGGGCGAAAACATGAATTTGACCAAGGACAAACATGGTTGAAATATGGTTCAAACATGACATTTGTCATATTTGTCCACATTTGTCTTGCGGACAAATATGGTATTTGTCCCAGGATAAATAGGATAATTGTGCATTCGCTCTTGTGACAAATCTGGACGAACATGATGTAAATGTAAGACAAATATAAAATTTGCCATGTTTATCACGTTAACAAATGCGTTAAAATGTCACATTTGCCAGGTTAAATGTGAAGCAAATGTGATCTTTGTCAAGTAAAATTCTGATTTTCGCTGGTCCCACTACATGCAAAATGGGAAATATTTCTTCCTCGATTAACACATGTTGATTTCAAAAGGGGTTTTAATGTTTAGGTACAATGTAGGAAAACCTATTTGAGCCCCACCTTGGTTTTAAATTTTACACAATTTAAAGATGCAACTTGAAGATACAGCAACTGACACTTTTTATTTATCGATGACCAACCTGCAGGAAATATATACAAGGTACAAATTTTACTGAAATGAACTTTTTACATGCAAGTGATCAAAATATTCAGTGTCTTGAGTTTACATGACAAGGTAACCTATTTTGCCAAGTTAGGAGTTTGGGTTGGATTTTTGAGCTAGGTCAACTCTGGATTGCTTGTGGTTAGGTCCACTCTGGTTTCCTTGCGGTTAGCTTTCATTTGGCGGCAAAACATCATTCTCCGTACAGCATATTTATGCTCACCTATCCAACTCAAAATCCAAATTGAAATCATAACTTGATATCCAACTAAAAATCAAAAATCAATATCTAACTTGAAATCCTAACTCAAAATCCAACATGAAATTATAACTGGATATCCACCTCAAAGTCCAATCTGAAATCCAAACTCAAAATGTTATTTGAACGTTCATCTCTTAATTGAAGCAAATTTTTGTTATGCCTACGTAAGACTTACTTACATTGTACGTGTTGTTCAAGTGAAAAGAGAAATTTTACATGAGCCCAGTTACAAAAAATATGGAGGCTGACATCTTCTTAATGGAAGTATTTGGAAGAACTAATTTCCAAATAGCAGAAGTTCAATTTTTCAATTAAAAAAACTGACCGAAGTTTTAAGACATTTTTGTTAAACACGTGACCCAGTTTATCAATCGATTGCTTCTTTCGTCATAAATTTCCGTCCACATGAAGCTCGCCAAAATTGATTCAAATGAGAGATTTTTGACGTTTATATAATTATGGTACAAACAAATACCTGTAATTCTCTTTATTTCCTGTTTTCCACAAACTATGCTATTTCTAAGGAAAACTGGCAGATCAATAATTCAGTAAGTCTAGATCTTGGAATAAGTTGAACAGCTCAATGGCAGAATTACTACTGTAATCCCACATGTAAACCACCATGTTAAAACAGATTAAGAAATCTTAGAAGACAGACACAAAATCCTACAATGGTTCAATTAATCTACATGTACACATAGATGATCAGACAGCACAGTGCAGTGTCAAAAAGGCTATTGACTGTGTACAGTTGGTAAAATGTTCCCTGAGAGCCCAGGCTGGGCCCCCTTTTGGAGAGGTGTGATAACTTCCTGGATCAAAGTCCCCCAATTTCCATCTTTGCCAATATGCTCTTTCCTATTTAAGTTCTTGACTTGTTTTCCTTGCAGTTAAGACTTTGAAACTCCTTTGACTGCCACTGGTACCATTTACTTTAAACCTAACCTGGGTTGTTCCTTGCACCTACCACAATAACAAATTGACAATTTACTTTCATGTAGTTGAACTTACACAGTAGTATAGGTGGCTCAATGGGGGCCTAACCAATCACAGAGCAGCTCAGAGCACACGTGACGCGTCTCGACCAATCAGATTGCCGGAGTTCATCCAAGATGGCCGAAATACTTTTTAATGAGCAAAAATTATTCAGTCTGACGTCATCCCTGAGGAAAACTGCGCCCCAGACCTCTACGGAGGTTCTGGACCCGTCTCACGGATTTCCAGGGCTAATCGATAAAAATCGATAATGAGATGACGTCATGGCTTTCCGGTCCCCCGCTCCTGAAGGGAGCGTATTATTTTCCAGTCCTTTCGCTAGATGGGGCACTCCTCGGGGATTGGTTACCCGCGACTCGTGTTGGGATCCCTGACCTAGCGAAAAGAGCGGAAAAGGGTATCATCGGGGTGCCACCCCGACTCATTGTCGCCGGAACTATTTACAAATGAAACGCACGGAACTATTTACAATATTTACAAATTGCAGAGGAGCTTGGCCATCTCCACGTCGTGCTCGTCCAAGTCGTGCTTGTAGCCGTACGGGTAGGACGTGAAGGTTTCAAAGTCGACCACCCTCTTGTCGAAGACTAGGCCGTACTGTTTGGTTCGTGGGGATACTTTGAGACGTTTTGTGGCAGGATCCCGTGTGAAGAAGTGCGGGTTGGTCACCTCCACGTCTCTGCGATCTCCTTGGGGATCCGTTAGTTCCTCCAACAGGTTCCGCTTGAGTATCTCGTAGTTTAGTTGCGCGGAACCACGTACGGATTTCAGGGAGAACCCTCGCACCTTGCAGCAGACTTGACCCTGGTCGGACACGAAGCCGTAGTTTTTGGGGCCACCCGACACGAACTCTGTGATGTAGTCGTCGGGTCGTCTGTGATCTTCCAGCTCGTCGGTCATGTCTCCTAGGTAGTCGCCCAGGGGAATGTCGACGAGACCCGGTTTCCACTTGTACACCACAGAGTCCGTGTCGAAGTAGATGACTTGGGTGGTGAGTTTCTCTAGGTAGGAATAGAGTTTTAGACGCGCCCAGCAGGTGGTGAAGGCGGCTACAAACACGTTTGTCTTCCCGTTGTCGACCTGGTTGGAAGCGATGTTGGTGTAAACTACTTCCAACACTTCGTCGGTGCAGATGCGGATCTGGCGGATGTTCCACAACGGGTTGGAGACGGCTTCGAAGAGTGCGGCAGGTGTGGAGATGGCAACGGTGGTGGGTTTGTCTAGGTTTTCTCCGAATTTACCCCAGAACGAGTTCAGCATGAGTTTGGCGGTGGCTTTTCGGCCTGGGTTCTTGGTGATGAGGGGTGGGTCCAACGAGATACCCTCGTGCTCCTGGTAGTCGGCGACGTACTCTTGCTGTTGTTGAGGGGTGGTGACACTACGAGGATATCCTGCCGATTCTTGTTTGGCCTTTAACCACGTGTTCACATAATTGGCGAAGAGCCCCGTCTTGCGCTGTTCTGAGGGAAAGTGCCACACCTCGTGGATGGTGACGATGGTGTACCCCATCTCTACCGCCTTGATCAGCTCGGGCGTGCACCACGTACCGGTGAGCATGCGTTCTTCGTCCGTGTGAGAGCAAACGCAAGAACGGTCCGCGAACGGTTTGGGCATTTCCGTTTCCACGCAGGAACGGCAGAGAGGAAAGACCAGCTTTCCTCCACAACGGTACGGCAACACGGGATGAAACAGCTCGTACGGTGGGAGCACAGTGACTTTGGCCATGCCGAAGTAATGGTGGATGTTCTGGTCCTCGGGGTGAGTGATGACGGTAGGATGACCCACGGGATACTCGGCGTACTTGTTGACCCAAGGGTAGAGCGACGTCACATCCACGTACTTGATGCGTTCCCCTTGGGTCTTGTCCACACACGAGTAAAGGCTGACGGCATTGGTGCGTCCACCGAAGAACGCGTCCCGTGGTTGGAGGGGTTCTTCTACTTGGATGGTGGACAGGAAGGTTTGTAGGGCCGTGTCCGTCTTCACCATCTTATCCCACTCGCATTCCCATACGATGACCAGATTGTATCCTTGGCGAAAAAGAATGTCTTCTTTGGCCTTTGTGTCCTCGTTTAGTTCGCCAAAGGTGCGATCGCTCACGTTGCTTTGTTGATGACGACTCGGAAAACAAGTGAGACACCCGTGCCACAAACACCCGTGGAACTCGTACACCGTGTTGGTGAGAGCGTCAAAGCCATCGACCAGATAGGAATGGGCCGGGGTGAACACGCGCACTTCACCACCGTTGTGGGCGTGTCGTATGCGGTCCCCTTGGTGTTGGCAGGACGGAGAAGCATTCGTTCTCAATCTGTGCTCTTGCCACGCCAACCATTTGAGAGCCTTGATGGATTGGTTGGAGGTCGCACCGTGCCAACCGTTGGGAGGTTCTACCGCGACGGTGTTGTTGGGAAGCTGTTTCTTTCGCCAGTAGCGATTGCAGGCGGAGGCGATGGTGATACATTTTTCCATCGGATTGAACTCGGCCTTTTCCTCAAACTCTCGTTGGAACTTTTGGCAGCCTGCTTTCAGTAGTTTTACGTCCGAGACGCAGTACGCTTCCATCTCCGTTTTTAGGACGAAGTGGTAGTCGTTGGCGACCTTGTCGGCGTACCACGTCTCGAACGCAGCTTTGACTTTGGCAGACATGCCTTCTGGGTCGTAGGTGTCTGCGGGTGGCATCGGTCCCTCGTAATCTTGATTTTCCGCCGTGTTAAAGAGATGCGGGAAGAAACCCTTGCACTGTTCGGTGATGCCGAAGGTGTCCGGAAAGGCTGACAGCGGGAACGGTAGAAAGCAGAGGGAGTCCACGAACTTGATGTCACCCGTGGAGAGGGAGAGCACTTTGGTCCCGATGTTGATCTGGTTTTCCACGGTACGATGGGTGTCGTACAAGTACTTCAACACGAACATGCCATCGTCCCCTTGAAATTATGGAAGACGCAGATGACTTTGCGCGTGTCCCCGTATTCGTCAATCGTCAACCCGTCCAGGTGTTCCATCAAGTCCGCGGTGCATGATGGACCGTAGAAGGAGAGCGTATCGTCTTCGTCTTCGGGCTCTACACACACGAGGATGGGTGTTTGAACACCGTCGGTGTCGGTGACGGCTTCGTAATCCGCGTACACGAAGAGGGGTTTCGGTTTTTCCACCCACGCTTGACCGTCCTCGTCCATCTCCACGATGCCGCGAGTACCCACTTCAGCCAGAGGTACCTTTATCAATTTGGGCTCGTCCTCCTCAGGGTCCAAGGGTTGGATGTAGCATTTGTGGGATGCCAGCTCCACCTCTTTTTCGCAGAAACGGCACTTTTCCCACCCGCACTTGTGTTTGCGCCTCGGCCGTCCACGTTTCTTTTCTTTGGTGGCAGCGTCGAAGGTCTTGCAACAGGAAAGACACTTTTTCTTTACATCGCACAAGGAACGGAGTGTCTTGGTCCCTTGTAAATGAGAATTGTAGCAAGAGTCGCCGAAGAAAAGACGATGGCATTGGTCGCAGACAAGAGAGGGTTGTGGGAAAGCACCGGGTGGAAGATCAGCTTTGGCCGAGGTAAAGTCCGGGCACTTGGTCTTCTCGCAAGAACGGCACCATTTGCCTTTGCAGGGATGATGGTCCATGTCGTCCACGTTGTAGCCTCGATCGCAGTCGTGGCAGTAATACGAGCGCGACAGGAACCCACCGTACGAGGTGCACCCGTGGTAATGCGCGTCGACCTTGAGGAGGAGAATCTGTTTGGGGGCAGGTGGTCCCGCAAAGACGATGCAGTGGGGTTTGTCCACGGACATGACCTTGATCTGGTATCGGGGAAGAACCGTTTGAAACTTTTGGAGTTCGGCAATACCGCAAGGGCCTTCGGGTACACCGGCCAGTTGGTGTAAGTCTTTAGCCAGACGGGTCTGGACGGGACGACCTCTTGTCAAGTTCTTGTAGTTTGAACTACCTGACCCTTCGTCTGCGCGGGCGCGCATGGTGACGATGGCTCTGGCACAACACAACTCGTCTTCGTTTTTGATGACCACGACAGACTGTTTGCGCGCCAACAATTTTTCTACCACTTCACGCCCAGGTTTGTACTTTTTACCATGACCACTACCTCTACCAGGGGTACGGATGAAGGTGGTCTCCACGGTGAAAGAGTCATCCGCTTCAAACTGTTGGTTGGAGTTGAGTTTGGCCGAGAGGGAATGGAGATACATGTCCAATCGATCACTGCCATCCTCGAACTCCTCCACGGTGAAAGATGTGGACTGGAACGCGTGCGTGAAAGCGTTTGACTGCAGTGTGAAGTGCAGAGTGGAATGGGGCTGTAAGGTGGAGTCCGAGGCGATCTGGTGACGAATGGTTTTTCGTAGGGCTTCGGTCACTTCACGACCCAAATCGTCGCGAGGCGTCGGGTCCCGGTTTTGGCGGAGCGTAGCCTGGAACCGTTGGCGGTCGAGGACTTGGCGCCAGTTCCTGCGCGGTCCCACGGGACGTAGCTGAAAATCCAGCAATGGCGGACCGCCACCCACTTGTTTTTGTTGTTCATCGTTCAACATGGCTGCGAGGGAAGGATCGTGAACCCATTCGTCGTCGTCGTCAGATAAAGATCTTTTTCGTTCGTTCCTAAAGGAACGGGCCGAAGCCAAAGGAGGGTCGTTCCTAAAGGAACGGGCCGAAGCCAAAGGAATGTCGTTCCTAAAGGAACGGGCCGAAGCCAAAGGATTGTCGTTCCTAAAGGAACGGGCCGAAGCCGGAACAGAACTAGAACGCGAAGGTCGCCCAACCTTTTGACGGGAAGGACTCAATGATCTGGAACGTGGTCTGGAAGACATCGCGAGATCTGAGGTTTTTTGAATTACGCGCCCTTCGTTCGCGCCTCTTATACTTTTCTAACGGATCGAAAGGCACCAATCACAACGAGGATCGAAAGGCGCCAATCGGTGCTTGTCTCCATTGTTTGACTACAAATACCCCCTACCCCCCCACCCCCCCACCCCTCATTCCATGTCTAACCTTGTCTGACCTTGTCACCGATTGGTGCATTTCGATCCGACCAAAAAGTATAAAAGGCGTGAACGTGGGCAAATTCAAACTTGTCCGCTCGTCGAGTCGATTTTAGTCTGTGTGTATTTCTGCCTTGAAATGGAAAATCAAAAGACCTCCGGTAAAGAAATAACGGGAAATAGAAGCAACTTAACAGCAGAGCAGAGGAAAGCGTTGTTTTTTCGGTACTATTTATTCATTCTCCCTGACGAGCTGTTAGAAATGATCCGACGATACGTCGTAAGTTTTTATCGTTGTTGTTGTTGTCGTTTACCGTTTTGGTTTGTTTTTAATCCTCGTGTTTTGTTGTTGTTACAGTATGCTCAAAAGATCAGAGAGAGGAACGAGATTGGATGGCAGAAGATCAATGCGATGGTTAATTACTTGAATCCGGAACCCAAGAGGGATTCACTTGGAACGTACGTTTGTAAATTTCATACTTGCGCTGGCTAAGGGTTTCCGTAGAACTACACTATTTTTTTATTTTGTTGTAGAATTGCCAAAAGTCGAACAGAGGGGCCCTGGTCGTTTTTCGAATGGTATCCGTGGTCTAGCGCCTTGCTGTTTCATGTCGAGAAAGATCGACACGATAATGACTTTTTGATATTTTTTCCAGCATGGATGATCGAACCCCGTTATGTATACAGAGACCGTCGTTTACTCGACTGTATTAGATCTATTAGGACACCACGTTTTCGTGGGCACAAATTGACTTTTTCCCACGTGGGATACACTCTCAGATTTTGTAGAAAAGTGTTTTTAATTTTTCCCCGTTGATTTTTTCAGAACCAGCCGTCTAGTCGGTGTGATGTATCGTTGGTCTGACATGTTGCTTTGTCAAGAGTGTGACCGCGAGTACGATTATCGCCGTTACAATGAAAGTTTTCGTCGTTATTACTGCCCTGGATGTCATAAACTTTTTTTAACTTGAATTATTATACTTTTTTTCAGAATCTGTCGATCTAATGTTTTCGCTTACGGCTTGATGTTCTGGTGTCCAAACTGCGAATATTATAGTGTTTTCATGAACTTTCTTGGCGAGATTTTTTATTGTTGTGGTTGTAACGCGAACCTCATTTGAGATGTAAATAGAGTGTTTTTCTTTTTTCCTAGGTTGTCTTGCGGTTGCTCGATACCTGTACGACATTTACTGTACTTGTTCGATCGAATTCCGTTTTGAATTTAGACCATCGTTTTTTGCTGTATACATAGATTGAGATGTAAATAAAGTGTTGTCTTGCTGTTGCTCGACCCACTTTTTATACTACCTTGATTTTTTTTCAGAATGCGTCGATCTAATGTTTTCATGTATGGGTTGATGTTCTGGTGTCCAAACTGTGAATATGATACTGTTTTCATGAACTTTCTTGGCGAGCGTTTTTATTGTGGTGATTGTAACACGAACGTCATTTGAGATGTAAATAAAGTGTTTTTTATTTTTCCTAGGTTTTACGTCACTACACATTACCCATTGCGATTTCGATTTCGGTTATTTTGTAAAGATTGTAAACGTTACAAGATTTGTGTGTATCCCACTAGTATGCATCCCACTTGTTTGTATCGCACTTGGATGTATTGTTTGATCTGTGAAAGAGAAATCGACATTAAAGCTTTTTTGTAAATGTCTAAGATTACTTTAGTCGATTGTTTATTTTGTATCCCGTATTGATTGAACTGTGAAAGAGAAAAAGACATTAAAGCTTTTTTTTGTAAAAAATTTACCCAGGTATTGCAGACTCGATTGGGATGTGCTCCTACCCTTTGGTGCCCAAGAGAACTGGAAAAACAGACTTCGCGCCGTAATACCCCCTTGCCATTGCCAATTGTTTGAGATGACTTTTAGAATCGACTTGTGGTGCGCGTGGTACGCGTGGAAAATCTTGCACTGTTGTGAAACCCTGTAAATTGTTTTGAAATGCTTTTAATGCAATAAAAGAACAAAGGTTATTTACAAGTGTGTGTCTTCATCCATAACCAAAACGCGTGACATTCTACCATGCTACAATGGGCCCTAGTACAATTAAAATGAAAACCGCAATCGGGTAAGGGTTCTACAATCGTTTCTAACACTCGTTCGAATTTCGGACAACCGTAGTCTTCTAAATTTAAACTGGGAATGTTCAGTTCGTTTAACAAGTCTCTTTCCACGTGACCACCCTTGTAAGCCACCACGTCACACCCGCGAAACCTGTGACGCGAGTAAAGTTCCAACAGTTCGTCTTTTACTTTGAATTGAGGGAGGGCCTTTTCGTATTTCGTGGGAGAAAACGTCAATCCGTGCACGTTGTATTTCACGTACCAGGCCGTCCTCTTGTCTTTGGGGGATAACGCGTCCCAAGGGACGGGAGGGTAAAAGGCCACTCGTCCGTATTCCCCATTCCACGCGTGATAACCCAGTTCCCTCACGGCAAAGTTGTCTTCTACGCGAAAGCCTTCCAAGTCCAAAACCATGCACACCTCAGCGTCTGTAAGGATGAGGACGCTTGTGAGTCGCTTTTCTAAACCCCTTAGGTAACTCGTCCGCCCACTGGAAGAAATCGCACTTGAGCGGCGATTGACGACACTTGAAGTAGAGTCTCCCCGGGTTCTTTTCCGACTTGGACATGCACAACAAGACGGAACAGCCACAATGACAATTTAGATCTTTCTGGTTTCTGGAGTAGTACTCGTTCAGGGTGTCGCGGAACTTTCTAAAATACTGGGGGGCCTCTTCCACACCCATACACACGTAACACAAATCTCCGTCGTCGTCGTCTTTACCCACGCCGCACATGTAGTACTCCCATCCGTTCTTGGCTTGCTTACGTAGCAACGGGGTTCGGTTGTGAATGGGGCACATCTGACACGCGTTCTCGTCGGGTACGGGGTCCCACGGAATGGTGGCTAGGAAGGCGTCGGGGTCGAATTCTGCGAAGCAATGCGAGAAAGGACGTGAGTCTTGATGTGACGGCGTTTTGACGTGTAGGGTCTAGAGAGATGTCTCAGATGCATGTACAATTTTAGACGGTCCCGCCTCGTCTTGAATTTCGATTTTCTGAATTCCAAATCCCGTTCGTCCTGTACGTGGTGGGATCTCTGCACCCACTTTTCGAAATGACCGTCCCAGGACATCACGTCTACAAAGGGATCGAAAACGACACCACCCATCGTCTCTCTAGGCCCCACGCTCGGAAACCGTCTGTGTCTCGGAACGAGGGGTTCCTCTAATTCGCGGTGATAATAATCACATAACGTAGACTGACCTGGCTCTTGTGGCTTTTCCTCCACTTTCTTGGCCATCTCGCGTTTCCGTTTGGCATCTCGTTTTAACCTGTAGTTGGCAGAACGTCTTTCTTTGTCGCTTACACCCGTTCTGATCGGAGAACCGAGTCCTTCTTCGTAGATTATGGACGGCGTGTTGGCAATGCGTTTCAATTGTTCTACTTCTTCGTCAGTCATGAGGGTCATGTTGGACATCGTGTAAAAGTCTTTTCTGAAATACCTCTCGCTCTGCTGCATCTGACGACCTTGCAGGTCCCTCGTCCTTTATATAGCATTTGGGCGGATCGAAAATACAGTGTTCCCATTGGTTCTTTTTGGGTCATCCAATCAGAACGCTCGAAAACGAACCAATCGCGACGAAGGGCAAAGGTCAGTACTTTTCCATCATCTCCTTTGCCCGGGCTTGCCCGCCGCCACGTAGGACCTTGACGGTGATTGGTGGATTTCGATCCGTCGCTAAGGTATATAAAGCGAGTGGCGCAACACTCCATTTAAATCATGAATGTGGAAGAAGTGAAAGCAGAGGTGACAAAGACACTCAAAAAGTTACAGACCAAGAGGGGGCAAAAAGCCTTCGACTTTGAAGTGCGTGTCGTGCCTGACGAGTGCGACACCTTTGAAAAGTTTAAAGTATGGTTTTCGACACCAGACGCTTCTACACCAACAATACCAAAGTCGAAGGACTCGTGAACGATCCGGACCTTTACGCCCAAATGGCCACCTTCTCCACACTGGACAACGTGAAACCGGACGACCACACGACCGCCTTCTTGTTCGACATTTGTCACATCCCGTTCAGCGAGTACGAACTGACCGAGGAACGCTTACATCTCCATAACCCAGACTGGTTCGACAAACATTGGGCGTTCGTCAAAGGGATGTACGACGTGTACTTGTTCCAGCACAGGTGGTTCGAGTATCATCACGCGCAAAACAAATTCGTGATCTGCGACAAGCCTGATTTGGAAGGTGACGCCGTCATCGTCACCGGCGACGAGGTCGCTCTGTCGTTCTCTGCCGTGCACGCCCTGGAATCTCTGTTCAGTTGTTTGACTACGGCACGCGATCTGATCGAGGACGATATAGTGAACCCCTTCGATCTGAAGGTGGAGGACACCTACGATTACAAACGACTGTGCGACAGACTCGTACGACTGTTGTACGCGGAAAGAGAGACGAGCGAATTCTGGTTCGCCAAGACCAGGACCCTGGTGCGCGACTACGGATGCGACATTTGCAGAGAAGAATGGGACTCTTTAGAAGCCAGTGACATGAACTTGTACGATAAGGAATTAAGAGAATTTAGATCGTCTTGTAACGACGTAGGGTGTTGCTACGTCAAGGGTGCCTTTTTTTGTGAATAAAAGTTCATTGTTTACCCTGTTGTCTTCATTCGAGTCATGAATAGCGAAGCGTACTGGTGTTGGGTGAAAGACGTGTGTCTACGCGTCTATCTCAAATACGGACAAGGGATCACGGTTCCCTTAGATCCCGTCCACGATCCCTTGCATGTTTTCGACGAGGCCGACGTACAAAACAAACCCTTTCGTTTCGCCGTCTACATAATGTGGTTGAGGTACCAACCCCACGCATTCGATTGGTTCAATTGTCTGTTGACGCAACGCGACGACCTGGTACGGGATTGCACGGTACGACTGACCACCATTCTGGCGACGACATGAAACGAGCATTGCAGAACTACGTCGATCCTTCCAAACCTGGTAGTTTGGGAGGCGTGCATCGGTTTGCCAGAGCCCACCGACTCGACCCGACTAAAGTCAAGAAACTCTTGGAAACGGAACTCGCGTACACGTTACACAAACCCAGAAGGAGACGTTACCCCACCTTACCCGTGTTGGTGTTCGGCATGGACGAGCAATGGGTGGCCGACCTGATCGAGGTGCAAAACATCGCGAGAGAAAACAAAGGGTACAGGTACCTGCTGACGGTCGTGGACGCTCTTTCCAAGTACGCGTGGGTGGAACCGGTCAAAAACAAGACGGGGAAAGCCGTGACGGAAGCCTTCGCCAAGATCTTGAAGCGAGCCAAAGGTAGAAAACCGATCAATTTACAGACGGACGACGGTAAAGAATTTTACAACAAGACCTTTGCAGAGTTCGCGAAACGTCGAGGTATCCATCACTTTTCCACGGCCGGAGACACCAAAGCCAGCATCGTCGAGAGGTTCAACCGCACCCTGAAGGAACGCATGTACAGGTACTTCACTGCCGCGAACACGACGAATTACACCAAAGTGCTGCCTGCCTTGGTGAAAGGGTACAACGTCTCGTTTCACCGAAGCATCGGCATGGCACCCGCCAAAGTGAACTCGGCCAACCAAGAAGCCGTGTGGAACGTGTTGTACGCCAAGAAGAAAAAAAGAAGACGTCGCGGCAGCGAATTCAAAGTGGGCGACAAGGTACGTCTCAACACGAAATTTCGTCCTTTTCAGAAAGGTTACTTGCCCGGATGGACAGAGGAAGTGTTCGTGGTACGCCGAGTGAAGCCGGGACCTCCTCTGACCACTTACGAGTTGGACGAATACGACGGCACTCCTCTGAAAGGCACGTTTTACAAGCAGGATTTGCAAAAAGTGTCGGTGGGAGACGACGACCTGTTCAGGGTGGAAAAGATTCTGAAACGAAAAGGTACAAAAGTCCTGGTGCGTTGGAAAGGATGGCCAATCAAATACGATAGCTGGATCGACAAGAAAGCTCTGGTGACACGATGAAAGACTTTTACGTCAAGTTGACGAGCGGTTCGAATCGGTTTGAATTTCCGGACAACCGAGCCAACCGTTTCAAGAACAGACTCCCGTACCTGATGCAGTTCAAGGAACCCGGTTGGAAAGTGGGCATGACGGACATTCACGTGCCCAAAGCGCCCCGTCTAGTGGACTTGAAAGATCCCTTCTTGTTCCGTTTCGAGTGGCACTTGAAGTACGGCGACCGAACTTACGCCGGTGCGGACGACACGACGTTGGAGATCACGCGTGACGTTCTGGAACGGTTGCACCCCAACATCGCTAGCGGTACCCAACTCCTACAAGCCGTGAGACGTCTCTACTACAAGACGTTGCAAGACGTGGACGTGGTGGACGCCGACCTGAGACGAGACGATGGAGAGAAATTGTACACCCGACTCGTGTTCGACCGAGACGAATTCGTCTTGGACAACCGCGACACATTCACGGGGGACGCCCAGCGTTACCCGGCCGTGTTCGTGGGATTTCGATTGGCCCGAGACATGGGATGGATCGAGGTGACGGGTCCGCCCGATGCTCCCGTCTACGTCCTGGGTGACAATTTACGCAAAGACTTTCCCGACGACACCGTGCCCGGTGCCACCGACATCGTGGAAGGCAACGACGAATTTTACAAAGTGGACAACGATGCCCTCCAGTTGAGCTGTTTCTGCAATTGGGTGTTTTCGTACCTGGACGAAAGTTACGAAAGAGCCTTCGGGTCCAATCGACGCCAACTGTTCGTACACTCCAGCGTGGTGGAAAGCATACCCGTGGGCGTACGCATGACGAATCTCTTGGGGGACATTCCGTACTCCTTGGACCGACGCGGCTACGAGATGCAACACGTTCGATATATGCCCGTACGCGGAGAACTCTTGGACATTATCGAGATCGTCGTGAAAGAGGAGGACGACGACACCGACGTTCACTTCAAACCCGGGAACACCGTGGTGACGTTACATTTCAAGTATGCCTGGTGAAGAGTTTTACCTCACGTTACCCAGCGACAGCAATCGCGGCGAATATCCCGACAACGCGAACAATCACTTCAAGGTGCGACTACCCAATCCCATTCGTTTGGAAGGACAAGGTTGGAAAGTGGGATTGAGCAGCATTTCCTTACCCGATGCCAAAGTGACCATTCCGGCCGTGACCGACGATCCCGAGACCATCCTCTTCAAGTACAAGTGGGTCAGAGACAACGACAATAAACCTTATCAGGGCAACCGATTCACCGTCGGGACCAGCAAAGTGAATCTCCACGACTTGAACAACGTGTTTTCTACGATGAACGGTGTGGAATTCATGAAAAGCGTGGTGAATTTCTACGATCAGAAAAAATTCACAGCCTTCGGTGGTCCAAAGCTGGGTAGCAAATATACCAGTCCGATAGACAACAAGCGCTCGTACATACAGTTCAAGTGGGAAGGAGACGAATTGGTCATGGACAACAAAGACATCACCCGAAAAGGAGAATCTCCTGCATTCCAGATCAACAAACACCTGGCCGCCAAGATGGGGTGGTTGTCTGAAGATGAAAGTAAGTTGGGACCGAATCTCCTCATGGAATTTGAGTCAGACACCATCCCCAACATCAACATCAATTATGCCGACGTGAAAAGTTTTGCGGGAAATCCTACATTGTCGGATAGTAGTGGAGAGTTTCTCAAATTGAGCTATTACTGTAATTGGCGATTCATCAACTTGAACAAAGCATTTGGACACGTGTTGGGGACCACGACGTCACGATCTCTGTTCGTGTACTCGGACGTGGCCCAGAGTTCGGTGGTGGGCGATCAAGTCACCGATCTGTTGCGAGAAGTCAACTACGTGAGAAAAGGACAAGGCAGCGCTTACTTCGAACCGCTCCACGTACAATATATTCCGGTGCGCAAGGACACGTTAGACATTATCGAAACGCAAGTGTCCGAGACGAACGGCCCCTTGACCACATTCGGTGTTGAAGGCAGGACCATCTTGACGTTGCATTTCAAGCGAGAATGAGAGGAGGTAGTTTGACGCGCTACGTACCCGACCAAGACGGCACCGGTTTCTTCAAAGACATCCTTTCCTCCACCGCCCGAGAAGGTTGGCGAGGTTTAAAAAGGGGTCCGTTGGGTCTACCCGTCAACATTTCCGCTGCCGTGGCCGGAGCCAAGAGAGGAGCGAAACGTACGGTGAAACGTAAGATAGAAAGAGAAGCCAGCAAGAGACTCAAGAGAGGCCTCAACGATCTGTTTGGTTCGTGATGAATCCCATAATTCCAGACGCGTAAAACGGATAAGGAAAATAAGTCAACGAGGTGGGACGTTTTGGACTGACTTGGTGAAACAACTGCAGCGACAGTATCCTATAAAAAAGCGAGGTCAACGCGGAGGTACGTTCATTCCTAGACGTCAACGCAAACGAAAACGATGACAGATCTCGTGCCTCTGACCGGATCGACGGGCGTGTCCAATCCCAAATTGGATCTGTTCCGCGTCCCACCCACCGATGTCAGCATCTCCAGTTTTCGCATGGTGCCCATCCAGACCTTTACCACAGGGATCAACCCCGTGGACTTTCAGGTCGATCCGCAAGAAGATTACATCGATTTGAGTCGCAGTTTCTTCGAAGTGGAATTGAGGTTGAAGAAAGCGGCGGACGGTACCAATTACGCAGCGGCAGACAACGTGTTTCCCGTCAACAACTTGGCGCACACCTTGTTCAAACAGATCAACGTCAAACTCAACGGAACCTTGATCAGTCCTCAGACCGACACGTACCATTACAAGGCCTACCTCGAAACGTTGCTGAACCACGACAGAGACGACGGCGACACCATCTTGAAACCTCAAGGCTGGTACAATGGCATCGACTGTCCCGACACGTTGACGGCCAACAACCTGGACGATGCCGCGCCTCACGCCGACTTCGAAGCTTTGACTACCACTCAACAAGAAACCGTGAAAGCCCTGAAAGCCGAAAGAGCCAAGTACCTAGGAGGTACCGTGCACGTGTTGCGCTTCACGCCCCACATCGAAGTGTTTCACATGGACAAGGTCTTGGTGCCAGGCGTGCAACTCCAGATCCAGATGTACTTCAACAACCCAGATCTGTTCACCGTGGGTGTCGCAGGGCAACCTGCAACTCGACTCACGAGCCAAGACGTCAAAGTCAGACTGTACCTCTGTCAACTGAGACTCAATCCCTCCGTGTACTTGGAATTGGAAAACAAACAGAGAACGACCCGGAAACCCGTCAGCTACACCACCGTGAGAGGTGAAATCAGGACCTACAACATGCAAGGCAACCAACAACGCTTCGAGATCAACAACCTGTTTCAAGGACGCATCCCCAATCGTTTGGTGGTGGGTATGGTGTCGACGGCGGCTTTCACCGGCACGTTGGTCACCAACCCCTTCAATTTCCAGAAATTCGGTTTGAGCAGCATTCGTCAATTGGTGAGAGGAGAAGAGTACCCGTACGAGACGTTGGAACTGGTGCACGACGACGACAGCAAGGATCTGAGAGGATACTTCAGGTTCCTGCAAGCCACGGGGTGTCTGTGCCGAAAGAAAGGAAACATGGTGAGGAGCGAGGAATGGGGACAAGGCAGTAACAGCACGCTGTTCGTATTTGACAACGCGGCCAACGGATGTTTGGACAGTCCCGTGTTGAATCCCAAACAGAGCGGAGAGGTGCAGCTGGTCCTGAATTTCGGTGCCAATCCAGGAGTCAACATCACCGTCGTGGTGTACGGCGAATTCGAAAACTTGTTAGAAGTCGACGCCAACAAAGCCGTCCTTTACAACGTGTACGAACGCTGATGGAACGCGTGGCCCTGAACAACGTGCAGTTGGACCATTTGGCAGAAGCAGACCCCGTGTTGAAACCGCATTTTCACGGGACCGTGGCCTGCGACGAATTACCGTCGACCCCTCGCAAAGACGTGCCTCGGGGTTACATCGTCAACACGGATCCGTCCGACTTACCGGGTCGCCATTGGATCTCCCTGTGGACCGAAGGCAACGTGTGCGAGGTGATGGACAGTTACGCGTTACCTCTGGAGGCGTACCAGACCGCGGGACCGTTGCAAGCGTGGTTAAAGACACATTGGAAGTACGTGATCCGAAACGGACAGAGTTTACAGTCGTTGTTCAGCAAGAGTTGCGGCGATTACGCCCTGTTGTATTTGAGTTCGAAAGCCAGAAACGAAAGCATGCAATATTTTGTAAATCGTTTCTCCAAACACGATTACGCGGCCAACGACCACCAAGTAGGCCAGATGTTACGAGAAAAAATAGTAAGAGCCTTAGGATGGCAAGATGTTTGTAAACGACCTCACGTTCAGAACACCGTGCGATCGCACGGTGGTGTAAATCATTTGTTTTTCGAATAAAGAGGTGTGAAAACGAACCCTGTAGTCACTCTGTATCCATGGATCGAGGAGACGCGTTCACCTTCAACTGTCCGTGCAGCATCTTGATCGTGGGACCGTCGGGCTGCGGTAAGACGGTCTTCACTTCCAAACTCTTGACGGAAAACGCCGACTTGTTCGGGTCGTCTCCCCAGGTCGTACGATACTGTTACGGCGCGTGGCAGGACAAATTCAAGGACATGCAGCGAAGAGGCATCAAATTCCACGAAGGCATTCCAGACACGAACGATTTGAAAAAGTGGTTTCCCAAAGGAGGTGTACTGGTGATGGACGATTTGATGGACGAAGGAGGCAGCGACAAACGCGTGCTCGATCTATTCACCAAACACTCTCATCATCAAAACATCACGGTGCTGTACTTGTGTCAAGACATGTTCCCGCCCGGCAAGTACGCCAAGAGCATTTCCAGAAACGCGCATTACGTGGTAGCGTTCAAGAACCCTCGCGACCAATTGGGATTTCGAAACTTGGTGCTTCAAGCGTTTCCGAATAAGTGGAAAGACGTGCACGACAGGTACAGACGAGTGACGGACAAGCCTTTCGGTTACATGGTCTTGGACTTGCATCCTGCCAGCAGCGACGATCGACGACTCCTCAGCCACTTGTTAAAAGACGAGGGATACGTGCGATGTTATCAGTTCGAAGAAGACGAGGACCCATAACTATCTGTGATGCAGCTACGCGACGTGTCGTGGTGCAGGTTCCTGCACCGATGCAGGCGACACTTGAGCCAGATGAGGCCCGACGACATGGATCGCGACGCCATGACGCGATTGGTGACGACGTGTAAGACGTGGGAGGACGTGGACGATCTGGTACGAGCATATAACGAGACTCACTTCAGAGAATTGATTCACTCGTTACGCGATGGCTGAGGAAGTGTTACCTTCGGTGGGCGTGGGCAGATCTCCCGACGTACCGTCGATGGGAGACCTCATTCACATGGCGTTAAACATGTCGCCTTTGAGCCCTCATCCCATCGACACCGTTGATTTGGATCGTTTGGATCCGTCTGCAGTGGATCGTCAACAGTTGCAGGCCATGGACGACCTACGAGACCAAGACATCATGGCTGCCTTGAGTCCCGCACACGTGGACCAGATGATGCAAAACGCCTACGGCACGCCTGGCGTAGGTTCTCCACCCGCACCCGTTTTCTCGACTCCTTCTCCGGCAGGCGTAGGTACACAACCCGCGAGACCCACGGTCCCGCACAAGAGCCCTCGTAGGCGTCTTCCCTCGAGTAGCAGTAGTAGTAGCAGCAGCAGCAGCAACAACAGTACACCTAGAAGACCGCCGAGAATGAATCAAGACGACTTGCAGCGACAATTGCAACTGTTGTTAAACGATCAAAGTCAATCGGCAGCTGGACGACGCATCGCCGGCATCACGACCACCAGCACTATCACCACGACCTACAAAGATGGAGGCAGACCCAGCGTGCGACGCACTTCTACGCGAGTGAGCGATTGAGATGGAACGACAGGTCTCACTCTTGAACGGGACCCACGCCAAGTGCCCCTTGGACCGCAAATTATTGTACAAGTTGGACGGACTCTTTGCGTTTTACCATCGTCAATGGTGGTGTCATCGTCAGATGTTTTACCATTTCAAACGGTGTCACGGTTGTTTGAACGCGTTGGCTTTAATCGTAGTGGCAGCAGGCATCGTCGTGGGTTCTGTGTTGGAAAACAGTATCCTGATCGCTTGTTTGTCGGCGGCAGGTACCGTGGTCAAGGGATGGAACGATTTTAAAAAGTTTTCGTTCAAAGTCGACATGTGTCGTTTTGCCTACACCACCTACGACAAGACGTTAATCGAGTTGAGAACTTACGCACGAGGTCTTCCCATGGACGAGTTGGACGGATTCTTAATCAAGATGCAAACCTTGGACGACACCATCACCGATTTCACCCCGCCCGTGTCCGACAAGTGCATTCGAGACTACGAAAAAACATTTCGTTACGATCACGTGGATAAAGGCGAGAGCACGACGGTGTGAGAATCAGTTTAGGCAATGAAGGGGAGACGAACAGGTCGTGGTAGAAGAACAACGCGAAAGAGACAAAAAGGAGGACTCTTTCCCCTGGCGGCACTCATTCCAGCTTTGGTGGCCGGAGGAAAGGCCATAGCAGCGGGTGCTCTGTCCGGAGCTGCAGGGTACGGTGCGAAAAAAGGATTGGAAGCGTTAGAAAGAAGAAGAAGAAAAAGAAAACGAAAACCCCTCACGCGGTCTCAATTGAGTTCTGGAGCCAAGAAACAGGCCAAAGTCATCTCGCGCATCGTAAAAGGTTTTGTGAGATGAAAAGGAGGAGGACTAAGACACGACGCAGAAGACGACAACGAGGCGGTGCATTGCTCAGTATACTCAAGAACGCTGCGACGATCGGGTACAAACTCGGAAAGGACAAGAGGTATAAAAGAATGGGTGCCAAGGGTGTCACGGGTAGTTACAAAAGACGCTCTGCTCCGTGGGAAGTATGATGAGACTGTTACGTAAGGAGAAACGTTTCCTGACGTCCATCCTGAACGAGGCGGACCGGTACAGGCGACAAGACATGTTGATGCACGCCAATGCCGATCAGATCAACGCCGTCAGCGAAATGATCTTGAATCTGCTCAAGAGAAACATCCCGGTGAGCGAACGAGCGATACAGAAGTTACGACCTCATAAAACAAAACTACGCGAACTGGCCAAACGCAAACACTCGGTCAAACGACGACGCGAACAACTGTTGAAGCAACAAGGCAGCGGGTTTTGGAACGGTCTACGCAACGTCTTCAAAGCATGTCACTGCAAGAGCGGTTAAAAGGGTGGAAGCAACGCGTGGCCTACCTATTGTCGGAAACGAGAGAGCTACGAGAACGTTTGGAACGCGTGGAAGAAAACAGAGACCATTGGTATAAAGCCTACCACGATCTACGCCACCAACACACCTCCTGGAAGTACGCGGACGAACGTTTGTGTCCCGACTGCAGAGTCGTCGCCCAAGGTAAAACGCGCGAGTTGTGCCAGGAGTGTGCCGATGACGCGAGAAGTGCTCATGATCCCGTCCTCGGAGTTCGACCGATTGACGGACCACTACAAAGGCAAGTTGACACAGAGCGCGCTATTGAACAAGGCGGCTCGATTGTCTGCCGAGAAACAATTGTTGGAGAAACACTTACCTCCGGGTCTGGCCGTGAAGAAAACCAAACCGATTGCCAAGGAAGTGGGTAAACTCGGCCGACGCATCCGACGAGGACCCGTGACCGTTCGCAGTGCACCCGACGATGACGACGACGACGACGACGTGCTCTTAAACGCTCCCTTGGAAAACATGTTGAAACAAATCGTCAAAGCCAACAAGGCGACAGCTGCTGCAGCAGCAACAGCAGCAACGCCCGCCGTCGTGGTTAAAAAGGAATCCTCGACGCAATCCAAATCAGTTCCACGCAAGAAAACGATCAAACGACAACCTGCCACACCGTCCACGTCCCACGCAGACCAAGGACCACCAAAAACGACTTTCAAAGAAAAACTGACAGGTCTGTTCAAGAGGAAGAGAAAAACAGAAGCCGAGCGATTGAAACCGGCACCCGAGTGGGAAGATTGGCACAAAGGCAAGAAACTGAGACGTCCTTTAGAGCCCGAGTATGACGAAACCGACGAAGAAGAAGAGTCGTACGAGGAAGAGGAAGACGACGACTAGTGGAGGGGGATTCGACATCCAGAAATTACTGGCAAAAACCGGCATGGAATTTCATTGGCCCGGATATCAGTTCATGGGACCTGGCACTCATTTGAAAAAGAGACTTAAACGAGGCGACAAGGGCATCAATCGTCTGGATCGGATTGCAAGAACCCACGACATCGATTATTCTCGTGCTAAGAACCTACAAGACAAGTGGGTAGCGGACGCTAAGATGATAAGTGCGATCAACAAGTTACCCGGCAAGAAAACCATGACAGAACGTATCGTGAGACGTATCATGCAAGCCAAGAAAAAACTCAAGTTGTAATAAAGTCTTTTATTGACAATTGTTGTTACATCGTTTGCAATTAAAAAAAATTGTTCTTCAACAAGTGAGTTCCTTGTATAGTGTGTTGAACCTCTCATAGGGGGGATACCCCCCCCATCCCCATACCCTTGGTATCACGTGACCTGTTTTGAATGTATATAAGGCATTCGCTTTCCATCCCACACCACCAGTTACCCTTTGAAGATGAGTGAGAGAGTTGAGAAACAACTATTGTTGGACACATATGAAGAAGCGACTGCTTTGATGGAATGGAAGTTGGACGGAGATAAAGAAAATTGCAAAGGTACCCGTTACCAAGACATGGTTGATCTGATTGAAGATGGGCCGTGGTTCCTTGATAGGATAATTCAGATATCCTGGGATGCTACTTCAGATGACCCTGAAGTGCTTTCTTTGTGGGTCGATTTGCTGAGATGGGCAGAGGCCTTCGATAAATTGAACTCTTAATTGTGGAACATTTTATGGACCGTTAATCTACATTTTATTGAACATTTTATGGACCGTTGATCTGCATTTTATGGACCTTTGATGGAACATTTTATTGCATTACTATTTTTTTTTTGATTTTTGTTTTATTTTATCAGTCATGTCTTGTGGAAATTTACCTTCATGCTGTGTAGTCTGTGGCCAGGAACCTCCCACGTGTACACAACCCATTCACAGAGTGCAGAACGCT
>OX393568.1:8705520-8710520 GCA_947652115.1 Blastomussa wellsi | reverse complement strand
GCATGCTATACCAACCTTATTGTTTTTTAGATTGGCAGATTTGGTATTAAAAATATACTCTTTGAATCAGCTTTCGTCTATATTTCTCTGCTGTCCCTCTGGTTCGGTGAATCAACTTTTTAGAAATTCATTCTTTTACTTTTCCAAAACAAAAGAATCATTAACTTAGTTAGTAAAAAAAGAAAACTACTCATGACAGTGAAAAAAATAATCGTATGCTTTACCTTTGTTGCAACATGTAGAATTAGTATATGTAATAGGAATAAATGCTGTCCAATTGAGAACATTCCTCTGACAGCCAAATTGGACTCGGCTGTCAAAGGAACGGTGACTTTCTCAAGACTTCTGGAAACAAAATGAGATTACGCTCTGCACTCGAAACAATCATTTCTCAAACAAAAATGGGAAAATGAAAATCGTGATGCATTAATGATTTTGAAAGTAACTGGTCAAATATTGATTTAAGTTTGAATCGCTGCGTGGTTTCCGTAGTGTAGTGGTTATCACGTCCGCCTCACACGCGGAAGGTCGCAGGTTCGAGTCCTGCCGAGTGACATCAAGACAAGAGTCGGAGAAAAAAACCGGAGAGCGGACGATTGTCAAGATTTCCTCAAGCGCGAAAGCCGGTTTTCCTAAAAGACTTTGCAAACGAAAACTGCGTCTAAATTGACTCTACTTCTTCCACAATACGCTGATGTTTTCAAGTCTCGCTGCGGTACAATAATTTGATTCTCTATTTTCCGAGTTCGCGCGCTTCGCTATTGGAAGGTGTTGAGTTATTTGGTACGTTGTTTTATTTTGATCAGCACTGTACAGGAATTTCTACATGTGAATACTGTATAATAACTGACCGTGAGGAGCAGTTTGATCTGAAAATACTTTCATTGCTAATTCTTTGTTTTGTTCGGCCGGATAAGATCATAATGCACAGTGCGACGTTAACATGTCTATACATGGGTCCTCGGTAGTATAGTGGTGAGTATCCCCGCCTGTCACGCGGGAGACCGGGGTTCGATTCCCCGCCGGGGAGTTAAAGGCAAAATTTTTACTTGTTAATTTTACCCAGTGTGCGGTTGAAACAGTGATAGAATTATTACAAAAAATATTAGTTTTTTTTTATTAAAACACAAAGGACAAAATAAATTGTTCGGAGTTGAAGACTGTTTTACAACCACGGCCCAGAAAGGAATGGATCTTTCGCCATCCAACCAGTCTCTTATTTCCTTACAAAGTGACCGATTTTGGACAGCCAGAGCAACGAGTTGCATGCTATACCAACCTTATTGTTTTTCAAATTGGAAAAATTTGGTATTAAAAATATACTCTTTTGTGGGGAATAAGTCAGGAGCCCACACTGTCGCTGTTCTCTCTTCCAGTTGCTTTTATTCTCAGTCCGCGTACACAACAAAGTTCAGTTAAAGCTTTCGATATCTCACTCGGAAAAAACAGTTCATTGTTGCCTCATGTTTTGGCACACCTTAATTGAACGTAAGCTGATTGGCTAAAGATATTTCCAGACAACAGGGATAAACAAAATCATTCATTCAGAGCAGACATGACGCGACGCTCGATTTCCGGTGAGATTTCACAATCGCTTACAGTACTAATCACCCTGTTTCCGACACACTCCCCCCATGTGCTTTCCACGTGGAAGCACATGTAATCAGAGGAAACTAGATAAGCTCATTTACAAGTAACACTATAGAACAAAACGAAGTAAAGAAAATGTCATAGTTCATTTGAATTTTGAATCACTAATGCTTATATGTAAAATCATAGTTCGATCCTGTTCTCAGGCTCCTCTCTGACTTTAGCCATAGTCAGCCCCACTCCCCCATGGAGAGTGGCTTTGTGGGCGTGTTGAACCAATTTCTCAGCAAAGGTTGTAGAGTCTGGTATGTAGATCGGATAGGGACTTGGTAGTCTTCCACGGCACTCTAGCAATCCGTCTTTGTTTCTCTGCAAGTTGAGACTCAGTCGGTCTTCTTCCAAGTTTTCATTCCCCTGGCTCTGAGCGCGCAACATCCAGAAGAGATTTTGCCTTTCAATTTCTTCTGTTGTAAGAGGACCTTTGGTTCTGCTTGCTCTCTTTGTTCTAGCATTTTGGGCAAACCGCATGATCCAGGCACACACTCGTAAGGTTTTCCAGTATGAGTTCTTGGCAAGGAGTTCGTCTAGTTCATCGTCAGAATTCACGGCCAGGCCGGGCGAACAGTTCCTTTGTGGTTTTTCACCTCTTGGTTTGATTCCTTACTGGGTGCGGTGACGAGGTTTTCTGGCCACTTCCTAGGATCACTAAGCCACTCTGGTCCCCTCCACCATAGTTTGTTCTTTTCAATTACCAATCCACCACGACTTGCAAGATCTGCAGGATTAACTTCGGTTGGTACGTGCCGCCAGATAACCTCAGCATGCTCTCTAATCTTCCGTACTCGGTTAGCTACAAACTGTTTGTAGTCTCCTCCACCCAGTATCCAGTGCAAGGCAACGCTGCTGTCGAGCCAACAGTGTAGTGAAGTCACTGGGAAACCTTGAAGCGCGTCTTGTCCGTTGCTCAGGAGGTTTACAGCCATGTGACCAGAGACCAGCTCTCGGCGAGGTATAGTTAGGCCTTGTTTCGCCAGTCTTGCTTTTGCCGCGACAAGTCCTTGATTTAAAGTGCTTGGTTGCTTGACGACGGCATACACAGCAGCGGCGACGCCTTTTCCGCTTGCGTCACCGAAGGCGTGGAGTTCAATTCTCTCAATTGGTTCTTGGGCGCTGGTCAGTGCTCTTGGGCAGGAAACTTCAGGTGGTAAAGAACTCTCCCACTTCTTCCACTGTTGTTGCAAAGGCACAGACAACGGTGCATCCCAGGCAGATTTCTCATCGCAGGCGCTTCGGTAAAGCAGCTTTCCCTGCAAGGTGATTGGCGCGATCAGACCAAGGGGGTCATAGATTCTTGCTACTTTTCCCAAAATCCCTCGTTTAGTAGGTTGAACAACTTCTTCTGGAATCGTGACTGCAATTTCATCCGTCGATTTGTTCCATTTTATGCCAAGGAGGCCACACCCTCTGGACTTTACTCCTAGTTGCTGTTTCGCATAGCTTAATACGTCTTCATTCTCGGCGTCCTCTGAGATCTCCAATTCAGGGACGTTTGAGTGCCACTTGTGCAAATGGAAGGTGGCCCGGCGAAATATTTCAGTCGTTGTGGTTTTCTTTTGTTCCGTTTCTTGGACAGTCCCCCCGCCAGTAATGAGGTCATCTACATAAAGTTCTCGTTCTATTTCTGCAACAGCATCAGGGAAATCAGCTCTACAGGTGTTTAAATGTTGGTGGATTACGCCGCCAAGCAGGAAAGGCGAGGGTCCCAAGCCAAAGAGTGCTCTGGTGAACCTGTAAGTGCGAATACTCAAGGGATTCTTGCCGTCCAGCCAATGGAAACGCAGTGCATCTCGGTCTTGCTCGCGGATACGCACTTGAAGAAACGCCTTGCGAATATCACCGGCGAGGGCTACTGCATGAAATCTTCCCCTTAAGAGTACTTTCCAGAGCTGATTCTGTAGGGGTGGTCCAACTTCTAGGCAGTCGTTTAAGGAGGGTGCTGAGTCATAAGCTCTTGCTGAGGCATCGTACACAATCCGCATCTTAGTAGTTTCGGCACTCTCTCTCACGACGGCCTTGTGAGGGATATAGAATTCTCGTTCAGATGCTGCCATCTCTGCTTCTTCTATAACTCCTTCCTGTAGCTGCTCTTGGATAATTGCATCATAGGCGTCAAGCTTTCCTGTTTTCTCCAGTCGTCGGACTAGACTTCCGAGTCGTTTCAAACTTCCCGCCTTGTTGGAGGGCAAGGGAGGGTGGTCTCCTTTCCAGGGAAGGCCGGTCTCGTACCAGCCTTCGGGGCTGCGGCTGAGCTGTTCGATGAATTCTTCGTACACCACACTCTGATCTCCATTTGGTTTATCCTCGAGGCCTAGGACGTCCATGCGGCAGAGCTCTTCATAGTTGGTTGAAGTCGTCTGGGCCAAGAACATGCTGTCAAGGTTTTGCTCTGATCCTGGAGACATAATAGTCCACCCGAAAAGAGTGAACTCGGCTACAGGCTCTCCGATGGCTCCAGTGCGCTGGGATGTCGACGTTTTAATCTTCGCGTAATCACTCGCGCCCAGAATAACGTGAACCGGAAGTAAGCTCTTTGTGTCAGTGTCATCCATGTCCACGCCTTTCAAATGTCGGTATCGTTTGATCATTTCTCTGTAGTTTGGGTTTTCCACGCACAACAGTTCAGCCCGGTCTATCCTGTTTGCGCTGAGAGGGATGATATGGTTTCCTTTTGTGTCACTCACTTGCACGTCGTAGGTTTCGGTTCGCTTGGTAACGGTGCCCACAATAGTTTGTACTTGGCGCGTTAGAGTGCGTGACGGTGCAAGATTTAATCGATCCAAGATGTATCCCGAAGCATACGACGCAGTCGCACCGGTGTCCAGTAGGGCTCTACAGATCACGCCATTCAACTTGACAAGTACGATTGGATGGCAGACTTTCTCCCCTTCTTGAGTTGCGGTGAGATCCACTCCGCCGTTGTTCGCTGTTTGGCGTCCAGTTGCCGACAGTCGGTCGCAAATGGATGAGTGGTGCTTTTGTTTGCAGTGTACGCAAGATGCACGGCTTCGGCATTGTGAAACGCTGTGTTGAGCCCCAGTGCAGTTGAAGCACAAGCGTTTGTTTTGAAGACTGCTGGAGATGTCACGTTTTCACATTCCCAAGATCTGTGTGTCACGCGATCACAGTAAACACACGCGTTTCGTGAGGTTGATCCGCCTTCTTGCGCGTAGAAACTATTTTCGCGAGGAGTGCGAGGAGGACGCGGCGGTCGCGGAGGCCGAAAACGCAGAGGTAATTGCGGTAAAGGGGAGATCTTGCCAACTGACTCATTTACGTCCATTGGATGGATAGCTTTCCATTCTTCTAACGCTCGCATTAGCTCCGCGAATCCCCAGTCTTGCCATCCTGGT
>OX393568.1:8595520-8700520 GCA_947652115.1 Blastomussa wellsi | reverse complement strand
AAATTCCTCTGGTCCCGATCATACATGTAGTTTGAAACCTACATGGAGAACTTTAGCTTTGCTTTTCTCGGAGGAAATTCAACTAATAAAGCCCAAGCTCATCCACGACATGGCAAAATATGTTGTTGATCAGGGGCCAGTGAAAAAAGGTGATAATTTTTCAAATTTTGTGACAATCCTTGTGACAAAGCTTGAAGTAGTGTCCCATAGCAGTTGCTGGCGGTGAATTGCCTGTCTTGTCTCCCTTTCTCTCTAGTACCAGTGTAAAGCCCGAAAGTAACGTCAGCATAGAGGTAAAAGATGTCACAATTTCAACCCATCGTGCCTGAATAAAATTATAAACTCTCAAGTCCCAAACAGCATTTACATCACGCAAACAGAGGGTGTTCCGCCTGTGTTTACACATAAAGTGCCCTTTTGTGCCAGTTCAAATGTGCAGTGCACTAGGTTTCATTATTCACTTCTAAAAAAATTTCATAGTGATTTCCATCCCCAACTCTTAACTGCTTGAAAAGGTGAAACTATTTCTGGTTGAGTCAAATACCTCACCACTAGGAAAACTGGGGATAAAACAGACAATGTGAGAGATTTACATGTACCGTAGGTGGTACAACAATTATTATAGCAATGCCACAGACACTTCAGCTATTATTTTTTTCAGTTCCTGTTCAACTCAAAGAATAACTGACTTGAAGTCTACAGAATTTCACTTTCAGCCAGGAGAACAGCAATAAGGAATTTTCAAGACAGAATCAGCAATCTATTTACTAACTGGAAGAGTAGGCAGCTGCGACATGCTATACATGTATGTTATCACAAGCTGAAACTACAACTCAGTAGTCAGCGATCTGTGACCGTGCTTACCATTCACATGGGGAAACCCTAGATTCAAGTTTGAAAAATAAATAGTTCACATCATTCTGTTTGGAACTTTTTTCAAATTATGGCCTGCTGGATGGGGTAATAGACTTGTTGTATTCCTTTCAATCGTCTCAGAGAATTTGGATAAGTTTTAAGCCATTTCCTTCTTCTGTACAGCCAATTTCAGTAATAAAATAATTTTGTGTTAACATTTCCACTGCATGGTTTGTGTGAATGGTAAGCACCTCTGTAATCAGGTAACTGACTGGGAACTACAGCACTAGCATCACTGAAACCGAGAGCCCAGCTGTGAAACTTGGTAAGAGATTTGCAATACTTAAATGTTGCAGTCTGTTGATCAAAGTACATGTAGTTTTCTGTTATTTTCTCCAGACAAATTGCTGTAGTTTTTTTTCAAGTGTACATGTTCTACTCCAATGAAAAAGCACTGACTGAAATATTCGAGAAATTGTTAGCTGTACAGTGTACTTCCTAAATCTCTCACATTCTCTTTCCTTTGATTCCAGGCAAGCTTCTGGTTACATGTAAACCTGGGTGCCAGAGGCTTTTCAGGCTAGTTTTCCAAATTCAGTCAAGTCTTCATTGTGTCCTGTGCAAAAGACTTGTAGCTATACTACATGCCGCTCATGGCAGAGGCCAAAGGCCGCCAAAGAGAATTTCCTGCTCGCAAGATGAAAACTCTGGTACCCAGGATAGGTTACACATCATACTGTAGCCAACTACTCCCAGTTTCCCTCATGATATGGTTGCTAACCTAACAAGAAGTGGACAGATCTTGTATACCTCTCTTTACAATATGGCAGGTGGAGGTTAAACTTTAGGCTACAACGCCATTGGGTTACTGTCACCTGCTAAAAGCACTGATTACATTCACTACAACGTGGAAAGAACAAAGCTTCCTTTGTTGCATCAGAGAAATGTATATGTACATGTAGCTGCTCTTTCTCCAAAATCTCAATCTAATTTATGAAAGGAATTTTTACATTGTACAATCACAGCCAGACTACTTTCTGTTTTTGTGGTGGGTTTACTGTTGGAATTTGATCAGTTGAAGTTTTGTTCCACTAGTCCAGTAGATGTCGATATTAACTAAAGGTCACATTTTACTTTTATGTTTATCAAAAATCTATTTTAGAACAGTAATTTTGTGGACAGTTATATACACTGTAGTTTAGAACATTTTATGCACAGTTACAAAGATCTAGATAATTTTACCATCTAATTTAAGATTTGTCTTGTTTTAATTGACTAGTCTCAATCCAATGCTCTGATTTTTAATATACAGGCTGTATTTGGATAGTTTTAAGTTTTATTTTTTATATATTTAAGCTTCACTAATTAATAAACCCTTTTACATTGTTAGCTATATAATTTAAGGGTATTTTACGGTCATTCTACGTCACATGTGAATTTATATTCAGACATTTGAATCAAAACTTCAAATCTCAACTCTCAAGTTCCAACAGTATAGTAAACACAACATACAGGTAAATGGTACATGTACTGTAGTCTGTCTGTGGTGCAGTATACTAGCTTAAGTCCCATTTTGGTAGCAATACACAGGATTATTATGCCACAATAATTTATTTGCAGCAGAATGAAAGCTTTTTAGCTAAAGACTCATTCCATAAGTTAATATTAAACTCAAACCAGTAACAGAAGTCGTTGATTGAGAAATGATATAAAAGGTTTCACCAGAAATAATCGAACCCCACATCGTCAAACAATCTTCATACATGGTAATCAGGCTGAGTGATAGTATACAAATAACTAAGAACCTATTACCACTCAGTTTAACTATTTCCTGATAATACATAAATTCGGAATAAGAAGGAAACAAAAGTTTACACGCTTACTTTCGTATCTGACTTCGTCGTACAATTCAGTGAATTGCTTACCTGGAGTTGTTGACGTTCGTATCGCCGTTTTCAGCAGCTGGATGAATCAAAAACACTCCGCACCGTGATGGAAAGAAGGCAAGCACCATTTTGCTTGGCTAAATAAGAGTTCAAACGTTGAAATACTTGAGCTTCACCAACATTTTTCTCACCTTTCAAAAGGACGCCACAAAAATGGCGCGAAAACCGAGAGAGCCTGGTACCTAAGATGAATACCGCTTACCAGAAGGCTCACTTTCTACCCGTTCGACCAAGTTACGTTTGAGAAGAAAAACTAGCACTGATGGATGTTCTTTAAAAACATTATTCAGTAGTTCTTTTGGGGACATTTTCTTGTAGTCAAAGTCTGATTTAATTTTTCAAATTAGAGTTTTTCTGCATATTCAGAACAGCTTACTATTAATTTCGCTGATATGCTAAGCGTGCAGATTGTATTCATTGTATTTGTTATATTCATCTTCACATCCATCACATGTCAAGAATTCCATTCCTTATTCTCAGTTTCTTAGACTTCGCCGTCTTTGTAGTGGCGACTCTGATTTTCCCTTAAAATCAGAGGAAATGTGCAATTTCTTCGACAAACGCGGCTATCCTCCTTCTGTTGTTCAAGCGGGCCATCATCGCGCCCAACAAATTGATCGACAGTCAGCACTACAAACGTCACAGAGAGAAAACAACGATAGAATCCCATTCACCCTCACATTTCACTCTCACAACCACGCAGTTAAATCCATCATTCTCAAAAACTTTAAATTACTTCAAAATGATCCCGATCCACTGGTAGAATCTTTTCGCAACCTCCATTAATTTCATTCAAACGCGACAAAAACATAGGTAACTTTTTAGTTAGAAGTGCAGTCAAAACTAGTGATCAACCCGGAACTTTTAAATGCGCTCGAGCACGATGCAAAACATGCCCTTTCATTCACAACGTTGAAAAATATCGGGACCCAAGCGATCTATCAAAATCACTGATCATTTCACCTGTACCTCAGCCAATGTCATCTACTGCATAACTTGCACTCTTTGCAAAAAGTTGTACATCGGCGAAACAGGGAGACGACTTGGCGACCGATTCCGAGAACACCTTCGTGACGTAGAGAAAGACGACAAAAATGCATCGAAACCGGTCTCGAGACACTTCAATCTCCCAAATCATTCTATTAAGCAACATATGGCAGTCTGCGGCCTTTCCCTTCACCAAGGAAACACGGAAAGCCGTAAAACTCTAGAACAAAAATTTATTTTTCAAATCGGTACTCTTAATCCTCACGGTATCAACGAACGCTTTTCATTCAACTAATTTATTCCGTTGTTTTCACGTTACCAGGCACCAGCCAGTAGCGAAGCTCCATCATTCTGTATATAAAAAGCACACGACCCACAATTCCTTGATTCGCTCCGACGAAGGGCTAACGCTCGAAACGTCAGCAATTGAATCTCTTTACGGTGGCCAATTGACATTAGGATTAAAAATTCGGAAAAATGCAATTCAGCGCAAAATTATTTTTCTTTTTTTCTTTTGTTATGAAACTTTACAGCATTTTCACATTCGCATAAATTATCCATTTCGTGCTTTGCAGTTTACCAACTGCAAACATGTTCAAAATGTAACTGGAAACCAACTCGTAATCGTAAAACTCAAGCAAGCCGTACAGCTTCATTGATGGAAACCTTATAATCATGTCAATCGTGGCTCTCACTCATTACCATTTGCTTTAAATAATGTTTTCTTTGGTGAAAAATGGCTTCAAAAATATTTCTTTGATATTTGTCTTCCATTTATCAAAGACAAATATGTAAACATATTTGTCTCACATTTGTCGTCTTCGTGATGAGGATAAATATAACATCAGATTTGTCTCATATTTGTCTCAAAGACAAATATGATAGAATCCATTATTTCATCCAGTTCAGAAAGGAATGGATCTTTCGCCATCCAACCAGTCTCTTATTTCCTTACAAAGTGACTGATTTTGGACAGCCAGAGAAACGTGTTGCATGCTATACCAACCTTATTGTTTTTCAAATTGGCAGATTTGGTATTAAAAATATACTCTTCGAATCAGCTTTCGTCTATATTTCTCTGCTGTCCCTCTGGTTCGGTGAATCAACTTTTTAGAAATTCATTATTTTACTTTTCCAAAACAAAAGAATCATTAACGTAGTTAGCGAAAAAAAAAAACTACTCATGACAGTGAAAAAAATAATCGTATGCTTTACCTTTGTTGCAACATGTAGAATTAGTATATGTAATAGGAATACATGCTGTCCAATTCAGAACATTCATGTGACAGCCAAATTGGACTCGGCTGTCAAAGGAATTTTTTAAATCTAATTGTTTCCAAATTGGCCAAGCATATATAGTCCTCTTACTTATTTAATTATATAGCTTGTTAGTTAACCCAGCATTATCAGCAAAACTGTTACCCTCGATGAATTTGGTTTTGGTAATATGATCACAAACAATTAAGTTATGTCCACAACGTTAATAGCCTGGCCTAAAAGTAAGCATGACACAACATATGCATTGGCAACTCACTCAAACAAACAACTTTACAAATAAAACTACAATTTTACTCACCTGCATTTTTTCACCATCGGCTTGCTAGTACAGGAAACGGCTGCATCAATCGATGAAAGTCGTAAAGAAAATGGCCGAACAAGCTTTAGCACTTCTTGAGTCCGACATGCCCTTTCCACAATCCCTTACTTAACACACATATCCCATGGTGGTTCTGCGACAGATTTGTATGCAGGGCATTACAAAGCCTCGACACAAACGAGCTCGCTTTTCTCACTTCGTATGTGTCGAGGCTTTGTAATGCCCTGCATACAAATCTTCTGCAGAACCACCATGGAATTTGTGTGTGAAAGCAAATAATAAGCAAACACGAGTAAACAAAAGAGCTTAAAAAGGCGCATTTTTGGCCAGAGTAACCATAAATTTGCGAAAAAATATTTTGTTGTCTGGTTGCAGTTTGTGCAAATTTGGTAGCTGAAATTTGTTTGCCATAATTTTTTTCCGCTCCCGTAAACCCAAAAGACAACTCTTGCAATATGGCCGGTTACGCGTAAAAAAACCGCGCGACCCAAGCCAAGCGGTGGATGTGACATAGAAAATATTCCCTGTTGAAGAAATGCATGCACTTCTAATATTGTGTCGCAGAATTATATTCCATTTGAAGAAATATCAGCACAAGTATATACAACAACATGGCTGTACCAAACGAATTTCTGGAAGAATTTCTGGAACAAGATTTTCACCAAGAAATAGATCCAGATGTAATAAAAGACGAGTTTGTAATATCACAAACAAATTACCAGGAATGGCTACGAGTATGGTGGATGATTGTATCCGAAGAAAATCCAAACAATAAAGATCTTTTAGAATTCGCAAGAGAAAACAAAGAAAAGTTTACAGATTTGGTTGAAAAAGAAATCCGAAAGTTAAAAAGCGTAAAAGTAAGTTATGGGTTGCAGGTAGAGTTTTCAATAGAAAGAAACGGAGAAACAGGATACATGAAACATTATTTTCATGAAAAAGAACCACATGTTTTTAACAGGCATGAAGAAGAACTGGAAGGACAAACATTTTATGAATTCATAGAAAGAGCAAAGAACTGGTCAGAGGAGGGATCAGGATGGAAAATTGAAAGAATAAAGCTAGCATACGTGAATGTCGCACGCTATCAGCCGCTGCGCGGAGGAACATATTTGCCTCTTCCAGCCGAACTGGCAAACAAGAAGGCCATAATAAACGTGAAAAACAGGGACAATGAATGTTTGAAGTGGGCACTCAGAGCTGCATTATTTCCTGCACCGAAAAATAAGAACCAAAGCAGACAAAGCAGCTATCCTGTAAAAGACGGTATAAACTACCAAGGCATCGATTTCCCAACACCGGTGAAACAGATAGACAAGCTTGAAGAGCAAAACAAAGGCCTCGCAATAAATGTATTTGGTTGGGAAAACAACTGTGTGACAGTTCACAGGATAAGTAATAAAGAGGTTAAAATACCAAGGATAAGCTTGATGCTAATAGAGTCAGGGGAAAAACAGCACTATTGTTACGTAAAACGGGTCTCCGCTTTGCTTTTTGATCAGACCAAAAACTGCTGCGCAAAGCACTACTGCATGATGTGCTTAACAGGTTTCTCACGAGCAGACTTGCTCGATAACCACAAAAAATATTGCAACGGCGTGAATGGCAGGTCGACAAGGATCGAGATGCCGGAAGAGAGGAAAAACACCCTTTCTTTCAAAAATCACCAGAAACAGTTAAAGGCGCCATTTGTGATATACGCAGACTTTGAGGCTTTGGTAAGAAAGATTCCAGGCTGTTCTCGCCGGCCAGAGAGCAAACAAAAAAGTTTCACGGAGAAGACAGAATGGCACGAAGCAAGCGGGTATGCGTTTATGGTTGTGAGAAGCGACGGCGAAGTTACAGGGCAAAAAGTTTACAGGGGCGAAAATGCGGTTGGAAAGTTTCTAAGTGACATTCTGCAGGAAGAGGAGAAAATAAGAGAGAGTTTGGCCACACCAAAGCCAGTTGTGATGGTGGCAGAAGACTGGGAAAAATTCAAAAACGCAACAAATTGCCACATTTGCAACAAAAGTTTGATAAAAGACCAATTCCTTGACTCATTGCCAGTTTGGAACAATGAAATGTATTGTGGTCAAAGTCACGGCAAAAAAATGTTTTTACAAAGCGCAGAAAGAATTAGATTTGATAAGACTAAAAATAATAAAAGACATAAAAGACAAAAACGACGAATGAATAGCGAAAAATCAGGAAACGTGTTTGTTCTGCGAAGAACCTTTGCTTCAGAAAAACTTCAGAGACGCGGTAAAAGACCACTGCCACATCTCCGGCAGGTTCCGCGGAGCCGCGCACAACGAATGCAATTTCAAACTGCGAATCAAACCCAAAACGGTCCCAATACCTGTTGTATTTCACAACCTCAGAGGCTATGACGCGCACCACCTTATGCAAGCGATGTCCCAGCAGCAGAAAGAAGTCCGGTGCATCGCCAACAACATGGAGAAATACATAACATTTTCAATGGGGAGTTTGCATTTCATTGACAGTTTGAACTTTCTGCTGGGAAGCCTTCATGCACTTGTCTCCGCAACACCCAAGGAGTGTCTGAAAATAACATCGAGCATCTCAAACAGCAGCGAACTGCTTTACAAAAAGGGGATCTACCCTTACGAGTATATGGAGACATGGGAGAGATTCAGCGAGACAAGGCTGCCGGACAAAGACAAGTTTTACAGCAAACTGAATGACGAGCACATAACAGACGAGGAGTACGCGCACGCGCAGAGGGTCTGGGAGGCTTTTGAATGCCAAACACTGGGCGACTATCACGACCTTTACGTCAAAACTGATGTCGCCTTGTTGGCTGATGTTTTCGAGAACTTCCGAAACCTATGCCAAGAGCAGTACGGGTTGGATCCAGCACATTATTTTTTTTTTTATTTTTTTTTTTATAAATTCATTTTTATTAGACCACGCCAATTACAAATACACTATACCGTACAAAAAATTACAATTATCACTTACAATACACTTACACTGCTTAAATACTACATTATGTTATGTTACTGCGCCTGCTACTAATCCGTTTTCACACTAAAACTACTTACAATGATACTGCTTTCACAACCGATAGGGCTAATTACTTGCCAAAATTAAAAATGATTACGTACATTAAATTGAAAAACAAAGAAAAAGAAAAGAGAGGAAAAAACAAGAATGGAGAAACATAAACGCGTTTATCATCATTGGCTGGTGTTGTCTAATTGTTCACATCAATTATTGTGTAATTATTGTATTTATTGTATCACCTGGTTGAAGTAAGAAAGTTTTAAAAATATCCCACTTCTGAAGATGAATATTAAGTCTACCCCGCCTCTTAGCAATTAGATGTTCAATCCGTTCAATGTATTTTAGTTTACCTATTAATTGAGGTAAGAGTGGTTTTGTTTTTCTAAGCCTACTTAAATAAATTTCCTGCTTACCTACAATGAGAATGTGGTTAAGAAGGGTCCAATGTAATATTTCTTTGGTGTAACCTAGCATGATTTCGATATCCTTTAACTCAGCAACTGCTATATTAAGTCCCTTCAACCAGGTGATAGTTTGCATCCAGAAGTCTTTGCTGTATTGACAATGTAAAAACAGATGCTCTAGGGATTCTTCGAACTCTCCACAAAACGTGCATAATGAGGTATCCACTAACTTTATTTTATTTAACAATTTATTAGTATATACAATACGATTGAGCAATTTGAATTGAAACATTCTTGTTCTTATGTCTAAGGTAACTTTGTGTGGAATTAAATAGATCTGATTCCAGTCAAGTTCGTGATCATTAAATAATGAAGAATATTTTAATCTTGCAGTTGGATATACGCGTATCTCATCTACGAGAATCCAGTACATTTGTTTACTAGTAAGTTGTTCTAGGTTGATGTCTTTACACTTGGCATGCAAAATGAACTGCGTTAAATCCAAATTCGAATTCGTAGTGGTTTGCTCTTGGCGTTGAGTTAAACGTGGATGCACCGAATTTACCAAGGCTCTCCATGAATCAGGAAGTGCTCTTGCTAAACCAAATAATAAAAAATAATTATTCGAATTAAGGCCTCTCTCTTTAAAGAAATCCCAAGGTTTTAGTTTTCCGTCTGGCAGAAGAATGTCTTTTATTTTAATCATTCCGGCCATATAAGACTTTTTACAAAACTGTGGTTTACCATCGATACGCAGATGTTGATTATTCCAAAGTATTTGATTCATAATATGGTCTGGCGAGGATGTTGGGTGCGTGTTGGCCATAGACCACGTTTCAAAACACTCACGATAAAATTTTGGAAGATGTTTTGGTAAGTCAGCAACATTATAGTTGCAATGAAGAAGAATTTTGCCGCCGAAATCTTTAAGAAGTCGTGAGAGAATGAGTTTCCAAGGGTTATAATAATCCTCAGTATACTTTTTAAGGCACATGATTCTCTGGGTCTTGATTACAGATTCCAGGTGAGGCATTTTCAGTCCACCGTCTTTATAGTCACTGACCAGAGCAAGACGTTTAATTTTATCTTTTCCTTTCCATAGAAAATTAAACATTACCGTGTTAATCTTTTTTACAAATTCTTTGTCAAGATCTAACACGGAAGCCCGGAACATGAGTTTTGGCATTGCAAACGTTTTGATGATTTGAATCTTGCCAAATACTGTTAAATTTCTCCATTGCCAACTGTTCAAGGTTTTCTTTAAAGATTTAAGAGTGGCGTCAAAGTTTAGTTCATATTTCAGGCGTAAATTATAAGTAAAATAAATACCCAGAATCTTCATTGGTTCGTTGACAGTTTCTATATTCAAATTTTCGTGGCAATTGTGGCTACTACCGAGCCAGTAAGCCTCCGTTTTACCGTTGTTTAGTTTTAAGCCTGAACACTTTTCAAATTGGTCAAGTGTGTTGAATAGATGTTTTAAGGAGGCTTTGTCTTGTAAGAATGTAGTCAAGTCGTCAGCAAAAGCTGCAAGTTTTACCTCTACGTTATCGATCTGAATGCCTTTTATATAAGGATTGTTCCGAATATTGATTAAAAGTAGTTCCAGTGCTACAATGAAAAGATATGGAGACAATGGGTCTCCTTGTCTAACACCTCTCTCGACTTTAAACAATGGAGTCGAAAAACCATTGTTTGTAACGCAACTTGAAATATTAGAATAAAAAACGAAGATCCACTTAATAAAGGATTCGCCAAAATTAAAAGATTTTAAGGCTTTAAGCAAAAAATTCCAACTTATGGAGTCGAACGCTTTTTCAAAATCAATTGCAACCATTAATCCCGGAATCTGGTTAAATTTCGTATATTCCATTATGTCTTCGATTGACCTGACAGCGTCAAAGATATTTCTACCTTTGACATACGCATATTGGTCCTCATTAATTATAAAAGGAAGCACTTTTTCTAATCTCAGAGCTAGTGCTTTGGAAGCGATTTTGGTATCGACATTTAATAAGGATATAGGACGCCAGTTTTTTATATATCGTCTATCCTTTCCTTTCTTTTCAATGAGTCTTATTATTGCTTGCTTTTGTGTATTAGATAATTCTCCATGTTCAAAAGAAGAGTTAAATGAGTCAGTCATAAGTTGGCCAAGGAGATTCCAAAATGTTTTGTAGAATTCAGGTGTCAAGCCATCATTTCCAGGTGTTTTTCCATTTTGGAATTTAGACAAGGCATTAAAGCACTCGGCATTAGACAAAATTCCTTCGCAGAGGTTCTTCTGGTGGTCGCCTAATTTCGGAATATTTTCATCATTTAGAATGTTTGGAATACTTTGGTCAACGTCGTTTGAATCCTGGTTTTTGTACAGTGTTGTATAAAAATCTTCAAGTTCTTTCATTATCAATTTTGAATTTAAAATTAATTTATCATCGGCGTTCAATACACGGCGAATTGATGTTTTTCTAGTCTTATTGGTCTCCAGATTTAAAAAAATATTTCGAATTTTTCTCTCCTTGTTCGTACCACTTTGCTCTTGATCTTATTAATTTACCTTCAATGATGTAATTATATAATGCTTCATACTCACTCCTGGCTTTTTCTAGTTTCGTAACGTTTTCTTCAGATGGATTGTTATTGCAGATTTCCTCGGATTGTTTTAAGATTTCTTCAGATTCTTGTAGTTGGGCTTTTCGCTTCTTGGCTATTATTTTGCTGTATTCGATAGTGGTTTGTCTGATCTTGTACTTAATCAAATCCCACAATAATCTTTTGTCGTTAACTTCGGAAAATTCGGTAATCCATTTTGGATATTCACAAATTGACTAGTTGTATGTACGTATCGTCATTCAGAAGGCTTGAATTGAATTTCCAGTAGGATGGACCAAATGGTTGGTCTTTAAAGCTGTTTACGGAGAGGCTGATAGCTGAATGATCGGTTCTAATAGCTGGGATGATGTCTGCTTTTTTAATGTCATCTTGTAATTCGTCACTAATGAGCCAAAAATCTATTCGTCATTGAGTAATAGGATTTCTTTTTCTCCAACTAAACTGTCTTTTATTTGGGTTACGTACTCTCCATATATCAATGAGGTTATACTCAAGGATAATGTCTTGAATGTTTTTGACAGTTGACTTCGTATCGATTTTGCCTCCAGAATTATCGAGGTTGGCATCAAGATGAACATTGAAGTCGCCGCCGATGAAAATCTTACATTCTGCGTCGAAATTGGTAGACTGAATTACAGACAAAATTTCTTGAAAAAAGGCTGCTTGTTCGTTGAGTTTTGTAGGGGCATATAGATTAATCAAGAGGAATGGAGAGTCTTGGATCGTCATTTCTAATAATATATACCTGCCGTTGTCGTCTGTTATAGTGTTTCTTAATTCGTACTGTAGCTGTTTATTAATAAGAACAAGGACCCCTCTGCTATGGTTCGAGCCATGACTATAAATCATTTCTCCATGCCACTGAAATTTCCAATCGCTGACTATTTCTGCAGTGCTATACGTTTCTTGAAGGAACGTTATATCCGTTTTCTGTTTCTCGATCCACGTAAATATAGATTGACGTTTGTGGAGATCTCGAATTCCTCGAGCATTTAGTGACATAATTTTAAAATTGACTTCCCCTATTGTTTGATTGTAGTTTTGGCTTTGATGAATACATTACTTTGGGAAATGTAAACGACAAGAAAGAAAAATCGTTCCCAGCAATTGGCTTTCGTAATTAACTGATGATTGTTCGGTGGCATAGCGCAATTATGAAAACAAAAAGTTGATTTGACAGACACATTGATACAATACAAACAGACAAAAGAGACTGAATATATCCCACTTACCGGTTGCCCCAAAGCGAATTGTAAGGGCGTCATTACACCTCCTGAGAATGACATTCCTGACGTTGCACTCCTTCATTATGATGGTAACTATATACGTGTTAAACTTAGGTATTTGTGATCTACAGTAATTTATGCGTTTTGGAAAGGAAAAGTAATTAACATATGCAATTTTTACAGTTTGTCGACAAAAAATATAAAATACAAGATGATAAACAATAAACAAATGTTTAGAGCGGTTTGTTACGTGGAATAAACTTGCCATTTACATAGAGTTTGTCTGGAAATTTCTTACTAAAGTATACATTGTAGCCTCTGTCCTTAGCATCTTTAAATTTTTCCTTTTGAGCTTTCCTCAGTTTATAAAGTTCTTTAGGGATGTCTTCAAATACACTAAAATCTTTGTCCTTCAAAGTTTTCCTAGCCTTTTCCAGCACATTATTACACGTCGCCAGGCCTGAGCTGGGACGCGCTCTTGAAAATGACAGGGGTTGAGCTGGAGCTGTTCACAGACTTTGAAATGCAACTCTTCGTGGAAAGGGGAATGCTTGAAGGAATTTCAATGGTAAGCACGAGATACGCCAAGGCAAACAACCCACTGCTGCCTGCCTACAACCCCAACGAGCCGAAAAAAATATATCATCTATCTCGACGCAAACAACCTTTACGGATGGGCAATGTGCAATCCCCTCCCGAAAAGAGATTTCAAATGGAAACGCGTTATGCCCACAGAGGAGGCGATCCTCAAGAAAAAGAGAACGCGAGTAATGGGTGGATTCTCGAGGTTGATCTTGAATATCCCGCAGAACTGCACGAGGAGCACAACAGCTATCCACTGGCACCGGAAAATAAGGAAGTAAAAAAGGAAAAGATGTCGGACTACCAAAAGAAATATTGAACGACCTGGATATAAAAATGCCCCCAGGCAGCAAGAAGCTGCTGCTGACGCTCGAAGACAAAAACAACTACGTCGTCCACTACAGAAACCTTCAGTTTTATCTCTCCCAGGGCATGAAACAGGGTTCTGCAGGGTTCTGGAGTTCGAACAAGAACGCTGGATGGAGCCTTATATATCGATGAACACTGAGTTCAGGAAAAACGCAAAGAGCGACTTTGAAAAGAACTTTTACAAGCTCATGAACAACTCGGTTTTCGACAAAACCATGGAAAACCTGCGCAACCGTGTTGACATAAAAATCGTGCGAAGCGCAGAGGAGAACAAAATAAGGAAATTGGTTGCCAGCCCTTTGTACTCAAGGTTTGCCGAATTCACAAACGACATGGCGGGAATCCACATGCATAAAAGCAAGCTGCTGCTGAACAAACCTGTATACGCGGGCATGACGATCCTCGACAACAGCAAGATCCTGATGTATGACTTTTTCTACAACAAGCTGAAAAAGCAATACGGTGAAAAGTGCGAGCTCTTGTACACAGACACCGACAGCCTTCTACTTGAGATAGAAACGGACGACGTCTACAAAGACATCGCAAGAAATGCTTTTCTTTATGATACGAGCGATTATCCGAAGGAGCATCCGCTTCACTCAAACGGGAACAAAAAGGTCTTGGGCAAGATGAAGGATGAATGTGCCGGAACGCCGATAGCAGAGTGCGTGTGTCTGAGGTCAAAAATGTACTCGATTCTGAGGGCGGACGAAAAAAACATAAAAAAGCGAAGGGCGTAAAAAAGTGCGTTGTCAAGAAACAAATCAAGCATGAACAGTTCAAGGAAACGCTTTTAGGTGCGAAACAGTTATGGCACGGAATGAACATTCTTCGAAGCGAGGGTCACCAAATCTACGGCATGCACGTAAACAAGATTTCGCTGTCCGCGTTTGATTCAAAACGCTGGATAGCGGACGACGGGATCCATACAAAAGCTTACGGGTTCACAGAAGCTGAACTTGATTTGACAGAAGCTGAACTCGAAGAGATGGCAGCAGCTTTGGCAGATGTTGATTTGTCAGCATTTGGGGTTGATTGAACCCCAAGGGCTCGGACAACATCGCGTGGGTCCAAACCGCTCAAAAAGTCAATAAAGTTAGGGTCAACATAAAAGTCTTGTTGCCGTAGAAGCGTTTTTCTTTTGGCAGGAAGATATTTTTTGCATATTTTTGACTTGGAAATTAAAACACCGTTGCGTCCACTCCCCATTTTTCAAAATACATCTATTTCTTTAAAAGGATGAGCACTGTTCAAGTTTGCCGGCGGGAGAACGGTGTTTGGAGGGACAACCAGGAGCTCTTCACGCACAAAGCCGCGCTTGGGCCCGTCGTGCAAATAGTAGAGAACGGGTTGATTCGGTTTGAAAACTTTCAAAGACCAGATTGGATCTGTGGCTCTTTTCACGCCACCTTCAAGCTCGCCGGGTTGGTAGAGAAAACGAACTTGTACAAGAGAGGGGAGGATTTTTTCGGCCTTCCCAACAGGCCTTCTATAAGGTGTTGATGGTTTGGAATAAACAGCTTTTTCTTTGATAGCTTCCGCAGGTTTCTTGCCGATAAGGCTTGTCTTCTCGTTGTTCAGAGAGGCAACAACTGCAGGAAGTCTTTTCACCCACGCAGTGGACCGCTCACCCTCAGGCAGACGCATTTCCACGGCGTACTGGTGCCCGAACAAACGTTCGGCAAGGGTGCGGTTGAAACGTTCAACAATGGCCTGGTCGCGGTGAATCTCGGGGCGCCCGCGCCGAACGTTTGTTTTGTGCTTTTCCATGTCTTTCGACACGGCACCTATGAATTCGCGCCCGGGATCAACCTGCAGCAGTTGAGGCCATTGGAGAGGCCCGCGTTTGTAAATCTTCTGAAAGGCCTGGGCGACCTCATCAGAATTTTTCGAAGTCAAGGGTTCGGCCTCTTTAAAACGGCTGGCCACGTCGACGACGGTCAGCGCGTATTTGTAAACTTTGCGCCCCCGGGGCAGTTTGTCGTGTGGCAGAAAAAGGAGGTCCGCCTGGTGGACCGCGTTGGGTGTGGGCACGTCGAATTGTGGCCGAAGAATGCGCCTCGGAGCGGAACCTTGGCGGCCTCGGATAATTTTTTGACAGCGGCAATGCCTTTCCAATATCCTCCCGGACCGTAGTATATCTTTGAGAGTTTGGCTTCCATCACTATAAAAGAGCAAAAAAAGTTTAAAGGAACCGAAAGGCTGCCTAACCCAGAGCGAGAGCCCCGGCGCCAACGAAAACAAGTTCACCATTTTTTTGCTGCTCGCTCGGCTGATAGAAATCAGAGAACTTGGGCTCTTTGGGAGGTGCCATCCGTTCTTCAGGGTGCAATTTGTTGTAGAGTTTGAGAAGCGTAGTCAGTGTTGCTTGGCCTCCTCCTTTATTTGCGCGTTTGTCGCAATCCAGTCGAGAGGTTTGGTGCGGTCACGCATGTAGGTATACTTTATTTAATTAAAAGAAACACGCTAGCCCCAACAACACTCAGCTGGTTTCCATGGAGGGCGTGTTTGTACAGACATAAAAAGAGACTAAAACTAATAATATAAGATTAATAATATCGTAGATCATAAAAATTCAACTACTATAAACTAAGTATATATTACAAACTAAGTATATTATTAATTACAAATATTCAACTATAACACTAAACTAAGTTCATATTATAAACTAAGTACAAAAAAGTAGAAAATCAACACATGAGGCATGACATGACACAATTACGTTTAGATACATTTGTTAAATGAATGTATCGATTCCGCTAGTTTTGCTTCATTTGGGAGTTGGTTCCAAAGCATTGCGCCGCTATATTTAAAACTTCTTTTTAGAAACTCTCTCTTCGGTTTAGGAAGTGTTAGATCTGTAGCACTATTCCTGAGATGGTAATCAGTCTGGTCAACATTCCTTCTAACAAAAGAGTTCCTAAGGTTGGGCGCGGTGTCGTCATTTAATATTTTATGCATCAATGTTGATTTGGCACGAAGCCGCCTCACATTAAGTGTGTCCCAAGAGAGGGTCTGGATTATTTCAGAGGAACGAATATCATAATTGGCACCGGTAAGAACCCTAGCAGCACGAGATTGAAATCTTTGAAGCTTGTCTTTTAGTAATTTTCCGCAGTTGTCCCAGAGAGGAGAACAATATTCTAAGTAAGGCTGTACCATGCTCTTATAAACCTTTTCAAGCGTATCTACAGGAACAAAGGGCTTAATACGTCTCATCGCTCCAATACCTGCACTTGCGTACACAGCTTGGTACGCCCCGAGAGCTGTATCATGCCGCACTTTTTCTTCAAGAGCAGCTTTGTCACCACCTCCAAAATCCCTCGCGAGATAATTACCGCCGATGAAAGCCGCTGCGTTCAACACAGCCCCGCCAACCATAATCGCTACACTTGCCATTTTTTTTCTTATATTCATTTTTTCAAAATGTTGGTTGGAAGGATTTTCAGACGTTGGAGGGAAGGATTTTCTGGTCCTCCAGGTATTTTTTAAGCGCAACGCTCCCTGTCATGACAGCTGTGAACAGTGCGTAGTTTTGGATAGAATTAGAAGGGTCAGCTGTAAAACTTTTCTTGAACGTTTTTTTGGTCACCCAGCCAATGCCAGCAGCGAGGCCGACGAGGGTGGCGGCATCCATGACGATTTTGACGAGCTTGTTGTCTGACATGTTTATTATAGAATATAGAAAATTATTTAATTGAAAATTTTTTCTAGACTTCCACTATTATTTTAGCTCTTCCTCATCTCCCCCCTCTTCCCCCTCTTCCACATTTTCCACATTTTCCACATTTCCCACCACAGACTCGAGATCAGGATTTTTGGCTATCCAAACGATAGTTTCAAAGCTACACCATATGAAATACTCCCAAAATAAGCCAATGCCTGAAACTGCTGCGCTGCTTATCGCTAACTGGGTTAAGTTGATTTTGCGCGACCGACTTGGTGAAACAACTGCAGCGACAGTATTCTATAAAAAAGCGAGGTTAACGCGGAGGTACGTTCATTCCCAGACGTCAACGCAAACGAAAACGATGACAGATCTCGTGCCTCTGACCGGATCGACGGGCGTGTCCAATCCGAAATTGGATCTGTTCCGCGTCCCGCCCACCGATGTCAGCATCTCCAGTTTTCGCATGGTGCCCATCCAGACCTTTACCACAGGAATCAACCCCGTGGACTTTCAGGTCGATCCGCAAGAAGATTACATCGATTTGAGTCGCAGTTACTTCGAAGTGGAATTGAGGTTGAAGAAAGCGGCGGACGGTACCAATTACGCAGCGGCAAACAACGTGTTTCCCGTCAACAACTTGGCGCACACCTTGTTCAAACAGATCAACGTCAAACTCGACGGAACCTTGATCAGCCCTCAGATCGACACGTACCATTACAAGGCCTACCTCGAAACGTTGCTGAACCACGACAGAGACGACGGCGACACCATCTTGAAACCTCAAGGCTGGTACAACGGCATAGAATGTCCCAACACGTTGACGGCTAACAACCTGGACGATGCCGCGCCTCACGCCGCCTTCGAAGCTCTGTCGGCCACTCAACAAGAAACCGTGAAAGCCCTGAAAGCCGAAAGAGCCAAGTACCTGGGAGGTACCGTGCCGTGTTGCGCTTCACGCCCCACATCGAAGTGTTTCACATGGACAAGATCTTGGTGCCAGGCGTACAACTCCAGATCCAGATGTACTTCAACAACCCAGATCTGTTCACCGTGGGTGTCGCAGGGCAAGCTGCGGCTCGACTCACCAGCCAAGACGTCAAAGTCAGACTGTACCTCTGTCAACTGAGACTCAATCCCTCCGTGTACTTGGAATTGGAAAACAAACAGAGAACGACCAGGAAACCCGTCAGCTACACCACCGTGAGAGGCGAAATCAGGACCTACAACATGCAAGGCAACCAACAACGCTTCGAGATCAACAACCTGTTTCAAGGACGCATCCCCAATCGCTTGGTGGTGGGTATGGTGTCGACGGCGGCTTTCACCGGCACGTTGGTCACCAACCCCTTCAATTTCCAGAAATTCGGTTTGAGCAGCATTCGTCAATTGGTTAGAGGAGAAGAGTACCCGTACGAGACGTTGGAACTGGTGCACGACGACGACAGCAAGGATCTGAGAGGATACTTCAGGTTCCTGCAAGCCACGGGGTGTCTGTGCCGAAAGAAAGGAAACATGGTGAGGAGCGAGGAATGGGGACAAGGCAGGAACAGCACGCTGTTCGTATTTGACAACGCGGCCAACGGATGTTTGTACAGTCCCGTGTTGAATCCCAAAAAGAGCGGAGAGGTGCAGCTGGTCCTGAATTTCGGTGCCAATCCAGGAGTCAACATCACCGTCGTGGTGTACGGCGAATTCGAAAACTTGTTAGAAGTCGACGCCAACAAAGCCGTCCTGTACAACGTGTACGAACGCTGATGGAACGCGTGGCCCAGAACAACGTGCAGTTGGACCATTTGGCAGAAGCAGACCCCGTGTTGAAACCGCATTTTCACGGGACCGTGGCCTGCGACGAATTACCGTCGACCCCTCGCAAAGACGTGCCTCGGGGTTACATCGTCAACACGGATTTGTCCGACTTACCGGGTCGCCATTGGATCTCCCTGTGGACCGAAGGCAACGTGTGCGAGGTGATGGACAGTTACGCGTTACCTCTGGAGGCGTACCAGACCGCGGGACCGTTGCAAGCGTGGTTAAAGAAACATTGGAAGTACGTGATCCGAAACGGACAGAGTTTACAGTTGCTGTTCAGCAAGAGTTGCGGCGATTACGCCCTGTTGTATTTGAGTTCGAAAGCCAGAAACGAAAGCATGCAATACTTTGTAAATCGATTCTCCAAACACGATTACGCGGCCAACGACCACAAAGTAGGCCAGATGTTACGAGAAAAAATAGTAAGAGCCTTAGGATGGCAAGACGTTTGTAAACGACCTCACGTTCAGAACACCGTGCGATCGCACGGCGGTGTGAATCACTTGTTTTGCGAATAAAGACGTGTGAAAACGAACCCTGTAGTCACTCTGTACCCATGGATCGAGGTGAAGCGTTCACCTTCAACTGTCCGTGCAGCATCTTGATCGTGGTACCGTCGGGCTGCGGTAAGACGGTCTTCACTTCCAAACTTTTGACGGAAAACGCCGACTTGTTCGGGTCGTCTCCCCAGGTCGTACGATACTGTTACGGCGCGTGGCAGGACAAATTCGAGGACATGCAGCGAAGAGGCATCAAATTTCACGAAGGCATTCCAGACACGAACGATTTGAAAAAGTGGTTTCCCAAAGGAGGTGTACTGGTGATGGACGATTTGATGGACGAAGGAGGCAGCGACAAATGCGTGCTCGATCTATTCACCAAACACTCTCATCATCAAAACATCACGGTGTTGTACTTGTGTCAAGACATGTTCCCGCCCGGCAAGTACGCCAAGAGCATTTTCAGAAACGCGCATTACGTGGTAGCGTTCAAGAACCCTCGCGACCAATTGGGATTTCGAAACTTGGTGCTTCAAGCGTTTCCGAATAAGTGGAAAGACGTGCAAGACAGGTAAAGACATGTGACGGACAATCCTTTCGGTTACATGGTCTTGGACTTGCATCCTGCCAGCAGCGACAATCGACGACTCCTCAGCCACTTGTTAAAAGACGAGGGATACGTGCGATGTTATCAGTTCCAAGAAGACGTTCTTTCTTCTTGAAGAAAAAGACACCCCCATCCGCGACCTAGGCTATCTGTGATGCAGCTACACGACGTGTCGTGGTGCAGGTTCCTGCACCGATGCAGGCGACACTTGAGACAGATGAAGCCCGACGACATGGATCGCAACGCCATGAAGTGATTGGTGACGACGTGTAAGACGTGGGAGGACGTGGACGATCTGGTACGAGTATATAACGAGACTCACTTCAGAGAATTGATTCAATCGTTACGCGATGGCTGAGGAAGTGTTACCTTCGGTGGGCGTGGGCAGATCTCCCGACGTACCGTCGATGGGGAACCTCATTCACATGGCGTTAACCATGTCGCCTTTGAGCCCTCATCCCATCGACACCCTCGATTTGGATCGTTTGGATCCGTCTGCAGTGGATCGTCAACAGTTGCAGGCCATGGACGACATACGAGACCAAGACATCATGGCTGCCTTGAGTCCCGCACACGTGGACCAGATGATGCAAAACGCCTACGGCACGCCTGGCGTAGGTTCTCCACCCACACCCGTTTTCTCGACTCCTTCTCCTGCAGGCGTAGGTACACAACCCGCGAGACCCACGGTCCCGCACAAGAGCCCTCGTAGGCGTATTCCGTCAAGTAGTAGCAGTAGCAGCAGCAGCAGCAGTACACCTAGAAGACCGACGAAAATGAATCAAGACGACTTGCAGCGACAATTGCAACTGTTGTTAAACGATCAAAGTCAATCGGCAGCTGTACGACGCATCGCAGGCATCACGACCACCAACACCATCACCACGACCTACAAAGACGGAGGCAGACCGAGTGTGCGACGCACTTCTACGCGAGTGAGCGATTGAGATGGAACGACAGGTCTCACTCTTGAACGGGACCCACGCCAAGTGCCCCTTGGACCGTAAATTATTGTACAAGTTGGACGGACTCTTTGCGTTTTACCATCGTCAATGGTGGTGTCATCGTCAGATGTTTTACCATTTCAAACGGTGTCACGGTTGTTTGAACGCGTTGGCTTTAATCCTGATCGCTTGTTTGTCGGCGGCAGGTACCGTGGTCAAGGGATGGAACGATTTCAAAAAGTTTTCGTTCAAAGTCGACATGTGTCGTTTTGCCTACACCACCTACGACAAGACGTTAATCGAGTTGAGAACCTACGCACGAGGTCTCCCCATGGACGAGTTGGACAGATTCTTGATCAAGATGCAAACCTTGGACGACACCATCACCGATTTCACCCCGCCCGTGTCCGACAAGTGCAAGCGAGACTACGAAAAAACATTTCGTTACGATCACGTGGATAAAGGCGAGAGCACGACGGTGTGAGAATCAGTTTCGGCAATGAAGGGGAGACGAACAGGTCGTGGTAGAAGAACAACGCGAAAGAGACAAAAAGGAGGACTCTTTCCCCTGGCGGCACTCATTCCAGCTTTGGTGGCCGGAGGAAAAGCCATAGCAGCGGGTGCTCTGTCCGGAGCTGCAGGGTACGGTGCGAAAAAAGGATTGGAGGCGTTAGAAAGAAGAAGAAAACGAAAACGAAAACCCCACACGCGGTCCCAATTGAGTTCTGGAGCCAAGAAACAGGCCAAAGTCATCTCGCGCATTCTAAAAGGCTTTGCGAGATGAAAAGGAAGACTAAGACACGACGCAGAAGACGACAACGAGGCGGTGCATTGCTCAGTATACTCAAGAACGCTGCGACGATCGGGTACAAACTCGGAAAGGACAAGAGGTATAAAAGAATGGGTGCCAAGGGTGTCACGGGTAGTTACAAAAGACGCTCTGCTCCGTGGGAAGTATGATGAGACTGTTACGTAAGGAGAAACGTTTCCTGACGTCCATCCTGAACGAGGCGGACCGGTACAGGCGACAAGACATGTTGATGCACGCCAATGCCTATCAGATCAACGCAGTCAGCGAAATGGTCTTGAATCTGCTCAAGAGAAACATCCCGGTGAGCAAACGAGCGATACAGAAGTTACGACCTCATAAAACAAAACTACGCGAACTGGCCAAACGCAAACACTCGGTCAAACGACGACGCGAACAACTGTTGAAGCAACAAGGCAGCGGGTTTTGGAACGGTCTACGCAACGTCTTCAAAGCATGTCACTGCAAGAGCGGTTAAAAGGGTGGAAGCAACGCGTGGCCTACCTATTGTCGGAAACGAGAGAGCTACGAGAACGTTTGGAACGCGTGGAAGAAAACAGAGACCAATGGTACAAAGCCTACCACGATCTACGCCGCCAACGCACCTCCTGGAAGTACGCGGACGAACGTTTGTGTCCCGACTGCAGAATCGTCGCCCAAGGTAAAACGTGCGAGTTGTGCCAGGAGTGTGCCGATGACGCGAGAAGTGCTCATGATCCCGTCCTCGGAGTTCGACCGATTGACGGACCACTACAAAGGCAAGTTGACATAGAGCGCACTATTGAACAAGGCGGCTCGATTGTCTGCCGAGAAACAGTTGTTGGAGAAACACTTACCTACGGGTCTGGCCGTGAAGAAAACCAAACCGATTGCCAAGGAAGTGGGTAAACTCGGCCGACGCATCCGACGAGGACCCGTGACCGTTCGCAGTGCACCCGACGATGACGACGACGACGACGACGTGCTCTTAAACGCCCCCTTGGAAAACATGCTGAAACAAATCGTCAAAGCCAACAAGGCGACAGCTGCAGCAGCAACAGCAACAACGCCCGCCCTCGTCGTTAAAAAGGAATCCTCGACGCAATCCAAATCAGTTCCACGCAAGAAAACGATCAAACGACAACCTGCCACACCGTCCACGTCCCACGCGGACCAAGTACCAAAATCGACTTTCAAAGAAAAACTGACAGGTCTGTTCAAGAGGAAGAGAAAAACAGAAGCCGAGCGATTGAAACCGGCACCCGAGTGGGAAGATTGGCACAAAGGCAAGAAACTGAGACGTCCTTTAAAGCCCGAGTATGACGAAACCGACGACGAAGAAGAAGAGTACGAGGAAGAGGAAGACGACTAGTTGATGGGGATTCGACTGGCAAAAACAGGCATGGAATTTCATTGGCCGTATATCAGTTCATGGGACCTGGCACTCTTTTGAAAAAGAGACTAAAACGAGGCGACAAGGGCATCAATCGTCTGGATCGGATTGCAAGAACCCACGACATCGATTATTCTCGTGCCAAGAACCTACAAGACAAGTGGGTAGCGGATGCTAAGATGATAAGTGCGATCAACAAGTTACCCGGCAAGAAATCCATGACGTCCGACAGAACGCATCGTGAGACGTATCATGCAAGCCAAGAAAAAACTCAAGTTGTAAATAATGCAATAAAGTCTTTTATTGTTGACCGTGTCAATGTTACAAACAAAACAATATTTATTTTTGTAAAAAAATTTCAGTTCGTCACATTGTTGTAGTTCATTAAAACTCTTTTAACACTTTTTCAGCCTCTTCGATCTTGGCCTCACATGCTTCTTGGAGGGTGTGGTTACCCACGATCGTCTCGTATTGGCCTCCTCCTCCTAGAAGATGGCCATTGCATTTTTTCAACAGTTCCTTAAGTTCTTTTATTAGCTCATGGATGCGTTTCATTTTTTCCTCGTATTCCTCCAAACGCGCCCGCTTCCCCCACTCCAGAAGGGCGTAGTAAGAAAATTCAACTCTGTAAAACATGGAGGGCAGCGAACTTTGACTCAACGTGATCATGTCCAGGCACATCTCGTTGACGGTTCTTGGCAGCGGCATCTTCAAACGGTCAAAAACAAAGGACTTTGGAGGCCGTTCGGGAGTCGTTCCTTTTATAGGGTATTGCACTCGTACCCATTTTCAACTCGGTCGTCTGTTAGGTCCGGTTCTTTTTTAAAAAGAAAAAAGTATAAGAGGCGCGTAATTCAAAAATTAAATTAAACTCAGTTCTCGTTCACGATGTCTTACAGGCGGTGTACCTGCCTATCCTTTCCTCATCGGTTCCAGGCCAAGTCGCGGGAGTGCCCCATCTAGCGAAAGGCCTGGAAAATAATACGCTCCCTTGTGGAGTGGGGGACCGGAAAGCCATTACGTCATCTCGTTGCTGATTGGTTCCGCCGTATCGAGGCCGTGACGTCATCTCGTCGCTGATTGGTCCGTTCCAACTCGAGACTGTCTCTACCCATATAGTGCCGCGCTCAGCAACATTCTTCCTTTTTACAACATTTTTTTTTTTTTTTTTTTTAAGGGTAAAAAACCCTTGTTTTTTATTTATTAAGACTTTTTAACAAAGACTACAGTTCAATTACTTACAACAAATTACATGACTGCTAACAACTTACAAGTTACTACTTACAACTTACTTATCAAGCAACCCTCACAATACTTATCATTACAATGCCTATTTACATTTTATAATACAATACAATACAATACACTAGAAATAAATACATAAAAAAATAAATAAATAAATAAAAAGAAAAGAAATAAATTAAAAAAAACACCTCCAAACAGTTGCCCTTACAGGTTTTTGTTTACCTGTCACAAAAGGGAAAGTGACACAAAATACATTTCGAGAAACTTCAAACTAAGATGAAACAAGGGGAAGCAGAGGCTCCCACTTCGTGTAATGATAGTTAAGATTATTTCTCTCTTTCGCAATGAAGTGTTCTAATTTGTAGGTACTCTTGATTCTCTCTAGTAGCAGTCTTGGAGATAAGAACCTATCATTTAATTTAAAGAGATAAAGGAGGTATTTGCCTTCGAGGATGATATAGTTAATTAAGTGGTTGTAAATTTCTTTATTATTGAGTCCGAAAATAACATCTGTGATTTCAAAGTCCTTAGAGATCTTTAGTTGGTCTCTGAACAAATTAACTACTTCTTTCCAGTACGTATTTACGTGCGAGCAGTAGAAAAAGAAGTGTTCTAGAGTTTCTATTTCCGTTTTACATAAGTAGCATTAGGGAGAGTCAGCTTTTTTGAACTTGTGAAGCATGTTGTTTGTGTAGAGAATCCTATTTAATATTTTGTATTGGAATTCACGCAATTTAGTACTCAACGTTACCTTTAGTGGTAATAGAAAGATGTCTTTCCAATTTAACTGAAAGGACTCGGTATTGAAGAGATCTTCGTATTTCTTCAAGGCGGTAGGTGCATTTGCTACATTAGAGATTAGGCTGTCATACAGAGATTTTGATCGCATTTTCTCTACATTGATTTCTTCATTGTTTATGTAAATAAAAAAGGTGGTTAAGTTTAATTGGTGTGAGTGAAGAGGTATAAGGCGTCGGTTTGTGTTTAAGATATTTCTCCATTTTAATGGAAGCGCCTTGTATATGCTGAATAGTAAGAAACAGTCGGTGGGTGAAAGAGCCGATCTCAAAGGTTCCCCTCCCATCACCAACTCCCCTGCATTGTCATAGAGGTCACCAACTCTGTATAAGCCATGTCCCAATATTTTGGAGCTGAATACGGATTTTCCTCCGATGCATATATATTTGTTATTCCATATGACTTCATTGGTAACTTCTTCAAGTGAGGAAGGATCTGTTTTATTCAGAGAGGACCATAAAATAAGACATTCCTTGTAAAAATTGGGAACAGGTATAGACAGCTTCCCGAAATCAAAATTACAGTGAAACAAAAATTTTCCTCCTATGTTTTTGAGATACGAATCTAAGAAAAATTTCCAGCCAGCACTGTAGGGATCTAAATATCTTTTAATACACATTATTCTTTGTGTAGAGATCATTAACTCTATATCAGGCATATTAAGTCCCCCTTTCTCAATTGGATTTATCAGTGCCGTTCGTTTTATTTTGTCTTTACCTTTCCAAACAAAAGAGTAGAGGAGTGAATTGAGGTTTTTAATGAAATCTTTTTTACAAGAGACCAAAGCTGCGCGGTATAGGATTTTTGGGATAACAAACGATTTAATTACTTGTATTCTGCCAATTAGTGTTAGGCCTCTCCAACTCCAACCCGACAAGTATTCTTTGATGGATTTTTCGATAGATTCAAAATTTTTTTTGTCAAAAAACACATGATCATTTGTAAAGTAAACACCTAGGATTTTAACAAAATTGTTAATCTCTTCCACCCCAAATTCGTGAGGGTGTAGCACTATGCTACCTAATGGCAGAATTTCAGTTTTTTCATGGTTCATTTTCAAACCAGCGTATCTGCCAAATTGGTCTACGCTGTTCATCAGGAAAAAGAAAGAGGGCTTGTCACTAACAAGCGTTGTCATGTCGTCCGCAAAAATTATTAACTTCAATTCTTTTCCATCGACGGTAATGCCCTTTATCTGATTGTTGTTGCGTATGTGAATTGCCAAGATCTCAAGAGCGATAATAAAAAGGAACGGAGAGAGTGGATCTCCTTGGCGAACACCTCGCTTAAGTTGGAAAAAAGATGTGGCAAAACCGTTATTCATAACACAACTCGATGCATTATTGTAAAATGTTTTTATCCAGGCAATAAAAGATTTCCCAAAACCAAAGGTTTCCAAGGATTTAAAAAGAAAGTTCCAGTTAAGTGAATCAAAAGCTTTTTCAAAGTCAATAGCAGTCAAGATACCTCTATAGCGTTTTAGTCTTGTGAAGTCAATTACATCATTAATAGTGCGAACGGCGTCAAAAATAGTTCGGCCTTTACGAATGCGTTTTGATCAAAGTGAATAATGTGGGGGAGCACCTTCTCCAATCTTTTAGCAATCGCCTTTGAACCAATCTTCGCATCTACGTTGACTAAGGAAATTGGCCTCCAGTTCTTAATCAGCCTCCTATCTCGGTTTTTCTTTTCTATAAGAGTTATTACAGCTTCTTTTTGAGAAGTAGAGAGTTCGCCATGATGATAGGAGAAATTTAGGGAATCGACCAAGTTCCTCCCGATTTCGGGCCAGAATGCTTTATAAAATTCCACAGACAGACCGTCGTTTCCTGGGGATTTGTTATTTTTGAACGAAGAAAGTACATTAAAACATTCTGCATGCGTTAGTTCGCCTTCACACGTGTCGCGCATTTCCAGCGGTAGTTTAGGAATGTGGGCGGAGTTTAGGAAAGGGCAAGACGATTGGTCAATAGTGCCATCTGTTTTTTCAGCATAGAGATTTGCATAAAAAAAATAGATTTCCTTCGCAATTTTGTCAGGATTAGTGGTTTCTTTTCCATCTGACTGAAGAAGCTTTCTTACAGAGCTCTTTTTCTTCTTATTATTTTCAAGGTTTAAAAAATACTTGGTGTTTCTTTCACCTTTTTCGTACCACGTGGCACGTGAACGGATTATAGAGCCCATTGTTATGTAACTGTATTCTCTTTCATATTCTACTTTCAGCCTTTCTAAATTATCTAAATTCTCTCTAGTTGGGGACGCAGCTACCGCTTCTTCCCATGTCTTTAATTTGGTCTCAGTCAATTTCATGTTGTTTTTTCTCAGGCGCGCTTTTTGTTTACTATATGAAATAGTTTCTTGGCGAGTTTTGTGCTTAATCCAGTCCCACACTATTCTTGGGTCACTGCAGAAGTCGATTTCCGCCTTCCATTCAGGAAACTTCTCACGCATCAGAAGAACATAGTTATTGTCCTCCAGAAGGCTATTATTTAATTTCCAAAAGGATGGACCGTGATGTTGTTTGCCTATGCTATCTATTTCAAGAACTATTGCAGAGTGGTCGGTTTTAATAGCAGGTACAATGTCAGCTTTAGTAACGTCATCTTGTAGTGTATCGCTGATAAACCAGTAGTCTAATCGTCTTTGAATAAAGGGTGATTTTTGTCTCCAAGTAAAACTTTTATTCCCAGGATTCCGAATTCTCCAAATATCAATTAACTCGTTCTCCAATAACACGTCATCGAGACGTTTGGCCGATTCTTTAAGAGTCGGATTTCCACCTAGACCGTCAATGGAGGGATTAAGAGTTACATTAAAATCTCCACCAAGTAAGATCGTACATTCTTTGTAGTGATCTTCTTGGTTGATAAGATTAGATACTTTTTCGAAAAACTGGGATTGCAGTGTTGTTGTATTTGGTGCGTAAATGTTTAGCAACAGAAAGGGAACATCCTGTATAGTGCACTCTAAAAAAATAAACCTTCCTTCCTCATCAGCCTTAACAGATTTGAATTCAAAATCAAGCGTATTTCGTATGAGTATGGCAACCCCACGACTATGAGGAGAACCGTGAGCGAAGAAGAAATTACCACGCCATTGCGATTTCCATTTATTTTCAATATCTTTAGTACTGTATGTCTCTTGGAAAAAACAGATATCTGCCTTTTGTTTAGTTAGCCAATTAAAGATTCCTTTTCTCTTTTCGAAAGTGCGAATTCCACGGACATTGAGAGAGAGAGCTTTAAATTGTAAATTATTTACATTGTTTTGCTTCATCGCGATATTGGTTGTTAGTCACTTTGAAGACATAACTTATGTCACCCCTTTACTACATGGTTCCTGATTGGTCGGTAGTTTAAACGACATTAAAACACACACAAAATAAAAACAAAAGAAAAACAATAAAAACGTAGCCAGTGGAAAAAACTGTTGAAATGCTACGAGTGAGAGAGACCAAGTGTTGCTCTCTTTGTTAGATGCAACAAACACGCAAATTTATGAGCTCCTAACTTATCGGCGAAAAGAAAAACAATTTTGATTGCGCGTACTCGAGAAGGTAAATAAACCAAAAAACGAGACTGCTATCAATAGTGAGTCAAAGCCGAGGAAATGGAAAAACTATAAATAACTGACATTTACCTGCCGACAACGCAGAGAATTCTTAAACATTTCTGTCCTTAACAAAACTGATTGATATCATGTGTAAAGAAACTACGAAGAAGAATCATATTTTACCTCCCTAACGTCAATGTGAAGTTTGTATGGTTCAGTTCTGCTAAAAGCAGCTTTCTTCCCCTGTGATCGAGCTTCTTCCATTTTAGGGATTAGTTTTCTCCTCATATCGAAGACTTGCTTGGGAAAATCCGGACCAATTCCATACCCTGCTTCCTTGTCAATGTAACGTCGACGAGAAAAAACTGCTTCGCGATCTTTGAAGCGTAGAAAGCGCGCTAAGATAACACGAGGTTTGCTTGCGTTCGACGCTGACTTTTTACCAATACGATGTACACGTTGAAATTCGATGGAACGAGCGTTTCCCATGTTGAGCTTACTCTCGAGGAAGTTGAGAAGGACGTCTTCCGTTGAGTCCTCTGCATCATCCTCTGGAATGTCATAAAATCGTAAATTTTCGCGACGGTCGTAAATCTCGTAGTTTAAAAGTTGGATGCGCAGTTTCTCCAATTCTAACTTGGTATTGGCTTCCGATTCTTGGAGTTTATTTTTCCCAGCTTCTACCTCTCCATCGAGAAATTTAACGCTCTTTTCGAGGCTATCTGTTTCCTGTGCAGCGTCCTTTACCTCTTCTTTCAGGCGGTTAAACTCGGTCTGTAAGGTGTTAACAGTTTGATTAATGCGGTCCATCGAGTCGTGCAGGGATTTTATTTGGTTTCCAATGCTGTCCAGTTGGTTAAGTTTTGTAAGTATTTCATCCATTTTGGAACCGAGATTATCTGCCATGCTTAACGCAGAAAGAACTACGTCACCTGAATCACTGCTTGTGCTAGGAATGGCTGCTGAAGCGTGTTCTTCAAATACTGGTTGGTCTTCTTTCAGCCGCTTGGATTCGGGCGAAACCGTTTCGATTGCTGTTGGGCTTTTACTACCTCGGCTTTTCCTCTTAAATAGGGAAGAAAATTCCATACAGAGGAGAGAATGGCGCAATAAAACTCAGAAATGATAGGAGCCCACAAAATTCGTGTCTTCACGCCGCCATTGCTCAGTCTCAGTCCCCACTCCACGCGTCTACGCAGTGACGTCATCCCATTATCGATTTTTATCGATTACGGCTCGCCCTGGCTCTGTCCACTCATGGGCGCCGCCATCTTGGAACTACGACCGCTAAAAAAATAATTGCTCATGGGTAATTTTGTGAGACGCTTTCTGATTGGTCGAGACGCGTCACGTGTGCTGTATGCTGCTCTGTGATTGGTTACGGACCAAAGCGACACCTATTACTACTAACGAAGTTACCCGACTGACTGGTAAGCGATCAAAGAAAATGCTATTTCTGCAAAGCCGTCGACACCTTGTTTGTGGCCTGTTGGGGTGAACGTAAAAAGCAACCCTCGCTCGTAAATATTCGTTATCTCTACCAATCAGGCGAGCTGGAAGATCGTGTAAAGAGAGCTACATACCCAATCTTGTCTACACGCCATTTCAAAACCGAACGAGCCTGTTCTCTACTGTTTGCGACATGGTCCGAAGCGCGGTTTCCTCTGTGAAGAATTAATTGTTGGTTGTCCTTCCCGATACCGTTCTTCCTCCAGGTGACGCTGACTGATATTCGATTGGTTCGGTGTGGATCCCGTCCGACAGCACCCACCGTTTGTCGTAATATGTACTCAGTCCCAGCTTCTTCTCCCAGCCTCTGTTTGTCGCCACGTCCTTGTTCCCTTACAACGATGCCTTAAAACGCCCCCATCTGTTCTCGTTTTGCGCCTTCGACTATGGTTGCCGAAATGTAGCAAAATTCGATAAAAAATATTTTCATTGGATAAAAACATATTTTCATTCGATAAAAATATTTTCATTCGATAAAAAATATATTTTCACTCAATAAAATATTTTTATTCGATCAAATATATATTTCCATTCGATAAAATATATTTTCATTTGATAAAATAAAATAAACATTATGATGATTGAAATGAAATCATAATGGCATTTTTGTTGGGAGGTATTCATTTCCTATTACCCTGCCCGACATTCCGCGGGTTATAGCCGTTTGACCAATCAGAAGTCGGTGCGTGTCTAGATCCGAATAAAAGACTTGTCATCTGCCTTATGCGTCCCTTTCTACTATCGCCATCAGCCGTTTAACAACGTCTTGACGTGAACTAGAAAATTTTTTCAGGGAAGTGCTCAATTTTTCAGGCAAGTGCACCTTCGTTATCTTGTTTAGTCATTTCCCCATTTGCCTTCCTTTCTGTTATATTCGGGTGAATTTATTCTTTCACGATAGTTATGGATGCACAGGAAACGCCAACACCTTGTGTTTTAATTTTGGGTCATTCCTTTATTCGCCGCTTGCGGCATTTCATAGAAAATCGCCCTGAAGATCTCGACTTCTCGTTCCATATAACAAGACCCGCTAATTTAAGTATAAGTTGGCACGGCGTCGGAGGGCGTACGGTGGCCAAAACTATCGAGTATGACCTACATGTGGTACAATCTCTCCGCCCTAATATAGTTATTGTGCAACTTGGCACAAACGACTTAGCGTCTTGTTCTCCTCTGCAAGTCGGGTCAGAGCTAGAGGAGTTCGTTCGTTTATTACACGACTCTTATGGCGTTCAGGTTGTATGTGTATGTCAAACTATACGGCGTCGCTCAGCGCCGGAATTTAACAAAAATGTTAGTATTTTAACACGTTACCTTCGGGTCGTGTTGGAACCTATCCCCTACGCCTTATATTGGGGTCATAGGGGGTTTTGGAGGGCACGTGGGAATTTCCTTTCTTCTGATGGCGTTCATTTGAATAGTAGAGGGCAACACAAGCTCTATCGCAGTCTTAGAGGGGCAGTACTTCAGTCACTGCGGTTTCATGAAAGCGTCGACACCCAGTAATTTTTCCATATCGGCGTTCCTTTGTAATTTTATAGTGTTTTCATTTCTGGCCAGTCCTTTGATATTTCTGTAGCCAAGCCTTCGATTGTGTCAGCCTTTGATTATTTTTTTGTGGTTGCCCATTAAAGATTTGGGCACGACACTGGCCGAACAATCCATTACTGGGTTGCTTCAGCCTTTGATCATTTGTTTAGTCGTTGCTGTTTCATAACTGCACGACACTGGCTGTACATTCCATCACTGGGTTGTTTCAGCCTTTGATCATTTGTTTAGTCGTTGCTGTTTTATCAATGCACGACACTGGCTGTACACTCTGATTGTTAAGAGTTTGTATTGGTAACAGCATTTGCAATGTTTTAGCTGTTACTATGCTTTGGCTTTGGCGTTGTCGAATAATTTCTGCATAGCAGATGCCTTTTTGAGTGTACAATCCACATCCGGCCACCCAATTTTTGGGTGTGTCCAATGCACTCGGTATTCTGTACATGCACGTTAACTGGACTTGGCTCAGAATCTTGTGTCTGAACTTACACTTTCTTTCAATGTGATTTACATTTGATCGGTCGGTATTTTGAAGTGCACTAGCGTATTTTCCGGGTACAGCCTCTCTAAGGATTGCACAATTGTCAATTGTTTTTTAAGCAGGTAGCGAATTGACCTTAGTTTATGTTTTTATTAATAAGTTATGCCTCCCAAGAAGCGCACGCAATCTAGCAGTAACACACGAACCTCGCGAAGACAGTCAAAGCGGTCACGGCCATCAATACAGCAACTGGAGAGATAACTGAGAGTAACATTACACCTGCCAACATGATGATGGTAGACGTGCAGGCCTTGACGACAACTATTTCCGTGGCGGTTTCCCAGGCTGTCAAGCAAGCGTTTGAGCAGGCCCCCCAAGCACCAATTCCAAATGTCCAAGGTCACGCAAGGGAAGTAGAAGCGGTGGTCGAGGAAGAGATCTCAACGCTAGCACGAGGTACAGCAGCATCGATTACTTCCACCTCACCTCATATGCCATCTAGCAAGCTTCATTTGATAAAATAAAAATATTTTTATTCGATAAAAATAATTTTCATTTGATATAATGTTTTCATTCGATAAAATGTTTCCATTCAATGAAATATTTTCATTCGGTAAAAATATTTTCATTCAATAAAAAATCTATTTTCATTCCATAATGTCACGTGGTATTGTTAGGCCTGGTCGCATAGGACCGAAGTTCGCGCCAAAAGAGGTTCGCCTTCCTTGTCTGTTTTGTTGTCGCAGTTTTTTGACAGCTTCACGAAAATGGATTTGAACCGGTCAATAATTCGTTCCGAGGTGAGACAAGCGTTGGAGGAGTATATGCAGTCGAATACCAATAGATCTGCAAATGCAGGGGAAACAGGAAGACTGGAAGGTAGTTGTAAATTAAATCTATTTTGTACCTCCTTTCTCACGCTTTCTTTCCTTTATAAACAGACGAGAGCAGATCTCAAATCGACTAATTGTAGCCGTAAATATGTTATTTACAGCTACCACACAGAACACAAGTACAACTAGCCAACGGCTAAAATCTCAAATTGGACAGGTTGTAAACCGCACCAGGGATATTTTAAGAAGCAATCGATCGTCATTCACACGAAGTGCCAGCACGTCGTTCCATAATGGCGCCACTAGCGCGTATCCTTAAAGACCCCGATTGTCGGGGGCTTGACGTTATGGGAATGTTCTTCCCAAAGATGTGGTTAAAACGGTTGTCCTCCTGGAAAATTCTGGTTCTTCAAACGAATATCCTTTAAAGAATGATACCATAATGTGCTATGCTGAAGTGGATTTCCTCACTACGGATGACGAACAGCTCGTGCGTAATAAAATCGTAGGAGCGTTGAAGACACAAATACCCGACATTGCACCGGATGATTTCGAATTAGTTTAAGTCCTCGGCAAAAGAGTATCTACTCCTGTTGTAGCTGATGGTTACAACTGGGATTTTAAGCACGTTAAAAACTTATGTGGTCAAGGCAAATTGTATGTTCGTCAAAACAAACAGAAAGAACAGGACCGGGAAAACATTTCAGACACATTTGAAGCCATCCCTGTGGAGAGGCCTAGTACTATTCTCGCAGATAATAGGGGCGGGCGTGTCATCTGTGGAAGGGCCTGCCTGTCAATCTGTGACAGATGATGAGGTATTTACATGTATTTGTGTGATGTCAAAAATTATTTTGAGCTGTTAGCATGGTCTTATTCTAAAATTCTTAGCCAGACATTCCATTGCATGGTGTTGGCTGCTACGAAAAAAGAGAGCAAACAAACAAAAAGTTATCAAATGCAATGCGGTCAAAATAAGATGTATTGTATGTTTACATCAAATTACCATAGCAACTGTGTTAGATTTTTTGACAGGCTAATATTTGGAAATAAGGCAACATCACTAGGATATAACTGAAGCAAGTTTCACCTGTCATATGAAATATCCTTGGTAATAAGAATATTGCTTCATTTTTTTATTAATGTTTTCAGAATGGCGTAAGATGTCTTCGTCAGATGTTTCCACAACATGATGAAGATGATCTAAAAGAAGTATTCAGTGGTTCCTTAGACCTTCCAGATGCAATTGATGAAGTTTCGAAGAGTGAAAAGGAGCAAGGTAAAAAATGTATACTTTATTTAAAGAAGTGTAGGGTTTGTGAAAAGAAGGTAGATGGCCTTTGGAAAATGATATGCCTATGCCTGTGTTACAGCTATTATATGTACCATTTGTGATATGATCCAGTTATGGTTTGATTCTTAAGAAATACCAATAACACTTCAATTCAAATGTTATATTTCATTTTGAGAAATGAGGGTGGTACACATTTTGACTGGGTTTGATATAGGAGTTTCCAGGATATTACCACATACATGTCTTGCAGTATCACCATAAAGCTAAGTTATGATACACAGGATGGCAGAAATCTGATACATTTCAGTTTCTCTTGCAGAGGTACTACAAAGTCTTGCTGACAAGGTTATTACAGGTCCTGAAATTAAGATCACCATTGACCCAGATGACCTTATAGCTGATACTATTGCATTCTATAAAAATTCTACTGCCTTTGATGCTTCTAAGCGTGTTAGAGTGCAGTATAAGAGCCAGCCAGCTGTTGACACAGGTGGAATCCGTCGTGAGTTTTTCAATGATGCCACAAAAGCAATAGCAACATTTCCAGCCTTCAAATTATTGGAAGGATCAGATCATAGGAAACTCCCTGCCTATAACAGCACATAAGTTCACTCAGGACTAATGGAGGTCCTTGGACGATTGATAGGGCATAGTTATTGGTATACTCCAGTCTTGTATTGGATTTCCTTGCTTTGCCCCTCTAGTGTACTGGTATATTGCAACAGGTGATGTCATAGCCCTGTGCTATGTTACAGTTGATGATGTTAGGGATGAAGAGGCAAGAGAGTTCATCAAGAAGGTACTGCTCCAAATGTTTGAGTAACAGTAAAAACCTGCGTGTAAGATCCTAAATTAGTTGTAGGCAATTTAGGCTAAATAGGTTCTTAGTTAGGTTTTGAATTTTTATGAAGGAACTGAGTACAGTTTTCATTACCCACAGAAAAATAGTCAACTTGGGTTCGGTCCATACCTATACAGTAAAGTCAAACTCCTTGTTAAAATATTTATCATAATTTTACTGTAACACACATATAAGAGCCTGCTTGATCTTGCTTGGCTAAACAGGTTCTTATTTTTTGGGGTATTAAAAGTGGAAATTTCTTTCAGTTGGTTCTTAAACCACTAGGTTCTTACACACAGGTTTTTACAGTATTTAACTTAAAATAGTGTCAATGGTAGAAAATACAGGAAAACATGTTAATCTTCAGTATTAATTCTTTACATCCTATACATGCAGTTGTCTAGTGCAACCTCACCTGAACTCCAAGAGTTAAGGCAAGACTCAAAATTTATTTCCTTGTGTAATGAATGTGGCATCTCAACGTTGCTGTCAGTAAGTGAAAATAGAAAATAGTACCACATATTTTTTCTTATCGTATATCTTATCTCTTTTCATATCCATACTTGTAAATGTTGACAAAATGCCAGTGTTTTCCGAAGTTAATTACCTGTCAAACTCAACATCCCCTACGCCCTTCTCTATTCCTGTGTGACTGTAGTGGTTAAAGCAAAGAATGTGAGTATGTTATGACCGATTGTTATACAATTTATTGTTGTACAATATGTGCCACCCTTGTTGTCATTATTTGTTAATGATTTAGGATCTGGTTTTAAAAGTTTAAGGAATAGCCCACCCATAGCTGGAATTTGTGATGATAGATATTAATGCCATTCCACTTGTATTGTTATGGTTTGCTAGGATGACAACAGAAACCTGATACTGCAGTCACTTCTCTTACACTATGTACTCAACCGGAAAAAAGTGTTGTTGGACCAATTACGTTCTGGGCTGAAGAGTTCCAAAGTTCTACATGCTATCGAGAAGAATCCAACACTATTTGAGACTCTTTTTGTGCACAGTGCTACGAGATTCGATGCTACAGCTATTAAGGATCTCTTGAAGCCAAAGAGTCCACTCTCCTCTGATGAACATCGCCAAATATTGGGTTATCTTTTCCAGTTTGTAGAGGAGTGCAATGAGACAGGTAAGAAAGATATGATTTTTTCTGGGATTTCTTGTTTTTTACTTAAAAAGTAAAGTCTGCATACAAGCTTAGTGGCCCCTCAGGCTGGAGCTTATCTCGGTTTCTGTAGCATGAAGCGACTAGCTAGGAGTATTTCTACTCCCCCAAGGGCTCGAACCTGGACCGCTTGATCTGGAGATGAGCACGCTAACCATTAGGCCAAAGCACCTCTCACGCTTTTTTTTCTGCATGGGTGTATTTTCCCATCAGATCAGTTTTAAAGAAATGAATGCGATATTGGTCTTATTTAGTATCCCCAGGTTGTTTACTTGGGCTAATTAAATACACTAAATAAAAGTTCTTATCTTATCTGGTCTCATCTTATATAGTTCTGATATATAGTTAGTGTCAAAAAATATCTCTCTGTTCTAACCAATAAAACCTGATGACCAAAACGCTGTAAATTTCATTTCAAAGACTTAAGATTGCTATTGTTTGTTATAATGGAGGAAAATAGAAGTTGAATTTCCTTTGCAGATCTGAAGTCCTACATGCGACTTCTTACTGGCTGTGAGTCCATTCCTGCAGCAAAAAAAAAAAAAAAAAAAATTCTATTGACTAGTTTTTACATGTTTTACATGTACATATTTTGGGGATTCAAAGGACTAACCAATTACTAGTAAAGAACGCGCTTGTAATGTACTGAAATGAAAAACACGCTTCATAAGAGGGGGTAGGTATAATAAACTTTTAACATATCGCTTGATCAAAACGAGTTTAGAGTACTTATAACAATTACCGAGGTTATAACCCAACATCATCACTTTAATTTTATTAAAGGACACTTATCAAGGTTTAGCAAACAAATCTTATCGCTTATAAAAATAGAACAGCTGGAGGCAGTATCGACAATTTTCATGAGAAATGAATTGTGAAAAGAATGATTTATGAAAAGGCGCCGATGGGATTCGAACCCATGACCTCCTGTTTACTAGACAGGCGCTCTAATCAACTGAGCTACGGCGCCCTGTCTGTGAGGAAGAGATTTTTAATTCAAGTGAACTTACTTGTTGTCAATAACGTGAATGATTTATCATAAAATGGGTGAGACGTACGCCACTAGACCGGTGTTCCAGAGACAACAATGATTGTGACAAAGCTAAGGGTTTTATTTTACTAATCGACGGAGTAGTCTTTGCTGATAACACCCGCGGCAGTGGATGTATCCGTTGACTATACGGCATTAAAAAACACAAAGGACAAAGTAAATTGTTCGGAGTTTACGACTGTTTTACAACCAAGGCCCGGAGGGGAATGTATCTTTCGTCATCCAACAAACCCTTTATATCCTTATAAAGTGACCGATTTTAGACAGCCAGAGCTACGTACGCGTATTACTATACCAACCTGCTATTTTTCAAGTCTTCAGAGAAAGCATGCGTGGAAAGAGGACATTTTACTTTCGGGGAAAAAAGGAATGGAATGGGTTACATAGAATATTAAGGATGTGAAAGAAATTAATAGTTTTATGTGGATACTTTTTAACAATAAAATTATGTTTTATATGAAATAATGGAATGTATTTAGAATTTAAATTAAATTACTGTGTTATACAGTATGTATATTTGTCTATATGCCTGAAAGATTGCGGGTTCGAATCCCGTCGGAGGTGAATTAGTTTTCGTTATTATTTTGCAATTGACATTTTCATAACGACAGTACACTTAGTAATACCGAAACATTTGAAAAAATATATATTTATTTATGTTAACCCTACCATAAATACTAGCAAACGAACAGCAATTCCGAAGCCTCTTGACAGTCCTGTATATTTGCTCGTATTTATCCTTATGCCCAAAGTCAATACAAAGGTAAGCTGAAGTTCGGTTTCGACGTGTTCGCCACTTTTGCTTTTTGATTTTCATCAACTATTTAAAAAATTGTGTTCTTCGATTTAAATCGATTAAACTGACTAATGTTTTCACAAATATCGAGAACTATTGGGTATGATCGATTAATCGATTACTTTTCCGACGATTGATTTCCATCGATTAGATACACCCAGTTTTAAGGCACAACGGGGCGCACACGTTCCGCAGTAAGAGTGATGAAATGCCGATAATTCTTGTTGCGAGGATGGCAGTCTAGTTGAGACAAACGGTCTTGACTTCAAGACAAAATTTGAGTAAAATGATGATATGGGCGCGTAGGTTAACCAAGTCACCGTGCCGTTTTTCCAACATATATACAGATATGCACCAAGCCGGACAGGAAGAACCCCATAAACCAACAGGTGGAAAAAACGGGCAACGTGTACCCACGACCAAAGCAATGCATACAAGAACCAAGCGCTAGAGAAGACTAGATGCAGATCTGCAGTATACGAGACGTTCTATAAAAAAAAAACGAAACCTAACTGAACACGGTGAAGGCTAACCGTAGAATGTCTCACCTTACTAACGGCCACGAATAGAGTTCCCTTTTCCCTCAGCTTCAAAACGAGTCTGATTACGAAACTATTCATATGGAAATAAGCTTGGTTTGCATGAGAATAAAGATGCACGTAAAGACATTTTCATATGAATGGTTTCGCACTTATACTCGCTTTACTTAACGCTGAGGCAAAAGAGAACTCGGAAATGGTGTTCGGTATTACAAACTCAAATCCCATAACTTTCAGCGCATCTTCTCCCTCACCAGACCTCTGATACGCTCATGCCGAAGTTAACTTCCCCCGAAAGCATACTTTTAATTAACAAATCTTTCTGCTAAAGAGATCTGGCTTTTTGGCTGGTCATTGGCTTCAATTGAGTTTGAGTTTGATACATGCTCTAACAAATACCGATCTCCAAGCAACAAGGAAACTGATCATGAGCTGCTGCCGAGACGTGTCATTCCAGCTTTGTATATTATTAGGCCCTAGGGCTACGTCCTCACTTAACCGGATAAATTTGAAAGCGGCGTTTTCTGCATGTCCGCAATATTCCGTTTTTATATTGCTTTACAGTTCGATGGTAATTCATACGCTGCCACGTCAATTGACTGTCTTAATCTCAGCATTTTCAACCAGTTCCGTTGTTGACGCAAAGTATATGAAATAATTCATATACGATATGAACTGCGGATGTAGATGAAAGTGAGAAATAATCATCGCAGTAAATTTCCTATTTAGGCAACTGTAATAAAGAGGCCTGGAAAATCAGGGCTTCAACGGGATTCGAACCCGTGATCTCCGCGATACAGGCGCGATGCTCCACCAACTAAGTTATAAAGCCACAAGTTGGGAGCGGGGATAATTTATCGAGTTCATCGAGGAGTGAAATGACGTAAAGTATACGAAATAATCCATATGTGAACTGCGGATATAGATGAAAGTGAGAAATGATCATCGCAGTAAATTTCCAGTAATCTTTATTCTAATTGCTTAAATTTGAAATTTACTGGGATGATCATTGCTCACTTTCATCACATCCGCAGTTCATATATGCATTATTTCATGTACTTTAAATAATTTCACTCCTCATGAGCAAATATGAACTCAATAAATTGATCTCGCACCCATGCCCAACGTGTGGTTCCATAGCTCAGTTGGTGGAGCATCGCACCGGTATCGCGGAGGTCACGGGTTCGAATCCCGTTGAAGCCCTTTTTTCAGGCTTCTTTACTTCAATTGCTTAAATGGGAAATTTACTGCGATGATCATTTCTCACCTTCAGTTCCGTTGTTGACATCCACACTAAAAAAACCTAAGGATGCGGTCGTAGAACTTATTCGTTTCCCGAAAAATCTTTTATTTGTTATTCATTGAACTAGTAACTGATCAAACAAGTTAAATTTTTTATAAGCGTTATTTTCTCTAAAAGCTGGTTTATTGGCCTACCGTTAGCCACGAAGTCCCATATGGGAAAAATCTCCAAAATCAAGTTTTGATTTTTTTAGTCATTATCTGGAGAGCCCATCAACCATTTAGAATTAACATTTTTTTGGAGCCAACATAAATGTCCTTTTGCCACCTCGCCAGATCGCCTACAGCCTCGCTATTAAACGAAAATAATTAGAAATGTAACATCAGTTTATTTATGTCACAGCTTGGGACGAGTTTGAACTCGATGTCCGAGCTAAAGCTCATGTAAAAAAAGCTCACGCCATGCAGTAATAAAAAGATGAACAAACAAGGGATAAAATAAGCCAAATTAAATCAGTAGAAAATATTAAATAAACTGGCTAAAAATCAGTTAAAATGTAATAATACTTGTTATTATATGGCTACAATAGTACGCGCGCTCTGATTGGCTGCTGAGCGGGCAAGATTTTCTTGTAATGACCGGGCATTGAAAATTTTTCTCGGCTCTACGGCTCTGTTAAGTTGTGAGTAAAAGCTACGAGCGCGTGGGCGAAAACAACAAAAAATATGGACAAAGTACAACTATATTTTCAATAACTGAAAGAAAAACTAGCATACAGATACTTCTTTAGTATGAGCGAGGAAGAGAGCCATAGCGGTAGCGAGTTTTATTATTCAAAGGACGAAGAACAGGCCAAAACTGAGCAAAACAACATGAGCAAAGTTATCACTCACGAAGACGAAAATTTCGGTAACAGTCAAGAGGAATTACAAAAGTTTGTTCAAGAACAGGAAAGTGAAAACACTGTGAAAAAACGTCAAGTGGCATGAAGTGTTTTACCGTTTTCTTGGCGACATAAACGAGACAAATGTTCAGATTCTGGACTTACCACCTGAAGAACTTGACTACCTACTGGGAAAGTTCTTTAAAGACGCAAGGAAAATAATACGGGCCAAGTACTTTGACGGAGCTGCAGAGAAGTATCCAGAGGTTTCTGTCTGATTCCGGGTCCAAGATGAACATTCTGAAGGACGATGAGTTTGCGTTTTCACGAAAAGTGCTGGAAGCCAAGCGTAAATCCTCGTTGTGCAAGGCAAAGGCAACCGTCCCAACGCGACTCGGCTCGCTGACTGAAGAAGAAGAAAAGCTTTTTCAGAGTGGCGCATTCGGTGCAGAAAATCCCGTAGCCCTTCAGAGAACCATGTGGTGGATTTTGTCCCTGCATTTCGTGTTTAGAGCCCGTGACGAGAGCCGTAAATTGTGCTGAGGAGACATTTCCTTGCAGACGGATCCAATTCGAGAGGGCCGCGAAATGCTTCTTTGGGTGAATTAGCTGCAAATAATGCGAGCGTTCCAGCAGCTTCAAATGGTGTTTTTTCCTGGAGCGAATATCAGCAGTATCTCTGGATGTTACTTTCAGATCTTCAGTGGCTCAGTGAAATTGATCCAACAAGGAAAAAGCGACGTTATGTTATTGAGAGCGACGACGAAGATTAATATTCATCGCAAGCGTCACTGAAATCACTGCAAGTTCTTCCCACGTGTTCAAAATTCAATCACAAACTGGGCCCATCCCTGCCTTAGCTTTTAAAATTTTTAACGGTCAAACACTTGTAAACACAGGTCAGTGTGTTTTTTTGAAATTGAAGTGGTTAAATTTGCCCTAGATCTTGACGTAAATACAAAAATTGTCTCGTCAAAGAAACTGTCTTGTGGTTTTGATCGCATTGCCAGGTTCGTTTCGGTTCAGTGAACACGACCTCGAATGACCTCTTGCGCGCCCAAACGGATGTGGAAAATTACTTCCGGTGTTAAAAGGCCATATAATAAATAACTTATTAACCTCGTCCGTTCGGTCATTTCAGTGAAATCTCAGACCTCGGTCTTGAAGTATTGACCTCGCTATCGCTCGGTCAATACATCAAGGCCTCGGTCTGAGATTTCCCTGTAATGACCTCACTCTCGGTTAATAAGTGGTATATCCGCCCACACTAACGGACATTTTATAGGGAAAATGTTCGAAAAGCTAGGAGAATACCGAACTCGTGTCGAAAGTATTTTTCCTTCAAGCCTATGTATTTTCCCAATCACTTCTTTTATGTTATGTTCAAAAATTGACTTGTCAATATTCGACTGATATGATCACAATAGTGAGGTTTATCGACTTAACCGCAAAGCAAAGGAAGTAAATACTTCAACAGTTTCAGCGCATGCACTTCAAGTCAAATTGAAACTATGATCAGGTACGCACATTTACCAGCACGATGCATTTGTTGGATATGTGGCCATTGTGACGCGATTAAGTCGATAAAACCATCCACTCTGACGCACAAAATTTAACTTTCCTTGTTTGTTTGTGTTCCTTATTTTCCCTTTTCTTGTCACGTTTTTCTCAAATTCGACTCACTTCGCTCGCTCGCCGAGTTTTTTCCTTCAACTTCCCCTCCAGCGAGTCTGTTCGCAGCCTGCATTTCTATTAATTTTTGACAATATTGAATTATTTATTTTTCAATGGAAAATTTGGCTTCCTGTGATTTAAGAAAGCAATGACAGTGCCCTCATTTAGTTTAGGATAGGTTTAGGCTTAGGCTTCCCCATATAATCGCTTGGTACGGTGCCAATTCGATCACAAAAATTTCTTGATTTGGGGGTTAAACTTCCTTGTACGTACACGGATATTTTTGAAACTAAATTGAAGATTTTAGTAAAACTTCCTCTACGGACATAGTCACACTGAGTAAACTTTAGTTAAGGTAATTCCAAATGGACGATGTGCCAAACCATCAACCAATTTTAGCGCGCGACTAGTATCTCAGTTGTTTTTATTAAATTTGGTGATAGATTGATGCACACCGTCACCAAATGTTTAATTTTTCACTTTCATACTGGTTTGATTGCGGTTAGCTGTTGTTTCTTGGCTAGGGCAATACTAGAAGTAAAATAGATCAAGAAAATCATCTTCCATAATAGTGTATTCACATGACCTTTTGGGGGATTATTGTTTATTGGCGCCCGCGTAGTGTCATTGGCGACCCGAGCGCGAAGCGCGAGGTTCGCGAATGACACTACAAGGGTGCCAATAAACAATATTCTCGATAAATGTCAAGTTAATGTTATTATTATCCATATACAAGGCCAAATAACATCCTGATGACTCACAAATTTAATAACGTTTTCAAGAACACAAGTAAGAACTTACTTCGCTCAAAATGTTATAACTGTAAAAGCCGGACCGATATGTTCTGAACAGGTGCAGAACTTTGCCGCTTTACAAAGTCTCTGAAAATAATTGCCACTGAGTTAAGAACTCATAGATAATCAATATTGAACGAACTGACAATTTCCAGTTGATCGTCGGTGTAAAATTCCCGCAGTACTTCAATCAAGTGAACGACGTTTGGCTTCTTGTCAAGACGACAAGAACTTGCTTTCTTTGTTTCTTCTGATTCGTTCTTTTGCTTTTTGCCTATCTTCAAGTCTAAATCCGAATTTTTTGTCTGTATTCTTCACATTTATAACCAGTAGACCGATTTTTCTCTGCAAACTATGCGTTTTGTGTGAAACTGAACTTCAAAGCTTGCTGTTTGCTCGTACGCACCTCGATGGTTTTCCCGATTCAAACGGTCTGAACGTAATCTGATTGGTTTAAATTCATCGCGTGAACCAATCAGCTTCAGGGCCGTTGCGGCCCACACAGCGTGTGTTTTGACGATCAATTTGACCGAGTATCTGCATAATAATAAAAATTGGCGCGATTTGGCTGATCAACATGGGTGTAGCAGTTGTAAGATAGGGCTGTATGGTGCGTTGAAAAACAAAACTGTTTCCGGCAGGGCTCGAACCTACGACCTTCCGAGTGTAAAGCGGAGGTGATAACCACTGCACTACGGTAACCACATGGCGTGTCCTTTGATCCTTTGCTTCAGATTGGAACAGTGATTTCTTCGGCCTTTGACTTCCTCTGGAGTGATATAACCCAGCCGAACTTACCCAACTAAAAGAAACTAACTTTCTGGCATAAAATTAATTTGGAATCTTGTGGGCTTTTTAATTTTTTGCTTCTTCATTTTTTCTACCACCTATCCACTCTTCACTTTTCCACATTTCACTGCTATTCACAATTTCCACTTCCAACAATACTACCTATACCTGTTATCATAATGGGTCGTATAAGACCCTAAAGCAAGCAGTTAGTTTTTTGGAAATTTTATCAAAAAATTAATCTTAACCTGAAGATCCCGCTTGAAAACGTTGTCGTGTCGGTATGCATTGCATGCCGTTTATTAAAAATATCAAGGAATCAACATTGCAAACCTTCTGAGAGGATAGTCTATTCTGTTCGACAAACTCTTGACTATTCAGTTAAAGAAAATTAATTGTGTCTCTGATGTAGTAGGCAGGTTCCCTTTATATCTTTATAACAACATTTTTTTTCGCGCAGCAGTAGTAGTTTCTTGAGTATGCCATCATGCATCATATTAATTCCTAAAATGGGTTCGCCGAACCAGAAAGATAGAAAAGAACTACGAGAGATGACAAAAAAATAAAGCAATCAACCTTTTGTATAGTAACACGTTTCTTAGGCTATATAATATAGGTCACTTTATAAGCATATAAGAGATTGGTTGGGGGGCGAAAGGTTCATTCCTTTTTGGGCCGTGGCTGAGAAACAGTCGTAAACTCCGAAATACACATGCCAATGTCAACCACACACTGGAGAAAAGAAGTAAGAATTTTTCCTATAACTCCCTAACGGGGACCAGGTCTCCCGCGTGACAGGCGGGGATACTCACCACTATATAAAATACAATCTGATGTTGTGCTAAGAGCAGCAGAACATACAACTTTAACTTTAAAAGTTTAATGGATTCAACGTAAAAAGGTTTGCTGTTCATGGCGCAATTATAACTGGTTTACGAGAGGAAAGTAAACGAAACAATTATTGTCATGATATCGACGAAGAAAAATATAAAAAAACAAAAAATGGAACTAGTGTTTCCGGCAGGTCCCGAACCTTCGAACTCAAGGGCTGATGCAATAACCACGATATCAAGGAAACGTAGGGAGGAGGTACTCGATATTTCACGACAGCTTCTGACATTTATTTCCATTACCTTTGAATTGTCTTGAATTGCTGGAATTAAGGCGTTAATTGAAGCGCACCATAGAGAGAACTAAGGTAGAGGGAAGAGGGGTGGGTTTGATATCGATTGAGGTAAACTACACAAGAACCGACTAGAGTGGACTGGAGTGGGCTCCCATGGATCAGTAGAGGTACATGTTTTGGGCCTTCAAAGGACTAACCAATTACTAGTAAAGTACGCGCTTGTAATGTACTGAAATGAAAAACAAGCTTCATAAGAGGGGGTAGGTATAATAAACTTTTAACATATCGCCTGATCAAAACGAGTTTAGAGTACTCATAACAATTACCGAGGTTATAACCCAACATCATCACTTTAAATTTATTGAAGGACACTTATCAAGGTTTAGCAAACAAATCTTATCGCTTATAAAAATAGAACAGCTGGAGGCAGTATCGACAATTTTCATGAGAAATGAATTATTTATGAAAAGGCACCGATGGGATTCGAACCCATGACCTCCTGTTCACTAGACAGGCGCTCTAACCAACTGAGCTACGGCGCCCTGTCTGTGAGGAAGAGATTTTTAATTCAAGTGAACTTACTTGTTGTCGATAACGTGAATGATTTATCATAAAATGGGTGAGACGTACGCCACTAGACCGGAGTTCCAGAGACAACAATGATTGTGACAAAGCTAAGGGTCTTATTTTACTAATCGACGGAGTAGTCTTTGCTGATAACACCCCACGGCAGTGGATGTATCCGTTGACTGCGGCATTAAAAAACACAAAGGACAAAGTAAATTGTTCGGAGTTTACGACTGTTTTACAACCAAGGCCCGGAGGAGAATGTATCTTTCGTCATCCAACAAACCCTTTATATCCTTATAAAGTGACCGATTTTAGACAGCCAGAGCTACGTACGCGTATTACTATACCAACCTTCTATTTTTCAAGTCTTCAGAGAAAGCATGCGTGAATAGGAAAGAGGAAATTTTACTTTCGGGGTAAAAAGGAATGGAATGGGTTAGCATAGAATATTAAGAATGTGAAAGAATTTAATAGTTTTACGTGGATACTTTTTAACAATAAAATTATGTTTTATATGAAATAATGGAATGTATTTAGAATTTAAATTAAATTACTGTGTTATACAGTAAGTATATAATGTCTATATGCCTGAAAGATTGCGGGTTCGAATCCCGTCGGAGGTGAATTAGTTTTCGTTATTATTTTGAAATTGACATTTTCATAACGACAGTACACTTGGTAATACCGAAACATTTGAAAAAATTATATTTATTTATGTTAACCCTACCATAAATACTAGCTTAAGAACAGCGATTCCGAAGCCTCTTGACAGTCCTGTATATTTACTCGTATTTTTCCTTATGCCCAAAGTCAATACAGAGGTAAGCTGAAGTTCGGTTTCGACGTGTTCGCCACTTTTGCTTTTTGATTTTCATCAACTATTTAAAAAATTGTGTTTATCGATTTCAATCGATTAAACTGACTAATGTTTTCACAACTATCGAGAACTATTGGGTATGATCGATTAATCGATTACTTTTCCGACGATTGATTTCCATCGATTAGATACACCCAGTTTTAAGGCACAATGGGGCGCACACGTTCCGCAGTAAGAGTGATGAAATGCCGATAATTCTTGTTGCGAGGATGGCAGTCTCCGGAGTTGAGACAAACGGTCTTGCATGGCTTCAAGACAAAATTTGAGGAAAATGGTTGGGAAGATGAAGACTGTTTAGAAAATGTAACAGCTTATCAGCCTAGCTTTTAGGGATATATATCCGCTGATTTTCACTGCTTTAACGTTCTTTTAGCCAAGGTTCATTTGATTTCGACGAAGCTTATTTCCGTTTCATAAACGGTCGATGCCAATTTTGCCTTCACTACTCAACCGGAACAAAAAACGAAATGATGATCTGGTCGCGTAGGGAAGCCAAGCCACCGTGCCGTTTTTCCAACATATATACAAATATGCACCAAGTCGGACAGGAAGAACCCCCAAAACCAACAGGTGGAAAATACGGGGAACGCGTACCCCCGACCAAAGAAATACATACAAGAAACAAGCGCTAGAGAAGACTAGATCTAGATGTGCCATACAATAAGTTATATAAAACAAAACGAAACCTAACTGAACACGGTGACGTGAAGGCTGACTGTAGAATGTCTCACCTTACTAACGGCCACAAATTACAAACTAAAATCCCATAACTCTCAGCGCATCTTATCCCTCACCCGACCTCTGATACGCTCATGCCTAAGTTAACTTCCACCGAAAGCATACTTTTAATTAACAAATCTTTCTGCTAAAGAGATCTGGCTTTTTGGCTGGTCATCGGCTTTAATTGAGTTTGAGTTTGATACATGCTCTAACAAATACCGATCTCCAAGCAACAAGGAAACTGATCATGAGCTGCTGTCGAGACGTGTCATTCCAGCTTTGTATATTATTAGGCCCTAGGGCTACGTCCTCACTTAACCGGGTAAATTTAAAAGCGGGCGTTTTCTGCATGTCCGCAATATTCCAATATAAATTGAACCGCTGCTACGTTAATTAGAAATGTAACTGTCATTTCACCAATTAATCAATCAATCAGTTTATTTGTCACAGCTTGGGACGAGTTTGAACTCGATGTCTGAACTAAAGGCTCATGTAAAAAAAACTCACGCCAGTAATAAAAAGATAAATAAACAAGGGATAAAATAAGCTAAATTAAATCAGTAGAAAATATTAAATGAACTGGCTAAAAATCAGTTAAAATGTAATAATACTTGATCCGCCCACACTAATGGACTTTTTAGAGGGAAAATGTTCGAAAAGCTAGGAGAATACCGAACTCGTATCGAAAGTATTTTTCCTTCAAGCCTATGTATTTTCCCAATCACTTCTTTTATGTTACGTTCAAAAATTGACTTGTCAATATTCGACTGATATGATCACAATAGTACAGTTTACGGACTTAACCGCACAGCAAAGGAAGTAAATAATTCAACAGTTTCAGCGAATGCACTTCAAGTCAAATTGAAATTATGATCAGGTACGCACATTTACCAGCACGATGCATTTGTTGGATATGTGGCCATTGCGACGCGATTGAGTCGATAAAACCATCCACTCTGACGCACAAAATTTAACTTTCCTAGTTTTTTTGTGTTCCTTAATTTTCCCTGTTCTTGCCACGTTTTTCTCGCTTCGCTCGCAAATTCGACTCACTTCGCTCGCTCGCAGAGTTTTTTCCTTCAACTTCCCCTCCAGCGAGTCAATTCGCAGGCTGCATTTCTATTAATTTTTGACAATATTGAATTATTCAGTTTTCAATGGAACATTTGGCTTCCTGTGATTTAAGAGAGTAATGACATTGCCCTCATTTAGTTTAGGATAGGTTTAGAACTAGGCTGACTTCCCCACATAAGGCTTAGGCTTCCCCATATAATCACTCGGTACGGTGCCAATTCGATCACAAAAATGTCTTCATTTGGGGGTTAAGCTTCCTTGTACGTACACGGATATTTTTTAAACTACATTGAAGATTTTAGTAAAACTTCCTCTACGGACATAGTCGCACTGAATAAACTTTAGTTAAGGTAATTCCACATGGACGATGTGGCAAAAATATGTATATTTTTGGTTCCCTTTTTATTTCTCCTCACTGTTATTCGAGAAGTGTTATAGGCACCAATGTTTTGGCCGATGAAGCAATTTCTAAGCTAAGCTGATATTGTCTAGGTGACGCTAGTCGCATAAAAATGTCTGTTTTAGACCTGACGTAATGTTATTTTAAACACTGCATACTGAATAATAATTTTCAACTTTCCGCCAGTGAAGTGAAGCCGGCTATTAGGATGTTGCACGAGATTTAAACAGTCAAATGAATCCGGAGCATATGCTTTAACTATATCGGCTACCTGATAAAAAAATCAGATAAATGAGATAAAAGTTAGCCTTGTTTTAGGTGTAGTTTACAACCACTTAAACTAGAAACAGAGATATTTTAAAAGTGGGTAAAACAGGAACTTGTTTGTTGAAACAAATTGAACTTAGTCTAATGAACCGCAAAATGTTACCAAAATTAGCCACCTCAGCCCTTGAAATCACTTAGAGTTTCAACGCAAGCAGCCGACTATTGTGCCCTATATGAGGTAAAGTAGTTTTCCAAATACATCAGCAATATATGGAAATATTGCCCGCTCGATTTGCTTATAAATGTCTGTTGTTTCCCTCCGTAGATAGTTTCTTTTGTCCGCAGTAAGTAGATACGAAGCTGCCACGTACATTTCCAAAGATCCTTTAAGATGAAAGTTAGCACTCTTTTGTTCGTTTTTCTTCTGGTTTTTCTGTTCGAGGATGTCTATGGCAGGCGAGGAGGTGGTCGTAGCGGAGGGAGCCGATCAAGAAGTAGCTCAAGTAGGAGACGAACGGATGGTCCCGGTGCATCTAAGATCAACAAATTCACACCGATCAAAGCTACTTCAGTCCGTTCGCCTGTTATCGTGAAGCAAACAAAAATTGGATCTCGTTCCAGCCTTTTCACCGGAGTTGTCGCTGGTTATTTGGTCCACCGCTATTTGCTAAGCAATGCTCCAGTGTACCGTGTTGGATTTCCAGTGTACGGTAGCTACGTGAAAATTCCTAAGGACCGTGCTGTGAGGATATCCTCCGAAGAAGAGAGATTGCTTGACAACAATGGAGACTTATGCCTGGGAAGCTCGTCTCAGAAACGAACCTTGCGACGTGGAATTGATAGCAACCTTGTCGAGCTGAACACAACTGTCACCTACAAGGGCAGTGGGAAAATGACGAAACTTTACGGTATTAACAATACTATTTCTTTGGAGGATATCAAAGAAAAAGACTTTGCCGTAAAAACCCGTGCTCGATACAATTTAACTATAGTGGATAACAGCATATGCACACAAGTTGAAAAAACAGTACAAGGAACCATGGTGCAACTGTACGAGACAAACCCCAACGGAGCTAGTACTGTTATTATTAATATTAAGCTGTTTGCTACTTCTATGACTCTGTTTGGCTTTCTCACTATTTTTCAATCCATATAAGTTTAACCCTAAGTTAGTTAAAACAAAATAGCTAACCAGCACCGTATATTTCTGTTTATTTGGAGATATATAAATGTTTTGCAACTTTTCGGTTGCTTTCTACGCATTGCAATTCCTGGCCGTTAGCAAGAATTGTTTAAACCTTCCCAGATAAGAGAGGTTTTCTTCGCCGAGTCAGAGTACGCACAAAGTCAGTTGTTTATGAAAAGCCTGTTGACAAGCTTTGCCTTTTGTTTGCGGGAGAACGTTAAAGTTCAAGCAAGCGAATGTGGACACTAAGAACTAAAAGACATTTAATTCACATTTGTTTAAGCCTTTCGTTACATTATGCATTATGCGACTATCTTTGCGTCGTAATTTTCTTTTCATTTGTGTAGATTTGTTCACTTAGCGTTTTCACAGTAGTTATTACAGCCAGCTAGTGTTCATATCCTTATCTAAGTGTTATTGTAAGTGATTCGCTAGATCTCACACTTAGGGGCCGGGATGTTGGATCCAACACCCGAAGAACTAGAGTTTCGGTTAATTAGGTTTCCCTGGGACCGTTTTCCGTGTGCTAGAGTTATTTGCATTTTCGCTTCACGTTTATATAGCTGCAGATTTTTAAATATTGGTTTATGCCCCATCTTTAGCTCAACGAGCGCTTCGTGCAGTTTTTCCTTCTGTTAAGAGCAATTTTTTGAAGCACACGCAGTCGTGTAGTTACCCGTCACACGGAGGACCTGAAGCTATGTCTACGGGCCACAGTGCCATAGGAATTTTAAACCTCAACCTCAGCCTCAACCACAACCTCAACTAGTCAGTAATCAGTAATAAAGTATTGAGCGTTTATCTAGTCACCGTTGGCCCATAGAAATTTCGCATTTGGCGGTTACAGTATACCTCCAGTGCCCAATCCCCACGCGGCATGTAAAAGGTCTTCTTCCATCGATTAGATACACCTCATTTTAAGGCACAACAGGCCGTACACGTCCCGCGATAAGAATAAAGTAGAACAACTACGTGGAACTTAGCAGAGCCCAGTGGGACACGGGATTGCATAAATATAGTTATTCTCTCGCAGCCCTAGATAAATTTTACGATGGAAGGTTCACTCAGTGTAGATAGCTTTGATACGTTGCTCTTATTCTCGATAAGTTTCACGATGGAAGGTTCACTCTTAAGTAATCGCTCGTAAATTTGTATCTCCAAATATTCACTCTTAAATTTTCGCTCATAAACTAGTGCATCGTAAAGGTTGGGGAACGTGTCGTTCCCCAAAAAGCTATAATCTTTCTCTTGACTGTCCTCCATGCCTCGTGCTTTTCAAAATGGCGGATAAAATTTCAATGAGCCAGCGAGCACTCCCAAAAGTAACGAGCCAGCGATATATCTCAAGTTAGCGATATATCCTAACAACGTAACGTTGAAAAAACGACTGAAACCGTCTGCATTTTATGACCGGTGCCAGCCTTCGGCTGGGCCCAGGTAAAAAATGCCAGAAATTTTTTTTGCGAGGATGCCAGTCTAATTGAGCAAAATCGCGAGGAAGAGATGTGTGAACTAAAGGTAGATTTGTTTTACGTTTTAAAAGCAAAATCGAGAGGAAGAGATGTGTGAACTAAAGGTAGATTTGTTTTACGTTTTATTTTGATTGAGTGTATGGAAGATATGATGCATGATGGTCACAACTAAAAATAAACAGCTACCTAATGTCATTCATAGAAGTACACTTGGTGGCAGTAGTGTTGAAGCCTTGGTGATGAAGACGTGAAGAAAGACCACGAAGCCTGTCTATAAAGTCCAATTTGGATGAGCAAATTCTAGCATATCGCACCAATTGAGATATGTAAACACCATAGGCCGGATTAGCAGGGATGTTGCTGTCCATACGCGGAAAGTTTACAATCCGGAATGAGAAGTCATCTCTCTTGTCGTAGACACATACGACAAGGTGTGTTGTCGTCTCCCTGAATGATCTTAATGTCAAGATAACACACTTCATTTGAAGCTAAGGTAGTGTTTTTCAGTTCCAGTTCTGACGGGTAAATTTCGTGGATACAATTTCCAAAATTCGCATTGTTGACGCTGAATAAATCGTCGATATAGCGAAAGGTATTGCTGAATGTTGCGGCCTTTGACATGTCTTGTTTCATAGTTTTTAGCATGAAGTCGTACTCGAAAGTGTGGAGAAAGAGATCAGGCAATAAAGGCGCACTATTAGTGCCCATCGGTATAACAATAACTCGCCGAAAAACTGAGTTTCCGAAACGGACGTAGATGTTGTCGATAAGAAAGTCAATAGCACAGCAAAGTTCTCTACAAGAAAAATAACTGTATTTCGACGACTTCTTCTAATTCGTCCAGAAAGTGTGGTAGTTATTGGTTGCAATGAAACTCTTTCCTCTGGTGCTAAAAACTCTTTCCAGTAGATCATGCAGTTGAAGTTCAAGTTTGGCGTGCGGTAGGCTTGTACATAGAGTTGAAAAGTCCCAAGTGCTTAACTTGTTTAGCGAAAGTTGTTTGCATGTCTTGCAAAGTGCGAAGTACATCCAGTGAGTTGTTGATGATCCACATGCTGTTAATACCTGTTCTTTGTAGAATAGTTTTACAATAAGCATGACAATGATTTTTAACTAGTTTGAGGCAATTAGTAATTAATTTAGATAGTTTAGTAGTGGTACAAGAACTTGATCCTGCAATAAATCGTGCTTTGTATGGTGCTTTGTGAAGCTTGGTATCCAATACATTTGAGGCAAATTTTTCTCCTTCTGATGTAACGTGATGTTGAATAAGTCGTCCAAAGGTGTTGTGTGGTTCCGTATAACTTCATCAGCTGTGACGTCTTGAGCTTCATATGTAGAGTTGATGGTAGTGCTAGAATTAATTCCAAGTTCTTCCATTAGAGTTTGCACGTAATAATACTTGCAAACAAAAATGATGTTGTTTCCAGCTTTATCAGCCGGGACAAGAACGTACTTTTCGTGTAGCTCATTCCAATACGCCTTGACGTGACTGTCTTCTAAGACTTTAGGACTACCGGAACATTTGCGACGCTGTAAGGTGTTGATTCTCTTATTGATGATGAGTTTTACAGTCTCGGACCATTCCTCCAATGCTGACACGTGGGCACCTTCTCGTTTACTCCATTTCTTGGTGTAATCATCTACAGTCGTTGTTAAGATCTTCTTGTTAAGGTTCCAATCGATTGTACTCTGCTCTCTGTATTTGGGTCCTTTCTCGAGTAGACGTCTACGTCTTCTGTTCTGAACAATACGCAGGTCACCGGTCATAACATGGCCATGAGGTTCGTAACGAAAAGCGGAAGATTCGCAGTCGCACAATGAAGTTGCAGTATTAAAATCATTTAAATCAATGTTCTGTAGTGTTTGATTATAATTAAACACACTTCTAGAAATATTTCTGGTGTCTCGATAACTTATAAGTGGGGGATCCTGCTCCTGAAAATAAATGGGTACTTTAGATTTAACTAGTTTGTTATGAAAAATATTTGTTAAATTTACGTTAGCTAAGTTAACGGTTTCGCACTTATACTCGCTTTAATTGACGCTGAGGCAAAAGAGACCTCGGAAATCGTGTTCGGTATTACAAACTCAAATCCCATAACTCTCAGCGCATCTTCTCCCTCACCAGACCTTTGATACGCTCATACCTAAGATAACTTCCACCGAAAGCATACTCTTAATTAACAAATCTTTCTGCTAAAGAGATCTGGCTTTTTGGCTGGTCATTGGCTTTAATTGAGTTTGAGTTTGATACACGCTCTAACAAATACCGATCTTCCAGCAACAAGGAAACTGATCATGAACTGCTGCCGAGACGTGTCATTCCAGCTTTGTATATTACTAGGCCCTAGGGCTACGTCCTCACTTAACCGGATAAATTTGAAAGCGACGTTTTCTGCATGTCCGCAATATTCCAATATTAATTGAAACGCTGCTACGTTAACTGTCAGCGTTTTTAAACAGTTCCGTTGTTCACGTAAAGTATATGAAATACTTTATATATGATATGAACTGCCGATGTAGATGAAAGTGAGAAATAACCATCTCAGTAAATTCCTATTCAAGCAACTGGAATAAAGAAGCCTGAAAAAAATGATGGCTTCAACGGGATTCGAACCCGTGACCTCCGCGATACCGGCGCGATGCTCCACCAACTAAGCTATGAAGCCACACGTTGGGAGCGAGGACAATTTATTGAGTTCAAATTTTCCCGTGAGGAGTGAAATGACGTAAAGTATATGAAATAATCCATATATGAACTGCGGATATAGATGAAACTGAGAAATGATCATCGCAGTAAATTTCCAGTAAATATCCCGTTGAACTTGAAGCGCTGATCATTTTTTCCAAGCTTCTTTATTCCAATTGCTTTTAAAAATTTGAAAATATGAACTCAATAAAATCTCGCTCCCATGCCGGGCAACGTGTGGCTTCATAACTCAGTTGGTGGAGCATCGCGCCGGTATCGCGGAGGTCACGGGTTCGAATCCCGTTGAAGCCCTGATTTTTTTCAGGCTTCTTTATTCCAATTGCTTAAATTGGAAATTTACCGCGATGATCATTGCTCACTTTCAGTTCCGTTGTTGCCGTCCACACTAAAAAAAGCTAAGGCTACGGTTGCAGAAATGATTCGTTACCCGAAAAATTTGTGATTTATTGAACTAGTAACTGATCAAACAAGTAAAATTTTTTATAAGCGTTATTTTCTCTCAAAGCTGGTTTATTGGCCTACCGTTAGCCACGAAGTCCCATATGGGAAAAACCTCCAAAATCAAATTTTGATATTTTTGTTCATAATCTAGAGAGCCCAATAACCATTTAGAACTAAAATTTTATGGAGCCAACATTTATGTCCTTTTGCCACCTCGCCACATCGCCTATAGCTTCGCTATTAAACGAAAATAATTAGAAATGTAACGGTCATTTCACCAGTTAATCAATCAATCAGTTTATTTATGTCACAGCTTGGGACGAGTTTGAACTCGATGTCCGAGCTAAAGGCTCATGTAATAATACTTGATCCGCCCACACTAACGGACATTTTATAGGGAAAATGTTCGAAAAGCTAGGAGAATACCGAACTCGTATCGAAAGTATTTTTCCTTTAAGCCTATGTATTTTCCCAATCACTTGTTTTCTTTTACGTTCAAAAATTGTCTTGTCAATATTCGACTGAAATGATCACAATTGCGCGGTTTACCGACTTAACCGCCCAACACAGGAAGTAAATACGTCAACGGTTTCAGCGCATGCACTTCAAGTCACTGACAGCATGATTATGATCAGGTACGCACATGTACCAACGCGATGAATTTGTTGGTTATGACAGTGTGATATTTGGCCATTGTGAAGGGATTAAGTCGATAAGACCATCCACTCTGACGCACAAAATTTAACTTTCCTAGCTTGTTTGTGGTCCTTAATTTTCCCTTTTCTTGTCACGTTTTTCACGCTTCGCTCGCATTGAATATTTTAGTAAAACTTCCTCTACGGACATAGTCGCACTGAATAAACTTTAGTTAAGGTAATTCCAAATGGACGATGTGGCAAAAATATGTATATTTTTGGTTTCCTTTTTATTTCTCCTCACTGTTTTTCGAGAAGTGTTATAGGCACCAATGTTTTGGCCGATGAAGCAATTTCTAAGCTGAGCTGATATTGTCTAGGTGACGCTAGTCGCATAAAAATGTCTGTTTTAGACCTGACGTAATGTTATTTTAAACACTGCATACTGAATAATAATTTTCAACTTTCCGCCAGTGAAGTGAAGCCGGCTATTAGGATGTTGCACGAGATTTAAACAGTCAAATGAATCCGGATCGTGTGCTTTAACTATATCGGCTACCTGATAAAAAATCAGATAAATGAGATAAAAGTTAGCCTTGTTTTAGGTATAGCTAATAACCACTTAAACTAGAAACAGAGATATTTTAAAAGTGGGTAAAACAGGAACTTGTTTGTTGAAACAAATTGAACTTAGTCTAATGAACCGCAAAATGTTACCAAAATTAGCCACCTCAGCCCTTGAAATCACTTAGAGTTTCAACGCAAGCAGCCGACTATTGTGCCCTATATGAGGTAAAGTAGTTTTCCAAATACATCAGCAATATATGGAAATATTGCCCGCTCGATTTGCTTATAAATGTCTGTTGTTTCCCTCCGTAGAGAGTTTCTTTTGTCCGCAGTAAGTAGATACGAAGCTGCCACGTACATTTCCAAAGATCCTTTAAGATGAAAGTTAGCACTCTTTTGTTCGTTTTTCTTCTGGTTTTTCTGTTGGAGGATGTCTATGGCAGGCGAGGAGGTGGTCGTAGCGGAGGGAGCCGATCAAGAAGTAGCTCAAGTAGGAGACGAACGGATGGTCCCGGTGCATCTAAGATCAACAAATTCACACCGATCAAAGCTACTTCAGTCCGTTCGCCTGTTATCGTGAAGCAAACAAAAATTGGATCTCGTTCCAGCCTTTTCACCGGAGTTGTCGCTGGTTATTTGGTCCACCGCTATTTGCTAAGCAATGCTCCAGTGTACCGTGTTGGATTTCCAGTGTACGGTAGCTACGTGAAAATTCCTAAGGACCGTGCTGTGAGGATATCCTCCGAAGAAGAGAGATTGCTTGACAACAATGGAGACTTATGCCTGGGAAGCTCGTCTCAGAAACGAACCTTGCGACGTGGAATTGATAGCAACCTTGTCGAGCTGAACACAACTGTCACCTACAAGGGCAGTGGGAAAATGACGAAACTTTACGGTATTAACAATACTATTTCTTTGGAGGATATCAAAGAAAAAGACTTTGCCGTAAAAACCCGTGCTCGATACAATTTAACTATAGTGGATAACAGCATATGCACACAAGTTGAAAAAACAGTACAAGGAACCATGGTGCAACTGTACGAGACAAACCCCAACGGAGCTAGTACTGTTAACATTAATATTAAGCTGTTTGCTACTTCTATGACTCTGTTTGGCTTTCTCACTATTTTTCAATCCATATAAGTTTAACCCTAAGTTAGTTAAAACAAAATAGCTAACCAGCACCGTATATTTCTGTTTATTTGGAGATATATAAATGTTTTGCAACTTTTCGGTTGCTTTCTTCGCACCGCAATTCCTGGCCGTTAGCAAGAATTGTTTAAACCTTCCCAGATAAGAGAGGTTTTCTTCGCCGAGTCAGAGTACGCACAAAGTCAGTTGTTTATGAAAAGCCTGTTGACAAGCTTTGCCTTTTGTTTGCGGGAGAACGTTAAAGTTCAAGCAAGCGAATGTGGACACTAAGAACTAAAAGACATTTAATTCACATTTGTTTAAGCCTTTCGTTACATTATGCATTATGCGACTAACTTTGCGTCGTTATTTTCTTTTCATTTGTGTAGATTTGTTCACTTAGAGTTTTCACAGTAGTTATTACAGCCAGCTAGTGTTCATATCCTTATCTAAGTGTTATTGTAAGTGATTCGCTAGATCTCACACTTAGGGGCCGGGATGTTGGATCCAACACCCGAAGAACTAGAGTTTCGGTTAATTAGGTTTCCCTGGGACCGTTTTCCGTGTGCTAGAGTTATTTGCATTTTCGCTTCACGTTTATATAGCTGCAGATTTTTAAATATTGGTTTATGCCCCATCTTTAGCTCAACGAGCGCTTCGTGCAGTTTTTCCTTCTGTTAAGAGCAATTTTTTGAAGCACACGCAGTCGTGTAGTTACCCGTCACACGGAGGACCTGAAGCTATGTCTACGGGCCACAGTGCCATAGGAATTTTAAACCTCAACCTCAGCCTCAACCACAACCTCAACTAGTCAGTAGTCAGTAATAAAGTATTGAGCGTTTATCTAGTCACCGTTGGCCCATATAAATTTCGCATTTGGCGGTTACAGTATACCTCCAGTGCCCAATCCCCACGCGGCATGTAAAAGGTCTTCTTCCATCGATTAGATACACCTCATTTTAACATTTTAAGGCACAACAGGCCGTACACGTCCCGCGATAAGAATGAACTAGAACAACTACGTGGAACTTAGCAGAGCCCAGTGGGACACGGGATTGCATAAATATAGTTATTCTCTCGCAGCCCTAGATAAATTTTACGATGGAAGGTTCACTCAGTGTAGATAGCTTTGATACGTTGCTCTTATTCTCGATAAGTTTCACGATGGAAGGTTCACTCTTAAGTAATCGCTCGTAAATTTGTATCTCCAAATATTCACTCTTAAATTTTCGCTCATAAACTAGTGCATCGTAAAGGTTGGGGAACGTGTCGTTCCCCAAAAAGCTATAATCTTTCTCTTGACTGTCCTCCATGCCTCGTGCTTTTCAAAATGGCGGATAAAATTTCAATGAGCCAGCGAGCACTCCCAAAAGTAACGAGCCAGCGATATATCTCAAGTTAGCGATATATCCTAACAACGTAACGTTGAAAAAGCGACTGAAACCGTCTGCATTTTATGACCGGTGCCAGCCTTCGGCTGGGCCCAGGTAAAAAAGGCCAGAAATTTTTTTTGCGAGGATGCCAGTCTAATTGAGCAAAATCGCGAGGAAGAGATGTGTGAACTAAAGGTAGATTTGTTTTACGTTTTATTTTGATTGAGTGTATGGAAGATATGATGCATGATGGTCACAACTAAAAATAAACAGCTACCTAATGTCATTCATAGAAGTACACTTGGTGGCAGTAGTGTTGAAGCCTTGGTGATGAAGACGTGAAGAAAGACCACGAAGCCTGTCTATAAAGTCCAATTTGGATGAGCAAATTCTAGCATATCGCACCAATTGAGATATGTAAACACCATAGGCCGGATTAGCTGGGATGTTGCTGTCCATACGCGGAAAGTTTACAATCCGGAATGAGAAGTCATCTCTTTTGTCGTAGACACATACTACAAGGTGTGTTGTCGTCTCCCTGAATGATCTTAATGTCAAGATAACACACTTCATTTGAAGCTAAGGTAGTGTTTTTCAGTTCCAGTTCTGACGGTTAAATTTCGTGGATACAATTTCCAAAATTCGCGTTGTTGACGCTGAATAAATCGTCGATATAGCGAAAGGTATTGCTGAATGTTGCGGCCTTTGACATGTCTTGTTTCATAGTTTTTAGCATGAAGTCGTACTCGAAAGTGCGGAGAAAGAGATCAGCCAATAAATGCGCACTATTAGTTCCCATTGGTATACCAATAACTTGCCGAAAAACTGAGTTTCCGAAATGGACGTAGATGTTGTCGATAAGAAAGTCAATAGCACAGCAAAGTTCTCTACTAGAAAAGTAACTGTATTTCGACGACTTCTTATCCTCTGGTGCTAAAAACTCTTTCCAGTAGATCATGTTTAAGTTTGGCGTGCGGTAGGCTTGTACATAGAGTTGAAAAGTCCCAAGTGCTTAACTTTTAGCGAAAGTTGTTTGTCTTGCAAAGTGCGAAGTACATCCAGTGAGTTGTTGATGATCCACATGCTGTTAATACCTGTTCTTTGATTTTTAACTAGTTTGAGGCAATTAGTAATTAATTTAGATAGTTTAGTAGTGGTACAAGAACTTGATCCTGCAATAAATCGTGCTTTGTATGGTGCTTTGTGAAGCTCAGGTATCCAATACATTTGAGGCAAATTTTTCTCCTTCTGATGTAACGTGATGTTGAATAAGTCGTCCAAAGTTGTTGTGTGGTTCCGTATAACTTCATCAGCTGTGACGTCTTGAGCTTCATATGTAGAGTTGATGGTAGTGCTAGAATTAATTCCAAGTTCTTCCATTAGAGTTTGCACGTAATCATACTTGCAAACAAAAATGATGTTGTTTCCAGCTTTATCAGCAGGGACTAGAACGTACTTTTCGTGTAGCTCATTCCAATACGCCTTGACGTGACTGTCTTCTAAGACTTTAGGACTACCGGAAGATTTGCGACGCTGTAAGGTGTTGATTCTCTTATTGATGATGAGTTTTACTGTCTCGGACCATTCCTCCAATGTTGACACGTGGGCACCTTCTCGTTTACTCCATTTCTTGGTGTAATCATCTACGGTCGTTGTTAAGATCTTCTTGTTAAGGTTCCAATCGATTGTACTCTGCTCTCTGTATTTGGGTCCTTTCTCGAGTAGACGTCTAAGTCTTCTGTTCTGAACAATACGCAGGTCACCGGTCATAACATGGCCATGAGGTTCGTAACGAAAGGCGGAAGATTCGCAGTCGGACAATGAAGTTGCAGTATTAAAATCATTTAAATCAATGTTCTGTAGTGTTTGATTATAATTAAACACACTTCTAGAAATATTTCTGGTGTATCGATAACTTATTAGTGGGGGATCCTGCTACTGAAAATAAATGGGTGCTTTAGATTTAACTAGTTTGTTATGAAAAATATTTGTTAAATTTACGTTAGCTAAGTTAACGGTTTCGCACTTATACTCGCTTTAATTGACGCTGAGGCAAAAGAGACCTCGGAAATGGTGTTCGGTATTACAAACTCAAATCCCATAACTCTCAGCGCGTCTTCTCCCTCACCAGACCTCTGATACGCTCATGCCTAAGTTAACTTCCACCGAAAGCATACTCTTAATTAACAAATCTTTCTGCTAAAGAGATCTGGCTTTTTGGCTGGTCATTGGCTTTAATTGAGTTTGAGTTTGATACATGCTCTAACAAATACCGATCTTCAAGCAACACGGAAACTGATCATGAACTGCTGTCGAGACGTGTCATTCCAGGTTTGTATATTATTAGGCCCTAGGGCTACGTCCTCACTTAACCGGATAAATTTGAAAGCGACGTTTTCTGCATGTCCGCAATATTCCAATATTAATTGAAACGCTGCTACGTTAACTGTCAGCGTTTTCAAACAGTTCCGTTGTTGACGTAAAGTATATGAAATACTTTATATATGATATGAACTGCGGATGTAGATGAAAGTGAGAAATAACCATCTCAGTAAATTCCTATTTAAGCAACTGGAATAAAGAAGCCTGAAGAAAATGATGGCTTCAACGGGATTCGAACCCGAGACCTCCGCGATACCGGCGCAATGCTCCACCAACTAAGCTATGAAGCCACACGTTGGGAGCGAGGCCAATTTACTGAGTTCATATTTTCCCGTGAGGAGTGAAATGACGTAAAGTATATGAAATAATCCATATATGAACTGCGGATATAGATGAAAGTGAGAAATGATCATCGCAGTAAATTTCCAGTAAATATCCCGTTGAAGCGCTGATCATTTTTTTCCAAGCTTCTTTATTCCAATTGCTTTTAAAAATCTTAAAATATGAACTCAATAAAATCTCGCTCCCATGCCGGGCAACGTGTGGCTTCATAATTCAGTTGGTTGAGCATCGCGCCGGTATCGCGAAGGTCACGGGTTCGAATCCCGTTGAAGCCCTGATATTTTTCAGGCTTCTTTATTCCAATTGCTTAAATTGGAAATTTACTGCGATGATCATTGCTCACTTTCAGTTCCGTTGTTGCCGTCCACACTAAAAAAAGCTAAGGTTACGGTCGCAGAAATGATTCGTTACCCGAAAAATCTTTCATTTGTGATTTATTGAACTAGTAACTGATGAAACAAGTAAAATTTTTTATAAGCGTTATTTTCTCTCAAAGATGGTTTATTGGCCTGCCGTTAGCCACGAAGTCCCATATGGGAAAACCTCCAAAATCAAATTTTGATATTTTTGTGCACAATCTAGAGAGGCCATTAACCATTTAGAACTAAAATTTTATGGAGCCATCATTTATGTCCTTTTGCCACGTCGCCACATCGCCTATACCTTCGCTATTAAACGAAAATAATTAGAAATGTAACGGTCATTTCACCAGTTAATCAAGCAATCAGTTTATTTATGTCACAGCTTGGGACGAGTTTGAACTCGATGTCCGAGCTAAAGGCTCATGTAATAATACTTGATCCGCCCACACTAATGGACATTTTATAGGGAAAATGTTCGAAAAGCTAGGAGAATACCGAACTCGTATCGAAAGTATCTTTCCTTTAAGCCTATGTATTTTCCCAATCACTTGTTTTCTTTTACGTTCAAAAATTGTCTTGTCAATATTCGACTGAAATGATTACAATTGCGCGGTTTACCGACTTAACCGCCCAACACAGGAAGTAAATATGTCAACGGTTTCAGCGCATGCACTTCAAGTCACTGACAGCATGATTATGATCAGGTACGCACATGTACCAACGCGATGTATTTGTTGGTTATGACAGTGTGATATGTGGCCATTGTGACGCGATTAAGTCGATAAGACCATCCACTCTGACGCACAAAATTGAACTTTCCTAGCTTGTTTGTGGTCCTTAATTTTCCCTTTTCTTGTCACGTTTTTCACGCTTCGCTCGCATTGAAGATTTTAGTAAAACTTCCTCTACGGACATAGTCGCACTGAATAAACTTTAGTTAAGATAATTCCAAATGGACGATGTCGGATGTGGCAAAAAAATGTTTATTTTTGGTTCCCTTTTTTTTTTCTCCTCACTGTTTTTCGAGAAGTGTTATAGGCACCAATGTTTTGGCCGATGAAGCAATTTCTAAGCTGAGCTGATATTGTCTAGGTGACGCAAGTCGCATAACAATGTCTGTTTTAGACCTGACGTAATGTTATTTTAAACACTGCATACTGAATAATAATTTTCAACTTTCCGCCAGTGAAGTGAAGCCGGCTATTAGGATGTTGCACGAGATTTAAACAGTCAAATGAATCCGGAACGTGTGCTTTAACTATATCGGCTACCTGATAAAAAAAATCAGATAAATGAGATAAAAGTTAGCCTTGTATTAGGTGTAGCTTACAACCACTTAAACTAGAAACAGAGATAGTTTAAAAGTTGGTAAAACAGGAACTTGTTTGTTGAAACAAATTGAACTTAGTCTAATGAACCGCAAAATGTTACCAAAATTAGCCACCAGCCCTTGAAATCACTTAGAGTTTAAACGCAAGCAGCCGGCTATTGTGCCCCATATGAGGTAAAGTAGTTTTCCAAATACATCAGCAATATATGGAAATATTGCCCGCTCGATTTGCTTATAAATGGCTGTTGTTTCCCTCCGTAGATAGTTTCTTTTGTCCGCAGTAAGTAGATACGAAGCTGCCACGTACATTTCCAAAGATCCTTTAAGATGAAAGTTAGTACTCTTTTGTTCGTTTTTCTTCTGGTTTTTCTGTTCGAGGATGTCTATGGCAGGCGAGGAGGTGGTCGTAGCGGAGGGAGCCGAGGAAGTTACCGAGGTAGCCGCTCAAGAAGTAGCTCAAGTAGGAGACGAACGGATGGTCCCGGTGCACCTAAGATCAACAAATTCACACCGATCAAAGCTACATCAGTCCGTTCGCCTGTTATCGTGAAGCAAACAAAAATTGGATCTCGTTCTAGCTTGTTCACCGGAGTTGTCGCTGGTTATTTGGTCCACCGCTATTTACTAAGCAATGCTCCAGTGTACCGTGTTGGATTTCCAGTGTACGGTAGCTACGTGAAAATTCCTAAGGACCGTGCTGTGAGGATATCCTCCGAAGAAGAGAGATTGCTTGACAACAATGGAGACTTATGCCTGGGAAGCTCGTCTCAGAAACGAACCTTGCGACGTGGAATTGATAGCAACCTTGTCGAGCTGAACACAACTGTCACCTACAAGGCCAGCGGGAAAATGACGAAACTTTACGGTATTAACAATACTATTTCTTTGGAGGATATCAAAGAAAAAGACTTTGCCGTAAAAACCCGTGCTCGATACAATATAACTATAGTGGATAACAGCATATGCACACAAGTTGAAAAAACAGTACAAGGAACCATGGTGCAACTGTACGAGACAAACCCCAACGGAGCCAGTACTGTTAACATTAATATTAAGCTGTTTGCTACTTCTATGACTCTGTTTGGCTTTCTCGCTATTTTTCAATCCATATAAGTTTAACCCTACGTTAGTTAAAACAAAATAGCAAATCAGCACCGTATATTCCTGTTTATTTGGAGCTATATAAATGTTTTGAAACTTTTCGGTCGCTTGAATATTAATAATAAGGCTGCTGTAGTTATGGGCGCAACAAAGCTTGAACGAATATACTTCGGTTTTCAATAACATGCAAACTCTGAAGTTCAAAACCCAACCAACGATTGCGTTTTTCGCTGCCGTCAATCATAATTACGGTAAAAGTTAAGAACCTTTTCTGAGCCTTGGAAGACTTGTAAATCAGAAACAAACAAAATGGATCGAAGTCTACCAATCACAACTGACAGACGTGACCTTTTGACCCTGTTGAAGTGTACCTCTGTTTTCTGAGAGGTCCGCTTGATGATTGACGGCAGCGAAAAACGTAACCGTCGACATGAGCAGAGTTCGCGTGTTATTGAAAGGCGCTATAATTAGCTAAAGATAGGTTTGATGTTAAATAAAAGTGTAGAAGCCGGTCTCTAAAGTCTCCTCTCCCGTTATAGGAAGAATTCATGAACTGGCATAGTCCAAATGTCCTTGCTCTAGATCAGAGTCCCAGTTAAATTACTAATAAGCAAAGCTTACTTTCTTCGTCATCATCTATAAACTCATCTATAAACATAAAACGTTTTTTGAAAAACAGCAGGAGGTAATGAGCAATACATTTATCCAATACAATCCAATACAATCTGTGTGAGTAATGAATGTATGGGGCTGTGCAGATTCTTTCCAAAACGAGATGTGACTTACCATGAATACTAAAACAAGACAATAAAAGAACTCTAGCTAAAACACTACGTCAGCCCATGTGCAAAGGGAAATTTCCAACTTTGTCGTGGACAAAAAAATATATTTCAATGAATCCGACCATAACCATAATGTAGCTGAGGTGGTATAAGCCACACAAAAACGTTCTTTGAAACAGCTGAATCTTGAAGAGATCTACACCCGCACTTGAAATATAAATTATTTCACATATACTACACACCTTGAGAGAACTGGACACCAGCGTGAAACGGGACGCACAAGGAGTGCCGTTGCCCTTTCCGCTCGCTTTTTCTCTCGCGTTTTGCGACAAAAAGTAATTCTCTTATCAACGTATTCACAGGTTTTAGTTCTGTTTCTCGCTTATAATTTAAATATCTGAGATAAGACGGTATGACAATGTAATATAACTGATCCACTCAGTTGTGAAAAATTAAACGAACTGAGTAGCTAGAATAAATAGACTTCAACTGCTGCGCGAGAAAAATGTTGTTAAAGAGATATTATTAAGGTGATCCTGCCTACTACATGAGAGACGCAATTAAGTTTCTTTAACTGAATAGTCATGAGTTTGTCGAACAGAATAGACTATGCTTGCAGAAGGTTTGCAATGTTGATCCCTTGATAATTTTAATAAACGGCATGCAATGCATGTAGAAACGATGACGTGTGCAGACGGGATCTTCAGGTTAATATTAATTTTTCGGTAAAATTTCCAAGAAAGACTCCGGCACTGCTTCCTTTAGGCTATTTTCAGATCCATTATGATAACAGGTATACGAAGTATTGTTGGAAAATAAAAATATGAATAGCAGTGAAATGTGGGAAAATGAAACGTGGATATGGGGTAGAAAAAATACACCATATTCTTTAGTACTACTGACAGTATTCAATGGTAAAGGAAGAAGCAAAATATTAAAAGCCCATAGGGTTCCAAATTAATTTTATGCCAGAAAGTAAGTTTTTCACATTCTCGTTCGCTATAAAGGTGGACCAGCGTTTTAGTTGGGTGAGTTTTTTTAATCACTGGTGAGGAAGAGAAAGAAACACACCGTGTGGTTTCCGTAGTGTAGTGGTTATCACGTCCGCTTTACACGCGAAAGGTCGCAGGTTCGAGTCCTGCCGGAAACAGTTCTCTTTTTTCAACGAACTATACATCAATATCTTACCACTACCCCACCAAACGTGCCAACATGTAAACCCAATGATCCATGCGAGGCCACTCCTGTCTACTTTATTAAACTGCCCACTCAAGTCTGGTTTCAGTTTAATCTTGTCCAGTGTAGTTTCCTTCAATCACCATCAAAACCAGCTATCCTCACTATACCTCAGTTCACTGTACAGTACGCTTCAACACTCGCCATTTAATATTTATTTTTTTCTTTATCGATATCATGACAATGATTTTTGGGCTTACTCTTCCCTCGTAAACGAGTGATAATTGCGCCATGCATGAACTGCAAACTTTTTGAGTCTGTATGTTACAGGCCGTCTACGGTCATTTCAACGCCTGTGAGGTCACGTTGAATTCAATAAACGGTCAGAACTAAAGTGGTATGCTGTGCTGCTCTTAGCACAATATCAGATTGTATTTTATAGTGGTGAGAATTCACGCCATTCAAGCGTGAGACCTGTTCCCCGCTTGAGAGTTAAAGGCCAAATTGTTACTTCTTTTCTCTAGTGTGTGGTAAAACTTAGTTAAAATGATGTGTATTTCAGAGTTTACAATTGTTTTTCAGCCACGGCCCAAAAAGGAATACATTTTTCGCCGTCCAACCAATCTCTTACTTCATTATAAAGTGAGCGAGTTTAGATAGCCAGAGCAACGTGTTGCTATACTATAAATCTTCTATTTTTAAGGAGAATGACTGAAAATTCGAAAATATGAGGACACTCTTGATTTCTTTAGGTAAATATTTTATCCAAAGGTAGGTTGTTTTATGTTTTTCCATGTCTCTTAGTTCTTTTCTATCTTTCGCGAATGAACCTTTTAGGAATTAATATTAAAGTTATGATGCATGCGGATGGCATACTCAAGAAACAGCTAGCTAATAACATTTATAGAAGGCAATGCATCATCGTGGAGGGTGCCTCCGTGGCCTAATGGATAAGGCGTCGGCCTCCTAAGCCGAAGATTGCGGGTTCGAATCCCGTCGGAGGTGGTTTCGATTTTGTTTCCTTTTTCAAATTGGCATTTTCATAATGACAGTAGTAGTGAGAATGCGTAAGAAAAACTTTCAACTCCATCAAGCACCATTAGGGGGGGGGGGGGGGGTTGTTTTTCCCGTATCCTATTGGCCTAAATATCCCGTATCCCGTTAATTGTAGTGCTTTGTATCTCCAGCGTTTATGTTCGATATTCCCGAATCTCTTGTTGAAATATCCCGCAGCCGTTAATTTTTCCCCCAAATATCCCGTATCCCTATCATCTTTTGCCCAAATACCCCGTATCCCAGAAACCCCTAATAGTGCCTCAAACTATGATACAGTGATACCGTAGACTCGTCATATCCCTGTATATATACACGCATCTTTTTTCAATTACTGAACGAAGGAAAAGAATCTTGAAGAGATCTACACCCGCACTTGAAATATAAATTATTTCACATATACTACACACCTTGAGAGAACTGGACACCAGCGTGAAACGGGACGCACAAGGAGTGCCGTTGCCCTTTCCGCTCGCTTTTTCTCTCGCGTTTTGCGACAAAAAGTAATTCTCTTATCAACGTATTCACAGGTTTTAGTTCTGTTTCTCGCTTATAATTTAAATATCTGAGATAAGACGGTATGACAATGTAATATAACTGATCCACTCAGTTGTGAAAAATTAAACGAACTGAGTAGCTAGAATAAATAGACTTCAACTGCTGCGCGAGAAAAATGTTGTTAAAGAGATATTATTAAGGTGATCCTGCCTACTACATGAGAGACGCAATTAAGTTTCTTTAACTGAATAGTCATGAGTTTGTCGAACAGAATAGACTATGCTTGCAGAAGGTTTGCAATGTTGATCCCTTGATAATTTTAATAAACGGCATGCAATGCATGTAGAAACGATGACGTGTGCAGACGGGATCTTCAGGTTAATATTAATTTTTCGGTAAAATTTCCAAGAAAGACTCCGGCACTGCTTCCTTTAGGCTATTTTCAGATCCATTATGATAACAGGTATACGAAGTATTGTTGGAAAATAAAAATATGAATAGCAGTGAAATGTGGGAAAATGAAACGTGGATATGGGGTAGAAAAAATACACCATATTCTTTAGTACTACTGACAGTATTCAATGGTAAAGGAAGAAGCAAAATATTAAAAGCCCATAGGGTTCCAAATTAATTTTATGCCAGAAAGTAAGTTTTTCACATTCTCGTTCGCTATAAAGGGGGACCAGCGTTTTAGTTGGGTGAGTTTTTTTAATCACTGGTGAGGAAGAGAAAGAAACTCACCGTGTGGTTTCCGTAGTGTAGTGGTTATCACGTCCGCTTTACGCGCGAAATGTCGCAGGTTCGAGTCCTGCCGGAAACAGTTCTCTTTTTTCAACGCACTATACATCAATATCTTACCACTACCCCACCAAACGTTCCAACATGTAAACCCAATGATCCATGCGAGGCCACTCCTGTCTACTTTATTGAACTGCCCACTCAAGTCTGGTTTCATTTTAATCTTGTCAAGTGTAGTTTCCTTCAATCACCATCAAAACCAGCTATCCTCACTATACTTCAGTTCACTGTACAGTACGCTTCAACACTCCCCATTTAATATTTATTTTTTTCTTTATCGATATCATGACAATAATTTTTGGGCTTACTCTTCCCTCGTAAACGAGTGATAATTGCGCCATGCATGAACTGCAAACTTTTTGAGTCTGTATGTTACAGGCCGTCTACGGTCATTTCAACGCCTGTGAGGTCACGTTGAATTCAATAAACGGTCAGAACTAAAGTGGTATGCTGTGCTGCTCTTAGCACAATATCAGATTGTATTTTATAGTGGTGAGAATTCTCGCCATTCAAGCGTGAGACCTGTTCCCCGCTTGAGAGTTAAAGGCCAAATTGTTACTTCTTTTCTCTAGTGTGTGGTAAAACTTAGTTAAAATGATGTGTATTTCAGAGTTTACAATTGTTTTTCAGCCACGGCCCAAAAAGGAATAAATTTTTCGCCGTCCAACCAATCTCTTACTTCCTTATAAAGTGAGCGAGTTTAGATAGCCAGAGCAACGTGTTGCTATACTATAAATCTTCTATTTTTAAGGAGAATGACTGAAAATTCGAAAATATGAGGACACTCTTGAATTCTTTAGGTAAATATTTTATCCAAAGGTAGGTTGTTTTATGTTTTTCCATGTCTCTTAGTTCTTTTCTATCTTTCGCGAATGAACCTTTTAGGAATTAATATTAAAGTTATGATGCATGCGGATGGCATACTCAAGAAACAGCTAGCTAATAACATTTATAGAAGGCAATGCATCATCGTGGAGGGTGCCTCCGTGGCCTAATGGATAAGGCGTCGGCCTCCTAAGCCGAAGATTGCGGGTTCGAATCCCGTCGGAGGTGGTTTCGATTTTTTTTTCCTTTTTCGAATTGGCATTTTCATAATGACATCAAGCACCATTAGGGGGGGGGGGGGGTTGTTTTTCCCGTATCCTATTGGCCTAAATATCCCGTATCCCGTTAATTGCAGTGCTTTGTATCTCCAGCGTTTATGTTCGATATTCCCGAATCTCTTGTTGAAATATCCCGCAGCCGTTAATTTTTCCCCCAAATATCCCGTATCCCTATCATCTTTTGCCCAAATACCCCGTATCCCAGAAACCCCTAATAGTGCCTCAAACTATGCTACAGTGATACCGTAGACTCGTCATATCCCTGTATATATACACGCATCTTTTTTCAATTACTGAACGAAGGAAAAGAATCTTGAAGAGATCTACACCCGCACTTGAAATATAAATTATTTCACATATACTACACACCTTGAGAGAACTGGACACCAGCGTGAAACGGGACGCACAAGGAGTGCCGTTGCCCTTTCCGCTCGCTTTTTCTCTCGCGTTTTGCGACAAAAAATAATTCTCTTATCAACGTATTCACAGGTTTTAGTTCTGTTTCTCGCTTATAATTTAAATATCTGAGATAAGACGGTATGACAATGTAATATAACTGATCCACTCAGTTGTGAAAAATTAAACGAACTGAGTAGCTAGAATAAATAGACTTCAACTGCTGCGCGAGAAAAATGTTGTTAAAGAGATATTATTAAGGTGATCCTGCCTACTACATGAGAGACGCAATTAAGTTTCTTTAACTGAATAGTCATGAGTTTGTCGAACAGAATAGACTATGCTTGCAGAAGGTTTGCAATGTTGATCCCTTGATAATTTTAATAAACGGCATGCAATGCATGTAGAAACGATGACGTGTGCAGACGGGATCTTCAGGTTAATATTAATTTTTCGGTAAAATTTCCAAGAAAGACTCCGGCACTGCTTCCTTTAGGCTATTTTCAGATCCATTATGATAACAGGTATACGAAGTATTGTTGGAAAATAAAAATATGAATAGCAGTGAAATGTGGGAAAATGAAACGTGGATATGGGGTAGAAAAAATACACCATATTCTTTAGTACTACTGACAGTATTCAATGGTAAAGGAAGAAGCAAAATATTAAAAGCCCATAGGGTTCCAAATTAATTTTATGCCAGAAAGTAAGTTTTTCACATTCTCGTTCGCTATAAAGGGGGACCAGCGTTTTAGTTGGGTGAGTTTTTTTAATGACTGGTGAGGAAGAGAAAGAAACTCACCGTGTGGTTTCCGTAGTGTAGTGGTTATCCCGTCCGCTTTACACGCGAAAGGTCGCAGGTTCGAGTCCTGCCGGAAACAGTTCTCTTTTTTCAACGCACTATACATCAATATCTTACCACTACCCCACCAAACGTTCCAACATGTAAACCCAATGATCCATGCGAGGCCACTCCTGTCTACTTTATTGAACTGCCCACTCAAGTCTGGTTTCATTTTAATCTTGTCAAGTGTAGTTTCCTTCAATCACCATCAAAACCAGCTATCCTCACTATACTTCAGTTCACTGTACAGTACGCTTCAACACTCCCCATTTAATATTTATTTTTTTCTTTATCGATATCATGACAATAATTTTTGGGCTTACTCTTCCCTCGTAAACGAGTGATAATTGCGCCATGCATGAACTGCAAACTTTTTGAGTCTGTATGTTACAGGCCGTCTACGGTCATTTCAACGCCTGTGAGGTCACGTTGAATTCAATAAACGGTCAGAACTAAAGTGGTATGCTGTGCTGCTCTTAGCACAATATCAGATTGTATTTTATAGTGGTGAGAATTCTCGCCATTCAAGCGTGAGACCTGTTCCCCGCTTGAGAGTTAAAGGCCAAATTGTTACTTCTTTCTCTAGTGTGTGGTAAAACTTAGTTAAAATGATGTGTATTTCAGAGTTTACAATTGTTTTTCAGCCACGGCCCAAAAAGGAATAAATTTTTCGCCGTCCAACCAATCTCTTACTTCCTTATAAAGTGAGCGAGTTTAGATAGCCAGAGCAACGTGTTGCTATACTATAAATCTTCTATTTTTAAGGAGAATGACTGAAAATTCGAAAATATGAGGACACTCTTGAATTCTTTAGGTAAATATTTTATCCAAAGGTAGGTTGTTTTATGTTTTTCCATGTCTCTTAGTTCTTTTCTATCTTTCGCGAATGAACCTTTTAGGAATTAATATTAAAGTTATGATGCATGCGGATGGCATACTCAAGAAACAGCTAGCTAATAACATTTATAGAAGGCAATGCATCATCGTGGAGGGTGCCTCCGTGGCCTAATGGATAAGGCGTCGGCCTCCTAAGCCGAAGATTGCGGGTTCGAATCCCATCGGAGGTGGTTTCGATTTTGTTTCCTTTTTCAAATTGGCATTTTCATAATGACAGTAGTAGTGAGAATGCGTAAGAAAAACTTTCAACTCCATCAAGCACCATTACGGGGGGGTTGATTTTCCCGTATCCTATTGGCCTAAATATCCCGTATCCCGTTAATTGCGGTGCTTTGTATCTCCAGCGTTTATGTTCGATATTCCCGAATCTCTTGTTGAAATATCCCGCATCCGTTAATTTTTCCCCCAAATATCCCGTATCCCTATCATCTTTTGCCCAAATACCCCGTATCCCAGAAACCCCTAATAGTGCCTCAAACTATGATACAGTGATACCGTAGACTCGTCATATCCCTGTATATATACACGCATCTTTTTTCAATTACTGAACGAAGGAAAAGAATCTTGAAGAGATCTACACCCGCACTTGAAATATAAATTATTTCACATGTACTACACACCTTGAGAGAACTGGACACCAGCGTGAAACGGGACGCGCAAGGAGTGCCGTTGCCCTTTCCGCTCGCTTTTTCTCTCGCGTTTTACGACAAAAAGTAATTCTCTTATCAACGTATTCACAGGTTTTAGTTCTGTTTCTCGCTTATAATTTAAATATCTGAGATAAGACGGTATGACAATGTAATATAACTGATCCACTCAGTTGTGAAAAATTAAACGAACTGAGTAGCTAGAATAAATAGACTTCAACTGCTGCGCGAGAAAAATGTTGTTAAAGAGATATTATTAAGGTGATCCTGCAATGTTGATCCCTTGATAATTTTAATAAACGGCATGCAATGCATGTAGAAACGATGACGTGTGCAGACGGGATCTTCAGGTTAATATTAATGTTTCGGTAAAATTTCCAAGAAAGACTCCGGCACTGCTTCCTTTAGGCTATTTTCAGATCCATTATGATAACAGGTATACGAAGTATTGTTGGAAAATAAAAATATGAATAGCAGTGAAATGTGGGAAAATGAAACGTGGATATGGGGTAGAAAAAATACACCATATTCTTTAGTACTACTGACAGTATTCAATGGTAAAGGAAGAAGCAAAATATTAAAAGCCCATAGGGTTCCAAATTAATTTTATGCCAGAAAGTAAGTTTTTCACATTCTCGTTCGCTATAAAGGGGGACCAGCGTTTTAGTTGGGTGAGTTTTTTTAATGACTGGTGAGGAAGAGAAAGAAACTCACCGTGTGGTTTCCGTAGTGTAGTGGTTATCCCGTCCGCTTTACACGCGAAAGGTCGCAGGTTCGAGTCCTGCCGGAAACAGTTCTCTTTTTTCAACGCACTAGTCATCACTATCTTGCCTACCAAACGTTTGAAACATGTAAATGCAATGATCCAAGCGAGCCCACTCCAGTCCATTTTATTGAACTGTCCACTCCAGTCTGTTTTCAGTTTAATCTAGTCCAGTGAAGTTTCCTTCAATCACCATCGAACCCAGGTCTCTTCATTCTACCTTAGTTCACTGTATAGTACGCTTCAACTCTCTCCATTTTTTAACGCTTTAATTCGAGGAATTCAAAGGTAACGGAAATGAATGTCAGAAGCTGTCGTGAAATATCAGAGTACCTCTTCCCTCCGTTTCCTTAATATAGTGGTTATTAAATCATTCCTTGAGTTCGAAGGTTCGAGCCCTGCCGAAAACACTAGTTTTTTGCTTTATCTTTTAATAGCGGAGCTCGCAGCACGCGAAGCGGGCACCAGCGAAGCACCATGGGTCAGAGAAATCTGCCAGGCCCAGAAAATTGGGTTGTCACGTGAGCGTACGAGCGAGCGTACGAGCGTACGTCCGTACGGTTTATTGGGGAGGGGAAGTCACATTTTTCCGACGGGGAGGAGAATGCCAATTTATTTCATATTAATTTAGGATGGAGAACCACTAGTTTGTCAGTTATACTGTTATGTGCTACCCTCTTTTAATAAAGTTATTCGTTAGTTAATCACTTACTTACTCTTCCTGACGGGAAATCGCGCGATATTTGCAATCCACATCCCCCAGGCCAACCCCCACGTTTTGATTCAAGAAAGGCTGAGCGTCACAATTTCTCTTTTGACGGAGTGGTTAAGAGGGACTATATTGTTTTTAAGTGTAATAAGGGAGTTATTTTTTTCTGTGATGTCAAGAATAATAGCAGAGTGAATTTAACGTGTTGAAGGCAGGGTTTAATAGCGAAGAAGAGAACGAAGGGTGAGCGAGCCAGGTAAAGCGGAGGCGAAACAGCGCGCAACGCCACGAAGCAGAGTGACTCAGGGATAGAGAAAACGCGATAGGCCCGAGATACAACTACAAGGACTGAAAGACTGCAAAAACGAGCGGCAGAAAAACGATATGTTAACTGAAGGTAAGTTTCTCATATCACTGATTTGGCTGTCAACCAGTCAAAAAACATTTGATAATCTAGAAAATAAACTTTGCAGTCGTTTTGCATGCAACTGCTTCGGCAACTCGCCGAGTAGGGAAGAAAGAGAACCTGGGTGTCGGGAGATATTAAAGAATTGGATCTTCGAAATAGTGGGATATGAACCAACATTTAATCCCGGGCGTAACAGTTTCTTACAGTCAGTTTCGTACGAACGGACTTTCGGACAAACAACTGGCCATGTACATTTTCACCACTTGGTTTTGCGTTATGCAGCTTTATATAATTATTACGTTTACATGTAGTTTGTTTGTCGCCAGGAGAAATTAAGTCGGTTTTAGAAAATCTGAGCTCCCGTCTAAGTAATGTTATGGTTTGTAAAAGTTTGAGATATGATTGTTTACTGGTATCTGTTTTGCTTACTGTGCACCTGTTTATAGAAATGTACATGCAGAAATGTCGGGAATGGCATTGTAATCTCGATAATAAGTTTGCCTTTAGCCAGTTATGATAAGAGAGGCACACATATTTTATAATTCTTCCATACAGATGTGAATCTCTTCATTTTTTGATTTATCATATGTTTGCCATTCCATTAAACATTATGCTCTCGATCATCACACTTTCTGTTTACCCCAAACTGTTTAATATCCTTCTCTCATCTGTCTATTGTTAGTTAACTATGATCTGCGTGGGAATAAAATTATCCCAGCCTTGTAATGTTTCAAATTATATTTAGCCAACTATGATAAACCTAAAGTTTAACAAGTTGAGGTGTGCAGTCACAAACCCTTTTGGCCAAAAAGCTATCAGCCTTTAGGTTACTAATTTTGATGTGGAAAGGAAACGACTGTTTGAAGAGGGTAACTAAAATTTGGGTCAGGATCCAAGTAAGGATTCGAACCAGAATTTGAACCAGGATCCAAGTAAGGATTCGAACCAGAATTTGAACCAGGATCCAAGTAAGGATTCGAACCAGAATTTGAACCAGGATCCAAGTAAGGATTCGAACCAGAATTTGAACCAGGAGCCAAAGCAAGGATTCATGTCAGGATACCAGCCATGACCTCACTCTAACTTGCTTGTGGTTATCTGCCACTAAGGCTTGCTTCCAGTTTAATAACTTTTACTCTGGTTTGCCTGTGGTCAGTTTTCTCTCTGGCTTGTTTGCAGGCTTACATTCTGGCTTGGTTCCTAGTTCAAGTCCTGCTTCACTAATTGGTTAATCTCCTTTGAGATTTTAATCTGTAAAAGGTTTAAGAATACTCTAAGGAAACAACTTTGAATGGATAATAGTTTGTTTCTTTGCCCTTCGATATTTCTGAAGGGAATTACACCATCCTTGTCGCTACAAAAATAATAGTTAGGGTGACAGTTTTTACAGTCATCCAGTTGGTTACCTGTCGGTCTAAGTCGTAAGCATAGGGACAGCAGTGTTACATCAAATAGTAAGGTCAGGGTTTAATAGCCTTCTTAGCATACAATTGCAGATCACAGGCCTCATCCCACTCCCAAGAAGCACATACTATTGAATTACAGTATCCTCAAGAAGTAGAGGGAATTTATCAATTAAAGGGACAGTGGCATATCAGACTTTATCACGATCCATACTGTTTAAACAAATTATATGATAAAATAGCATCATAGGATGAGCAAAAGCACACTCAAAAACAGGTTTTCAGTAAACAATTGAAAATCTGGGAAGATTTAAGTGGATTTCTAGATGTAGACAATGCGTACCGTTTATTTCTGGTTGAGGTAAACTTTATTCAAAGTGAGTAAGCTGGTCTCCAGGTCAGTGTGGTCCCAAAGCTGACTGTGCCCCTTTAACAATACTTCCTAGTCTGAGGCAAACATTGCTTTTTTTTCCCATAGAATGGCACACCAAAGTCACAAGTCAAGATGTTGATTAAGCTGATGGATTAATGTTGAAGCCATGTTCAAAGGCCAACAATAATAAATACCCAGCATAAAAGGGATGATGACAGTGAGTTTGAAAGTTTTTTTTTGTGAGTTTGAAATTCATGATGAGTGTGGAAGTTTTTGGTGAGAAATTTTGGCTACAATTTTTTAGGTACATTACTTTTTGTTTCACAAGGATTTTTTTTTTTGGGGGGGGGGTATTGTGTTAAATACCCATACCTCCACCATGGATGAGAATTTTTTCACATCCTACCTCTTTGGAAACTCCAATTCAACATTTCTGCTGTTTAATTTTTTGGTCTTTTTAGAACCTTTCCATTCCCAGGAATTTTCATTCCTTCTGTGTTGGGAGAGGGAGTATGGAGACTTTCCGGTACCCCCTATGCATAATTTCAGAAAATAGAAAGATTCACGGGAATTACTGTTATGGTAGTCGGCAGGCTTTTAGCCAGGTGGGAGTCCAGGAGTCCTATGGATGGCCATTTTTCAGAGAAAATTAATATAGATAATTGTATACAGAGATTTCTTTAGCAAATTTGGAAATCGTTAGATACCAAAGCACTCATGACTGCAGAAAAACACCTTGCATGCTTCTCAGGCCCTCCTATCAGGGCAGAGTCAGGGATTATAATAATTTTGGCTCCCACTTTTTAAATCGTGGCTAAAAGCCTGGTAGTCAGCTAAGATGTAAAATTTGTTGCTGCCTCACATTACATCATTACACAGTTTCCCTTTGGAATCTTTCCTAAACTTTGGATGTTGTCTGCTTAAGCAGAATAATTTTAACATACACGAAAAATCTGTTTGTAGTGTTGTTCTTTGTTTGTTCCTTAACCCTTTTGAGTATTTTTATAGCTTGACAATTATCATGGAATAAATTGATAGGATCTTTTGTGGCTTTCCCTTCTAGTCCAAGGGAAATTTTTGTTTACGGGGAGTTGGTATAATTTACATGTAAGACACCATTTGCACCGTCTCCATTACTTTAAATCTGGAGTACTCACTAGGGTGACGGTACTATACAGGTATATGCAAAGTGTAGGAGTAAAATACAGATGAGGTGCTGGTGATATAATTATTTGGGGTGCTGGTGAGATTTGTAATGATGGCATGAAGGATTTTTATTATTTTGTTCCATTATGCCCAAAGTTTTGTGCTGAACAGCATTAATTAGTGAGTTTCCTCCTCTAAAATATGGTAAACATGCACAAAATAAAAAGTTTCTGCAAAGCAAATGGTCTTTGTTGACAGAGTTTTAACCACTCCTTGTTTAATAACAGGATTCATATTCACAGTCATCCTGCTGCCCAATACAACTAAAAAATCTTGACTACCAACAAAATTCAAAACGTCATCCATTGAACGAGTCAGGTTTTTAAAAGTCTGTTAAATTTTTATATGGGCAAAGATATTGCCCAGAGAAATGTGTTTGTAGAAGTCTACTGTTCCCTTCAACTCAACATCACAATTTATGAAACTTTGCAATGGCTATTGCAGATCTCGTAATGAAGTTCTTTCATAAACAACCCTAAAATTGATCAAGCGAAAATAATAAAAAGTTAGGTTTCCATCAATTTTCATGTTTTATTTTTGCCCTCCTTCCCTTTTCAGTGAACAAGTAAAATTTTGACAGGGCCAATATGTCATCTGTCACATTTGCCTGGCTAATGCCCCATGTAGATTGGTGGGTTTTAGATTGCATACTGGAAGATGACCTGCAGACTAGACCAAGTGTAAAATGCAGGCCAAGGATAAAACAGCAACCTGAAAACAAAGTGTTACTGAAATCACTAAATTTTATTGCTAATAAAGAAATATAAATGTAAACAATATTTCTTGCACATGGTCATGGAATTGAATGGTGCCTGGTGATAAATTTTACTCCATAGACAATCATCTTGCATTTAAGTTATCAAAGAAGGGAATTTCTTTGTTAACTAAGGGAGCAGGAATGGCACAGTGGGTGTGGTGTACTGGGAATTACCTTACATCCCGGAACCGCGGCGGGGGGGAGAGAAATGGAAACGGTTAATACTTTAGCTAACACGAGGAAGAAAACTTCACAACTTTTGCACTATGCAGGAATGGAAGTACAAGATATCTTCGAATATCTTGTCGACCCTCATCCAGCGGGCGTTGATCGCCCCCTATGCGGTCTGTATTAGGAAGCTTGATCATCATTTTCGCTACGAAGAAAATATTCCGTTCGAACGCCACGTGTTCCGGCAGTTGACCCCAATGGATGGCGAATCGGTTTATAAACTTGTTGTGCCTCCCTGTCAGCAGGCAAGGCATTGTAATTTCGGTGATTCTCTAGACGACAACCTGCGTGATCAGTTAATTGAAAATTTGCCCGACATGGAGTTGAAGAAGAAGCTGTTGGAAACCAAAAACATCACTTTAGCACATGGTGGGTGCATCGGACGTAAACACAGTCGGACGAAAGGAGGATAAAACAAACGATCAGTTAGCAAAAGCGTGATTTAGTTGCGGAAAGGCAGGACATTTCTCACGGGATCCGTGCTGTCCAGCAAAAGGCACAGGAAATGTTCTAATTGTTCGATGTATGGCCATTTTGCAGTATGCTGCAAAAACGTCAACCGCACTTCATCAGAGAAAGGAAGAGAATTTCGTCCAAAGAAAACCAGCGGTAACCCGAGGGAATTCCGAAGGCAGACAAACCAAGATTATGCGGCAGATAGCAGTCAAGAAGAGGAAAACCCCGCCTTTGCGTTTACTGTGATTGGAGAAAACGAGGAGGGAATTGTTCAGGCAGTCTTGATTGATTCGGGATCTGTACGTAATCTTATCGGGGTAGGCGATTTTCATAAATTGAAGAATGCAGGTTTCAAAGGGGACATTGAACATTGTTCAAGGAAATTGTTTGCCTATGGTGGCATGGAAATTGACGTTGTTGGCCAATTCAAAGCAGACATTTCGGTGGGGAATACTAAGGTAGCCTCTAGTTTAATTTCGTGGTAGTTAAGGATGGGCGTTGTATACTGGGAAATGCTACTGCAAAGGAGCTTGGTGTTCTTCACATCGGCCCAAGGGTCAGTCCCATGGGTGGTAATGAAGTCAAGAGTGACTTTGCCGACCAGCTCAAAGCTCAATACTCTAAGGTGTTCACGGGAGTTGGCAAACTAAATGTAAATGTAAATGTAAAATGCCTCTTTTCTGACCTTCTATTTATTATAAAGTAATAAATGGTGGTCACCCAACTAGTTTAGCTTTTTAGTTATTTTGGGTGTCCAGCAGCTGTATGTATTTTTAATTTATTTATTGTTCAATCATTTATTGTCAATTAATGCAGTTCAAATAAACTAAAAGACTGCATGTTGACCCAAATGTACCACCTGTGGCACAAATGTTAGGCGAGTTCCTTTTGCACTTCGCGACAAAGTGAAAGCCAAGATTGATGAACTGTTAGAGGGGGACATTATTGAGAGGGTTGAAGGCCCTACCACATGGGCTAGCCCAGTTGTCATAGCACCCAAGCCGTCAGACTTTGTGTGGACATGCGTCAGGAAAATGAGGCCATAATTCGCGAACGGCTGCCAATACCCACTGTTGATGAAGTATTAGAAGAGCTCAATAACAGCACTGTCTTTTCCAAGTTGGACCGGCGTCATGGTTTTCACCAGATAGAGCTTCATACAGATTTCAGGGACATTACCACCTTTGTAACACACGATGGTTTGTACCGCTACAAAAGGCTAAGTTTGGGGGTTAATGCAGCTCCCGAGAAATATCATCACATTATCAGTCAGGTAATAGCAGACATTGAAGGAGTTCTAAACATTGCCGATGATTTGATTGTTCATGGCAGGACTGTTGTGGAACCTGAGTTTAAATTAGTGACTGACCATCAATCGCTGAAAACCATCTATGGCCCAAAATCGAAGCCATCCGCTCGAATAGAACGTTGGGTGTTGCGATTGCAACCTTTTAACTACAAAGTTCGCTACGTGACCTCTAGGGAAAACATTGCAGATGCCCTGTCCCGGAGGAAATGGAAAAGTACTTAGAAGAAATGGGGATTGTGCATCATTATAACACACCTTTGTGGCAAAGGGCAAACGGAGAGGTGGAACGCCAGAACCGCTCACTTCTCAAAGCCATGAGAGTTTCCCAAGTTGTAGGGAAAAGTTGGCGATTGGAGCTCAACAAGTTTCTACTGGCCCACCGATCGACTAGTCACACTACAACAGGTGTTAGCCCAGTTGAATTGTTTTTCAAAAGAAAACTGACTACCAAGTTACCAGAGTTTGCAGATGATAGAGAGAGTCAGGTGGATGTGGCGTTGCAGCAAGTGAGGCATCGGGACGCCGAAAAGGAGCAGCAGGCAAAACACATGCTGACACTAGGAATCATGCTAAAGATGCTGTATTATTTGAGAGAAAGAGAGAGAACAAGCTGTCTCCGTCATATGAGAGCTAACCCTATGAAGTGGCGGCCCGCTATGGGGACCAAGTTGTTCTAAAGTCACCTCAAGGAGTCGAGTACAAGAGGAATTCGCAGCACATCAAACCTGTTGTAATTGAGCCTTCAGAGGATACAGAATGCAGTACGGAGTCAGGGGGTGATAATCCAGAACCAACTTCAAGCCCTGAATTGGCCGACCAATTTACTCAGGAGAATACACTAACAGGAGTGACAGCTGCGGGGACCCCGCGTCGTTCTGGAAGAATTAGCCAGCCCCCGAAAGCCTTTCCGACTGTGTACTTTACTGAGCATTGTTTACAGTTATGAAAACTGTTTGCGTTGACATTGCTAAGACTGAGCATTTTCAGAAACTGTTCCTATTAAGGACCTTCGTTTACAATTGTGAACATATTGTTTGTGGTGACATTGCTAAGATTGAACATTTATGGGCTCAACTGGTTTTATAGATTCCATTGGACTTAAGTTTTTATATATGTCCACACAGTTTAGCTCATTTGTTCAGCTTTGTAGATTTCTAAGATACAGGCTGTTCAGTTTTCATTTTTGGAGAAAAAGAGAGATTGTGGTGTACTGGGAACTAGCTTACATCACGGAACCGGGGGGCGTTGCGGTAGCCGAATAAACATGGCGGTTCTTGCTTGACTTTGTGCCATTAGTACGGTCGCAAACGCTACAGTGGGACAGCGGTCGCCTCCCATCAATGTGACCCAGGTTCGATTCCCAGTACCGCCATCATATGTGGGTTGAGTTTGTTGTCGGTTCTTGGACTTACTCCGAGTGTTTTTCTCTGGTTTTTCTCCCTCCTTAAAAACCAACATTTCCAAATTCCAATTCCAGCTCGATTAGAGGGCTACTAAGGAGAATACTAATTCATAGTAATTTGTGTCACCCTCTCTAAATAAAGGTTATTTAATATTTATTAATTAATTTATTGCCCCCGCAGGAAACTCGTAGTCATTTTGAGGTCCGCCATCTTGTCTTGAAAAGGTGAGCTAAGATATTTTCACATAATTAGATATCATTGCTTTATATCGCTTTATTACCCAGACACAGAAATATAGTTTAACCTGATTTTAAGGCGATTTGTCAGACACAATCACAAAACTAGGATCGGCAGACTCGATCTAAACGTCATCGATTTGTCAGACACAAATCATATTACACACCAGGATCGACAGACTAGATCTGCAACCACGATCGATAGACTCGTTCAACAATCAGTAGTACGTGGAAAGCAGTCCACAAGTTGTCAGGTTTTGCAACAGCGTTCCAGCGTTTTAAATTCACGAATCTTGTTGTCAGCAATTGAATATCTTTACGGTGGCCAATTGACATTATCAACCCAGTTGATAAAACCCAATTATATTGTTATACTTCCCACCGACGCAGCACCACAGTTTCTTTAGAAACTTAACCCCTCTATTCATTTGTTGTTTATCCACAAACTGAAGGATGAAGAAAACATTGTAAAACTTACAAGAAAACCTCCTGCCTGATTTTTTTAACAACCAAATGTACATGTTGCTGTGATGTTGCTATGATCGATGACTTCTGACCATCATTTTGTGGATTCCCTTTCAATCCTGGGTTGGTTCTTTACCATGCTTTCACTTTTGACAGTTGTGACCATACTTGGAAAGTCACATGACCAGAACACAGAAAGGAAAAAACACACTCTGCTTACAGCTTTCTCAGATGAACCCAAGTCAACAGTTACAGATAGTTTACATCCAGATTCAAAAATATTCTGATTCAAAATACGGAGACAGCAGAATTAGAAAACTTCAAAGGTAAACCTTAACAGTATATGGCTAAAACAAACTTATTATACAACACTTAAGCTTATGCACCTATCAATGTAAATCCTGGGGGAGGTGGGTGTAGGGCATAGGTGGGATTTGAACTGAGCTGAGATTTTCTGTTCAGATAGTTAAAATAGTCACTAAAACTCAATGAAATGCTGCTCGAAATTCAAACGGTCAGAAGTCCCCACTACAGGACAATAACTACTGTCAAATCCCCCAGACCCCCTGGGTGATAGGTGCATAAACTCAGGCCAGCAAGCTGCCTCAGTTCGGGTTTACTTCGGTATAAAAACCTGCGACTTTCTTTGTTCTTGAGCTATTGCTTTTTTGTTCTATATTGCTTGGAGGTTCTTTGTTGTCTTGTTCGTTCTTTGTTTTACATGTACGTCACTGGTGAGTTTCACAGGTTTTTACACCGAGGCCGATGAGCCCTAAATTCCGTGCAAGCCAAGTAATTATGAGTCCCTTTTCGCCTATGATTTCTTAAATCAGCTTTTCAGTTTGTTTAACGATTTTAAGGATTGGCCACACCGTTGTAAACTTACGTTTCCAAAATATTGTGTTGGATCGAACTGGTATGAAGGTAGATCTTCCACTTGAGGCATACTTTTAGGTACAACAGGCCGCACATGTTCCGCAATTAGAGTGATAAATTTCCAATAATTATTGTTGCGAGAATGACAGTCCAGTTGAGAAAAATGGTCTTTGATTCAGGACAAAATTTGATCAAAATCGAAGGAAAACTGTTTGCTTTCTACCGTTAGAATCTTCTATCGGAAGTATCAATTTTCTCATTGTTTTTAGCTAGCTAGTCACCAATACGTCGCTTTTTTTTTTGTATTTTTAAATGTTTTGTAACTGTAATAACCGTCACTTCTGAAGATGTATGTTGAAGCACACGAAACGTCAAGTATATAATAGTTTTTACCATGCGTTGTCTATTGATAATGTTTATAACCGCCGTTTGTTTTCTTTTTCTTATCAGGCCATGTGTTTTGGGGGTGAGGGTAGAGAGATCATTCATTTTATGCTGTTTATTCGGGCTAACTTTGTGATATAGAGCATAGTAAAGGACAAAAGAAATGAATAACTGCGAGCTCCGCTTTTATGCTTGGCTAAATTTATATATTATTTATCTTTTTTCTTTATCTATATCATGAATATAATTTTTTGGCTTACATTCCTCTCGTAAACGAGTGATAATTGCGCCATGCATGAACTGCAAACCTTTTGAGTTTGTATGTTACAAGCCATCTACGGTCATTTCAACGCCTGTAAGATCACGTTGAATTCAATACACGTTCAGAATTAAAGTGGTATGCTGTGCTTCTCTTGGTGAGAATTCACGCCTATCAAGCGGAAGACCTGTTCCCCGCTGCAGAGTTAAAGGCCAAATTGTTACTTCTTTTCTCTAGTGTGTGGTTGAAACATTGATAAAACTTAGCCAAAATAATGTGTATTTCAGAGTTTACAATTGTTTTTCAGCCACGGCCCAAAAAGGAATAAATCTTTCGCCGTCCAACCAATCTCTCACATCCTTATAAAGTGACCGAATTTAGATAGCCAGAGCAACGTGTTACTTCACCAATCTTCTATTCTTGGCTTGTACGTGACGTCATCAAATTCTAAAATTCCAAATTAAAGAGCCACCAAATATTTTATCCTCATCAGGCAGAAGAGGTGAACATTTTATATTTGTTTACAACTTTTCAGCTCAATAGCGGGCTTCGTTTGGAAAGCAACGCATTTTGAATTTCATAAACTTGCGATCGTGTTTATCAAAAAATATATAATTATCACCGGAATTCTAGCCAATACAGAAGTAAGGCATTAGTAGCAAAAGTGTTTATGTAAGTGTCTCTATGTTCAATAAAGATAATCAGTCGCTAAGATAGCCAAAGTAAGTTCCAGATGTTTGCACTATTTCCCACCCGCCATATTGATGTACCAAAGTTTTACACCAACATGGCGGCTCCATTTTGGTCTCTATAAACTTGTGCGCAACATTTGGCCGAATGTCTGAGGTTTGGAATAACGCACGGACCTAAAACCTGGAGAGATGGCTTCTTTAATTATCTTCTATAATATCGCAATTTCTTGACTTCATCCACCAAATGGTTTTAAATTTAATTTTCTATTGCGTGACAATGCAACCCAAGAATTTTTCAAGAGAATGACTGAAAATGCGAACACATGAGGACACTCTTGATTTCTTAAGGTAGATATTTACACTAAAGGTAGATTGTTTTATGTTTTAGCATGTCTCTTAGTTCTTTTCTATCTTTCTGGTTAAGCGAATGAAGGTTTCAGGAATTAATATTAAAGTTATGATGCATGCGTATGGCATATTCAAGAAACAGCTAGCTAATGACATTTATAGAAGGCAATGCATCATCGTCGAGGGTGCCTCCGTGGCCGAATGGATAAGGCGTCGGCTTTCTAAGCCGAAGATTGCGGGTTCGAATCCCGTCGGAGGTGGTTTCGATTTTGCTTCCTTTTTCAAATTGCCATTTTCATAATGACAGTAGTAATACCGATGCATTAGCAAAACTTTCAACTCCACCATAATCAATGTTACAATCTGAAGCAAAGACACACCATGTGGTTTCCGCAGTGGTTATCACCTCCGCTTTACACGCTGAAGGTCGAAGAATCGAGTCGTGCCGGATACATTTATGTTTTTTCAACGCGCTATACCTCCCTATTTACCACTACACTACCAGGTTGATCAACCAAATACCGCCAAACTTTGTTATAAAAGATGACTTTCTTGAACCATTTTACTTATGGCCAGCAACTGAATAAAACCTAACCGCAAGCCGCAAACCAGTGTGAAAGTGAACAATTAAACATTTGGTGACGGTGTGTATTAGTCTATCACCAAATTTAATAAAAAAAACTGAGATACTGTCGTTGGTTGATAGATGTGTTTAGATGACAGTATGTAACACGGTTTCGACTTTTCAGTGTCGTGGGAAATTTTAAGAAGTATTTTATTAAAAGCAATAGAGGACATTTTCCGTGTTTACCTAGCCTGACCTAAACACTCGGGGGGATTGGGAGAATTCTCAAAAGTTATATGCAAACCCTGGAGTGCTTCTCGGGTTTGTATAAATGTCTCGAATTCTTCCAACCCCCCTCGTGTTAAGATGAGACAATGCAAAGACCGCCTGTGTTTTCGTTTCCTAACCTAGAGCAGATATAGCATCGTCAATTCCGAAAAAGCTTGGTTACCAACCATGGCATCGACCGTTTACGAAAGGGAACTAAGCCTCGATGACGTCAAAGGAAACGTGGCTACTTGGCTTGTCTTCAGGAAAAATCAGCAGCTATATCAGTGAAAGCTAGGCTAAGCTGTTACAAAATGGTTACATTTCGTAAACAGTTCACACCTGCTTAATTGTGATTTTACTCAACCAGACTGTAATGCATTACTGGCATTTTATCATTCTTGTCGCGGAAAGTGTCTGACCCTGTGTGCCTTAAACGGGATGCATCTAATCGATGGAAATAGACCTTTCACATGCCGCGTGGGGATTGGGCACTGGAGGTATACCTTCACCAATTGTTAACCATTAAGGTCCAGACTGTAATCCTTTTGTATTACAAGATGGCGGAAAGATACCTTCCGTGCCCAATGCCCGCGCGACACGTCAAAGGTCCATTGATCCGTCGAATACTCAAGCTCAAATGTGGGATAGGTTGCTAAGAGGGTATATGAAATCATAAAAGATTTTCCAAGTGAATCCAACAGAAAATCGTACAGATACAAAGCTTGCTAAAAGTATTAAGAGTTTTCAACTGACAAGACAATCGCTTAAACCACGCTAGGATATCAACTATGCATTCAACAACGGCCAAAAAAAGGAATGAATCTTTGTATCTTTCGCCTCCAACCAATCTCTTATATCCTTATAAAGTGACCGATGTTAGACAGCCAGAGCAACGTGTTACTATACCAATCTTATATTTTTCAAACTTTAAGAGCGCTAGAGAATGACTGGAAATATGAACATATAAGGACACTATTGACTACTTAAGCTCAATATTTATACCAAAGGTTGACTCCTTTTGTCTTCTTTTTTTTTTTTCATCTCTCTTAGTTCTTTTCTATCTTTCTGGTTCGACGAATCAACTTTTTAGAAATTAATATTAAAGTCATGATGCATGCGGATGGCATACTCATGGTTGATAGATGTGTTTAGATGACAGTATGTAACACGGTTTCGACTTTTCAGTGTCGTGGGAAATTTTAAGAAGTACTTTGTTAAAAGCAATAGAGGACATTTTCCGTGTTTACATAGCCTGACCTAAACACTCTGGGGGTTTGGGAGAATTCTCAAAAGTTATATGCAAACCCTGGAGTGCTTCTCGGGTTTGTATAAATGTCTCGAATTCTTCCAACCCCCCTCGTGTTAAGATGAGACAATGCAAAGACCGCCTGTGTTTTCGTTTGCTAACCTAGAGCAGATATAGCATCGTCAATTCCGAAAAAGCTTGGTTACCAACCATGGCATCGACCGTTTACGAAAGGGAACTAAGCCTCGATGACGTCAAAGGAAACGTGGCTACTTGGCTTGTCTACAGGAAAAATCAGCAGCTATATCACTGAAAGCTAGGCTAAGCTGTTACAAAATGGTGACATTTCGTAAACAGTTCACACCAGCTTAATTGTGATTTTGCTCTACCAGACTGTAATGCATTACTGGCATTTTATCATTCTTGTCGCGGAACGTGTCTGACCCTGTGTGCCTTAAACGGGATGCATCTAATCGATGGAAATAGACCTTTCACATGCCGCGTGGGGATTGGGCACTGGAGGTATACCTTCTCCAATTGTTAACCATTAAGGTCCAGACTGTAATCCTTTTGTATTACAAGATGGCGGAAAGATAACTTCCGTGCCCAATGCCCGCGCGACACGTCAAAGGTCCATTGATCCGTCGAATACTCAAGCTCAAATGTGGGATAGGTTGCTAAGAGGGTATATGAAATCATAAAAGATTTTCCAAGTGAATCCTGGATTCAACAGAAAATCGTACAGATACAAAGCTTGCTAAAAGTATTAAGAGTTTTCAACTGACAAGACAATCGCTTAAACCACGCTAGGATATCAACTATGCATTCAACAACGGCCAAAAAAAGGAATGAATCTTTGTCTCTTTCGCCTCCAACCAATCTCTTATATCCTTATAAAGTGACCGATGTTAGACAGCCAGAGCAACGTGTTACTATACCAATCTTATATTTTTCAAACTTTAAGAGCGCTAGAGAATGACTGGAAATATGAACATATAAGGACACTATTGACTACTTAAGCTCAATATTGATACCAAAGGCTGACTGCTTTTGTCTTTTTTTTTTCATCTCTCTTAGTTCTTTTCTATCTTTCTGGTTCGACGAATCAACTTTTTTGGAATTAATATTAAAGTTATGATGCATGCGGATGGCATACTCAAGAAACAGCTAGCTAATAACATTTATAGAAGGCAATGCATCATCTTGGAGGGTGCCTCCGTGGCCTAATGGATAAGGCGTCGGCCTCCTAAGCCGAAAATTGCGGGTTCGAATCCCGTCGGAGGTGGTTTCGATTTAGGTTCCTTTTTCAAATTGCCATTTTCATAATGACAGTAGTAATACCGATGCATTAGCAACACTTTCAACTCCACCATAATCAGTGTTACAATCTGAAGCAAAGACACACCATGTGGTTTCCGTAGTGGTTATCACCTCCGCTTTACACGCTGAAGGTCGAAGAATCGAGTCGTGCCGGATACATTTATGTTTTCTCAACACGCTATACCTCCCTATCTTAAAACTACACCACCAGGTTGATCAACCAAATCCCGCCAAACTTTGTTATAAAAGATGACTTTCTTGAACCATTTTACTTATGACCAACAACTGAATAAAACCTAACCGCAAGCCGCAAACCAGTGTGAAAGTGAACAATTAAACATTTGGTGACGGTGTGTATTAGTCTATCACCAAATTTAATCAAAAAAAATTGAGATACTGTCGTTGGTTGATAGATGTGTTTAGATGACAGTATGTAACACGGTTTCGACTTTTCAGTGTCGTGGGAAATTTTAAGAAGTATTTTATTAAAAGCAATAGAGGACATTTTCCGTGTTTACCTAGCCTGACCTAAACACTCTGGGGGTTTGGGAGAATTCTCAAAAGTTATATACAAACCCTCCAGTGCTTTTCGGGTTTGTATAACTGTCTCGAATTCTTCCAACCCCCTCGTGTTAAGATGAGAAAATGCAAAGACCACCTGTGTTTTCGTTTCCTAACCTAGAGCAGATATAGCATCGTCAATTCCGAAAAAGCTTGGTTACCAACCATGGCATCGACCGTTTACGAAAGGGAACTAAGCCTCGATGACGTCAAAGGAAACGTGGCTACTTGGCTTGTCTACAGGAAAAATCAGCAGCTATATCACTGAAAGCTAGGCTAAGCTGTTACAAAATGGTGACATTTCGTAAACAGTTCACACCTGCTTCCTTGTGATTTTACTCAACCAGACTGTAATGCATTACTGGCATTTTATCATTCTTGTTCCGGAACGTGTCTGACCCTGTGTGCCTTAAACGGGATGCATCTAATCGATGGAAATAGACCTTTCACATGCCGCGTGGGGATTGGGCACTGGAGGTATACCTTCACCAATTGTTAACCATTAAGGTCCAGACTGTAATCATTTTGTATTACAAGATGGCGGAAAGATACCTTCCGTGCCCAATGCCCGCGCGACACGTCAAAGGTCCATTGATCCGTCGAATACCCAAGCTCAAATGTGGGGTAGGTTGCTAAGAGGGTATATGAAATCATAAAAGGTTTTCCAAGTGAATCCAACAGAAAATCGTACAGATACAAAGCTTGCTAAAAGTATTAAGAGTTTTCAACTGACAAGACAATCGCTTAAACCACGCTAGGATATCAACTATGCATTCAGCCACGGCAAAAAAAAAGGAATGAATCTTTGAATCTTTCGCCTCCAACCAATCTCTGATATCCTTATAAAGTGACCGATGTTAGACAGCCAGAGCAACGTGTTACTATACCAATCTTATATTTTTCAAACTTTAAGAGTGCTAGAGAATGACTGGAAATATGAACATATAAGGACACTATTAAGTACTTAAGCACAAAATTTATACCAAAGGTTGACTGGTTTTGTCTTTTTTTTTTTTCATCTCTCTTAGTTCTTTTCTATCTTTCTGGGTCTACGAATAATCTTTTTAGGAATTAATATTAAAGTTATGATGCATGCGGATGGCATACTCAAGAAACAGCTAGCTAATAACATTTATAGAAGGCAATGCATCATCGTGGAGGGTGCCTCCGTGGCCTAATGGATAAGGCGTCTGCCTCCTGAGCCGAAGATTGTGGGTTCGAATCCCGTCGGAGGTGGTTTCGATTTTGCTTCCTTTTTCAAATTGCCATTTTCATAATGACAGTAGTAATACCGATGCATTAGCAAAACTTTCAACTCCACCATAATCAATGTTACAATCTGAAGCAAAGACACACCATGTGGTTTCCGTAGTGGTTATCACCTCCGCTTTACACGCTGAAGGTCGAAGAATCGAGTCGTGCCGGATACATTTATGTTTTTTCAACGCGCTATACCTCCCTATCTTACCACTACACTATCAGGTTGATTAACCAAATACCGCCAACCTTTGTTATAAAAGATGACTTTCTTGAACCATTTTACTTATGGCCAACAACTGAATAAAACCTAACGGCAAGCCGCAAACCAGTGTGAAAGTGAACAATTAAACATTTGGTGACGGTGTGTATTAGTCTATCACCAAATTTAATAAAAAAAAAAAACTGAGATACTGTCGTTGGTTGATAGATGTCTTAAGATGACAGTATGTAACACGGTTTCGACTTTTCAGTGTCGTGGGAAATTTTAAGAAGTATTTTATTAAAAGCAATAGAGGACATTTTCCGTGTTTACCTAGCCTGACCTAAACGCTCTGGGGGTTTGGGAGAAATCTCAAAAGTTATATGCAAACCCTGGAGTGCTTCTCGGGTTTGTATAAATGTCTCGAATTCTTCCAACCCCCCCCTTCCGTGTTAAGATGAGACAATACAAAGACCGCCTGTGTTTTCGTTTCCTCACCTAGAGCAGATATAGCATCGTCAATTCCGAAAAAGCTTGGTTACCAACCATGGCATCGACCGTTTACGAAAGGGAACTAAGCCTCGATGACGTCAAAGGAAACGTGGCTACTTGGCTTGTCTACAGGAAAAATCAGAAGCTATATCATTGAAAGCTAGGCCCAGCTGTTACAAAATGGTGACATTTCGTAAACAGTTCACACCTGCTTCCTTGTGATGTTACTCAACCAGACTGTAATGCATTACTGGCATTTTATCATTCTTGTCGCGGAACGTGTCTGACCCTGTGTGCCTTAAACGGGATGCATCTAATCGATGGAAATAGACCTTTCACATGCCGCGTGGGGATTGGGCACTGGAGGTATACCTTCACCAATCCTTAACCATTAAGGTCCAGACTGTAATCCTTTTGTTTTACAAGATGGCGGAAAGATACCTTCCGTGCCCAATGCCCGCGCGATACGTCAAAGGTCCATTGATCCGTCGAATACTCAAGCTCAAATGTGGGGTAGGTTGCTAAGAGGGTATATGAAATCATAAAAGGTTTTCCAAGTGAATCCAACAGAAAATCGTACAGATACAAAGCTAGCTAAAAGTATTAAGAGTTTTCAACTGACAAGACAATCGCTTAAACCACGCTAGGATATCAACTATGCATTCAGCCACGGCCAAAAAAAGGAATGAATCTTTGAATCTTTCGCCTCCAACCAATCTCTTATATCCTTATAAAGTGACCGATGTTAGACAGCCAGAGCAACGTGTTACTATACCAATCTTATATTTTTCAAACTTTAATAGCGCTAGAGAATGACTGGAAATATTAACATATAAGGACACTATTGACTACTTAAGCTCAATATTTATACCAAATGTTGAATGCTTTTGTCTTTTTTTTTCATCTCTCTTAGTTCTTTTCTATCTTTCTGGTTCGACGAATCAACTTTTTTGGAATTAATATTAAAGTTATGATGCATGCGGATGGCATACTCAAGAAACAGCTAGCTAATAACATTTATAGAAGGAAATGCATCATCGTGGAGGGTGCCTCCGTGGCCTAATGGATAAGGCGTCGGCCTCCTAAGCCGAAGATTGCGGGTTCGAATCCCGTCGGAGGTGGTTTCGATTTAGGTTCCTTTTTCAAATTGCCATTTTCATAATTACAGTAGTAATACCGATGCATTAGCAACACTTTCAACTCCACCATAATCAGTGTTACAATCTGAAGCAAAGACACACCATGTGGTTTCCGTAGTGGTTATCACCTCCGCTTTACACGCTGAAGGTCGAAGAATCGAGTCGTGCCGGATACATTTATGTTTTTTCAACGCGCTATACCTCCCTATCTTACCACTACACTACCAGGTTGATCAACCAAATACCGCCAAACTTTGTTATAAAAGATGACTTTCTTGAACCATTTTACTTATGGCCAACACTAAACCTAACCGCAAGCCGCAAACCAGTGTGAAAGGGAACAATTAAACATTTGGTGACGGTGTGTATTAGTCTATCACCAAATTTAATAAAAAAAACTGAGATACTGTCGTTGGTTTATAGATGTGTTTAGATGACAGTATGTAACACGGTTTCGACTTTTCAGTGTCGTGGGAAATTTTAAGAAGTATTTTATTAAAAGCAATAGAGGACATTTTCCGTGTTTACCTAGCCTGACCTAAACACTCTGGGGGCTTGGGAGAATTCTCAAAAGTTATATGCAAACCCTGGAGTGCTTCTCGGGTTTGTATAAATGTCTCGAATTCTTCTAACCCCCCTCGTGTTAAGATGAGACAATGCGAAGACCGCCTGTGTTTTCGTTTCCTAACCTAGAGCAGATATAGCATCGTCAATTCCGAAAAAGCTTGGTTACCAACCATGGCATCGACCGTTTACGAAAGGGAACTAAGCCTCGATGACGTCAAAGGAAACGTGGCTACTTGGCTTGTCTACAGGAAAAATCAGCAGCTATATCATTGAAAGCTAGGCTAAGCTGTTACAAAATGGTGACATTTCGTAAACAGTTCACACCTGCTTAATTGTGATTTTACTCAACCAGACTGTAATGCATTACTGGCATTTTATCATTCTTGTCGCGGAACGTGTCTGACCCTGTGTGTCTTAAACGAGATGCATCTAATCGATGGAAATAGACCTTTCACATGCCGCGTGGGGATTGGGCACTGGAGGTATACCTTCACCAATTGTTAACCATCAAGGTCCAGACTGTAATCCTTTTATATTGCAAGATGGCGGAAAGATACCTGCCGTGCCCAATGCCCGCGCGACACGTCAAAGGTCCATTGATCCGTCGAATACTCAAGCTCAAATGTGGGGTAGGTTGCTAAGAGGGTATATGAAATCATAAAAGATTTTCCAAGTGAATCCAACAGAAAATCGTACAGATACAAAGCTTGCTAAAAGTATTAAGAGTTTTCAACTGACAACACAATCGCTTAAACCACGCTAGGATATCAACTATGCATTCAGCCACGGCCAAAAAAAGGAATGAATCTTTGAATCTTTCGCCTCCAACCAATCTCTTATATCCTCATAAAGTGACCGATGTTAGACAGCCAGAGCAACGTGTTACTATACCAATCTTATATTTTTCAAACTTTAAGAGCGCTAGAGAATGACCGGAAATATGAACATATAAGGACACTATTGAGTACTTAAGCTCAATATTTATACCAAAAGTTGACTGCTTTTGTCTTTTTTTTTTTCATCTCTCTTAGTTCTTTTCTATATTTCTGGTTCGACGAATCAATTTTTTAGGAATTAATATTAAAGTTATGATGCATGAGGATGGCATACTCAAGAAACAGCTAGCTAAAAACATTTATAGAAGGCAATGCATCATCGTGGAGGGTGCCTCCGTGGCCTAATGGATAAGGCGTCGGCCTCCTAAGCCGAAGATTGCGGGTTCGAATCCCGTCGGAGGTGGTTTCGATTTAGGTTCCTTTTTCAAATTGCCATTTTCATAATGACAGTAGTAATACCGATGCATTAGCAACACTTTCAACTCCACCATAATCAGTGTTACAATCTGAAGCAAAGACACACCATGTGGTTTCCGTAGTGGTTATCACCTCCGCTTTACACGCTGAAGGTCGAAGAATCGAGTCGTGCCGAATACATTTATGTTTCTTCAACGCGCTATACCTCCCTATCTTACCACTACACTACCAGGTTGATCAACCAAATACCGCCAAACTTTGTTATAAAAGATGACTTTCTTGAACCATTTTACTTATGGCCAACAACTGAATAAAACCTAACCGGAAGCCGCAAACCAGTGTGAAAGGGAACAATTAAACATTTGGTGACGGTGTGTATTAGTCTATCACCAAATTTAATCAAAAAAAATTGAGATACTGTCGTTGGTTGATAGATGTGTTTAGATGACAGTATGTAACACGGTTTCGACTTTTCAGTGTCGTGGGAAATTTTAAGAAGTATTTTATTAAAAGCAATAGAGAACATTTTCCGTGTTTACCTAGCCTGACCTAAACACTCTGGGGGTTTGGGAGAATTCTGAAAAGTTATATGCAAACCCTCGAGTGCTTCTCGGGTTTGTATAAATGTCTCGAACTCTTCCAACCCCCCTCGTGTTAAGATGAGACAATGCAAAGACCGCATGTGTTTTCGTTTCCTAACCTAGAGCAGATATAGCATCGTCAATTCCGAAAAAACTTGGTTACCAACCATGGCATCGACCGTTTACGAAAGGGAACTAAGCCTCGATGACGTCAAAGGAAACGTGGCTACTTGGCTTGTCTACAGGAAAAATCAGCAGCTATATCACTGAAAGCTAGGCTTAGCTGTTACAAAATGGTGACATTTCGTAAACAGTTCACACCTGCTTCCTTGTGATTTTACTCAACTAGACTGTAATGCATTAATGGCATTTTATCATTCTTGTCGCGGAACGTGTGCGGTCCTGTGTGCCTTAAACGGGATGCATCTAATCGATGGAAATAGACCTTTCACATGCCGCGTGGGGATTGGGCACTGGAGGTATACGTTCACCAATTGTTAACCATTAAGGTCCAGACTGTAATCCTTTTGCATTACAAGATGGCGGAAAGATACCTTCCGTGCCCAATGCCCGCGCGACACGTCAAAGGTCCATTGATCCGTCGAATACTCAAGCTCAAATGTGGGATAGGTTGCTAAGAGGGTATATGAAATCATAAAAGGTTTTCCAAGTGAATTCAACAGAAAATCGTACAGATACAAAGCTTGCTAAAAGTATTAAGAGTTTTCGACTGACAAGACAATCGCTTAAACTACGCTAGGATATCAACTATGCATTCAGTCACGGCCAAAAAAGGAATGAATCTTTGAATCTTTCGCCTCCAACCAATCTCTTATATCCTTATAAAGTGACCGATGTTAGACAGCCAGAGCAACGTGTTGCTATACCAATCTTATATTTTTCAAACTTTAAGAGCGCTAGAGAATGACTGGAAATATGAACATATAAGGACACTATTGACTACTTAAGGTCAATATTTATACCAAAGGTTGACTGTTTTTATGTTTTTTTTTTCATCTCTCTTAGTTCTTTTCTATGTTTCTGGTTCGACGAATCAACTTTTAAGGAATTAATATTGAAGTTATGATGCATGATTGTATACTCAAGATACAGCTAGCTACTGTCATGATAAAAGGTAACTTGGTATCGTGGCAGTTGCTTTCGTGGCCCAATGGATAAGGCGTTGGCCTCCTAATTTTAAGCTTGCTGGTTCGAATCCCGTCGGAGGTGGTCTCGAGTTTGTTTGTTTTTTCAAATATTGGCATTTTCATTATGACATTAGTAATGTGGAGGCGTTGGACAACTCCGCCATGCAAACCAAACTGTGATGCAGCGATTCCGTAGACTCGTAACATCTGTATATTTGCACGCATTATAGTTTTTGATGGGTGGTATTGAAAACAAAGCGGCTGAATAAACAATGAATCGAAGAAGTAAGTAGTTTATTATCCAACTTTAGAAAGAATACGCGACTTAGGATCGTTTCTATGGAAACGGTCCGCATGGCAAAATCTCGACCAAGGAAGAACTAATCAAAACGCTTGGATTTTTCTTTCCATATAATAAGTGTGCGTACTTTACTAGTAATTGGTTAGACCTACAAACGTTCCAAACATATACCTCTAATGTTTACTTCAAACCCACCCCTTTTCACTCTACCTTAGTTCACTCTACAGTGCGCTTCGATTAAAGCTTTAATTCCAGCAATTCAAAGGTAACGGAAATGAATGTCAGAAGCTGTCGTGAAATATCGCAGTACCTCCTCCCTCCGTTTCCTTATAATATAGTGGTTATTACATTATCCCTCGCGATCGAGCCTTGCCGGAAACACTAGCTTAATTTTTCTTTCAATAGTTATTTTTTCTTTATCTTTATCATGAAAATTTATTTTTTTGGCTTACTTTCCTCTCGAAAACCAGCGATAATTACGCCATGAACTGCAAACCTTTTGACTTTGTCCGTTACAGGTCATTTCAACGCCTGTAAGATCACGCTGAGTTCAATAAACGTTCGAAGTTAAAGTTGAATGCCGTGTTGCTGTTAAGGTATCTGCACCGGCAAATTTTGCACATTTTAGGTATTACACTGATATCCAATGTAAGAGTATTATCTACATGTTAGACAATAACATTGTTCTTTGGTCCATAAGGAACAAATACAATGAAAAAATCATAAGGCTACCTGGGAGTGGCATGGAAAGAGAAAAATTCAAATTGCACAAAAACCACAACAGTTTGTGGGAAAAATGAAACGTAACACAAACAAGGATGTAAAAAGCAACAATCCTGTGTTCGACCAAGACGCAGCTCTGAGAAATACACCCTCTACAGGGAAATTTATTGTTTTGTAATTTGATACCTTTTTGGATATCAGTAACTCAGCCGCAGGGCAATTTCATTCTTTGGTCGAACACAGATCTGTTCATTAGCATGCCCTTGGTGTACTTGCCAAATATCGTGAAGAAATTCCCATCCGCCTTCCCAAAAAAATGGATTCCCGTAAATCAGGGTGAATTACCCACATGCTTAAAACTGATATTTCGGTGTCAAACAGTCAATTTTCGTCTCAATATCGCCTCTTCTTCAATGATACAGTCCCCACGAACTTCTTGCCTGCCATTTCCAAGCACCGCTGTGTAAAATGCCCGCAGAAACATGCAAAAATCCAAAATAGCCTCTCTATACCCCGCTTGGGTGTTGTTTTGTCACTGGGTTGCTAAAATTGAGGAAAGCAGCCTCTCAGTTCACGGAACCATCAGCCATCTTTGTTTTGGAAATCTTTGGCAAGCACGCGGGAAACACAAGAGTCAGATTTCTCTTCTGCTGGCCCCAGCAGTCACGTTCCATAGAAACGGAAGTTAAAATTTTTCTTTGAACTTCCGGTAAATCGGGCAACTTTAGAGCAGATTTTTTCTTGAATGCGATGGTTCAATAATAAAAAAAATAGATAAGCATATTACATGAGCTAAGCTTACTGCTGATAGATTTTTAGCTCAAAAGAAAATGTTGAAATTTGCCGGTGAAAATATCTTAACGCAATACCAGATTATATTTTATAGTTGTGAGTATCCCCGCCTGTCACGCTGGAGACCAGGTCCTCTCTGGGGAGTTAGAGGCAAAATTGTCTCTTTTTTTGAAATTTTAAGAGAGAGAGAATGACTGAAAATGTGAACATATAAAGACACTCTTGATTACTTAAGGTGAATAGTTATACCAAATGTTGATTGTTTTATGTTTTTTCTTTCACCTCTCTCTCTTCTTTTGTGTCTTTCTGGTTTGGCGAGCCAACGTTTCAGGAACTAATGTCGAAGTTCTGATGCATGACGGCATACTCAAGAAACAGCTAGCTAATGACATTCATAGAAGGCGACGCGGTGTCGTCGAAGTTGCCTCCGTGGCCTAATGGATAAGGCGTCGGCCTCCTAAGCCGAAGATTTCGGGTTCGAATCCCGTCGGAGGTGGGTTGCATTTTGCTTCCGTTTTCAAATTGGAATTTTCATAATGACAGTAGCAATACCGAGGTGTTAGCAACACTCGAAACTCCACCAAGCACACAATTCAAAACTATGATACAGTGATTCCTTAGACTCGTAACATCCCTGTATATTTACACGCATCTTTCTTCAATAGACCATTTTACAGTTCTATTACATGTAACCAGGCCTATGTGTGAAAGTGAGGCTCGGGGTGACTTGTCATGATAAAGACCAGAAACTAGTTAAGGTCACCTTCAACCTCACTTCCACTCAAAGGCTTGGTAACTAAGCACAGAACAGTAAAATGGTCTATACTGAACGAAGGAAAAGAATCCTGGAAGAACGGGACGCGCGAGGAGTGCCCTTGTCCTTTGCGCTGGCTTTCTCTATCGCGTTTTTCACAAAAAGTAGTTCTCTTTTCGACGTATTCTGACGTTTTCAGTCCTGTTTCTCACTTATAATTTAGATATCCAAGATAAGACTGTATAGCAATATCGAATAACTGACCTACTCAGTTGTGAAAAATTAAACGAACTGAGTAGATAGAATAAATAAACTACTACTGCTGCGCAAAACAAGTTGTTAAAAAGATATTAGGGGAACCTGTCTACTACATGAGAGACACAATTAACTTTCTTTAACTGAATAGTCAACAGTTTTTTAAGAACAGAAAAGACTATGCTTGCAGACGAAGGGCTAACGCTCGAAACGTCAGCTCTTAAATCTCTTTACGGTGGCCAATTAACATTATCAACCCAGTTGATAAAACCACCGACGCAGCACCACAGTTTCTTTAGAAACTTACCCCCTCTATACTTGCAGAAGGTTTGTTGATCCCTCGATGTTTAACTCAACGGCATGCAATGCATGAAGAAACGATGAGGTTAAGATTATTTTTTTTGGTACAATTTCCTTTAGGCTCCTTATACGATCCATTATGATAACAGGTATAGGAAGTAATTTTGCATGTAAGGGATAAATGTGAATAGCAGTGAAATGTGGAAAAGTGAAAGGTGGATATGTGATCGAAAAAAATAAACCATATTCTTTAGTACTACTTACAGTATTCACTGCTAAGGGAGAAGCAAAACATTATAAAGCCCACCGGATTCCAAATTAATTTTATACCAGAAAAAAAGATTACGCATTCTCGTTCGCTATAAAGGGGGAGAAGCGTTTTAGTTGGGTGATTTTTTTTAATTCACTGTTGCAATTTGGAGCGACGATATACCATGTGGTTTCCGTAGTGTAGTGTTTATCACGTTACACTCGGAAGGTCGTAGGTTCGAGTCCTGCCTGAAACATTTATCTTTTTTCAACGTACTATACACCCCTATCTAAATTACCACTACACTACCAAACGTTCCAAATATGTACCCCTGATGATCCATGCGAGCCCACTCCGGTGTACTCTATTCAACTGTCCACTCCAGTCTGTTTTTCACTTTAATCTAGTCCAGTGTAGTTTACTTCAAATCCACCCCTCCTCACTCTGCCTTAGGTCACTGTACAGTGCGCTTCAACACTCACCATTGTTGAACGATTAAATGGTAACGGAAATGAATGTCGGAAGGTGTCCTTAAATATCAGAGTACCACCCCCTTCCTTTTCCTTAATATAGTGGTTATTACATTTTCCCTTGAGTTCGAAGGTTCGAGCCACAAAAACTAGTTTTCTTTTCTTTTTCTTTCAATATTCTGTTTTTTAAAGGTAAAGAATGATCATCGCAGTTAATTTCCGATTTTAGCATTTGGAAAGAAGAAGCCTCAGAATCAGGCTTTGAACCCGTGATCTCCGCGATACCGGTGCGATGCTCTACCAACAGCTGAGCTATGAAGCCACACATTGGGAGCTAGGTCAATAAATTGAAGTCAATAAATTAACCTCGTTCCCAATGTGTGGGTTCATAGCTTAGTTGGTAGAGCATCGCACCGGTATCGCGGTGGTTACGGGTTCGATTCCCGTTGAAGCCCCGATTTTTTTATGCTGCTTCTATCTAATTGCTTAAGTTGGAAATTAACTGCGATGATCATTCCGCACTTTCATCTACATCACGAGTCTCCTCGCGTAAACAATTGAGTTGAAATAATCATTTTTGAGCTACACTATCTTGCTGTTTTCATAGAAACTATAACAACTATTCACCCCAGTGTTGGCGGCTAGTGTTCCTCTAATTTTTGGTTTTCATGTTTGGTTTTGTCGGTGCCGGGGTAAGGTGAACTAAAAATATATCGTTTTGCAAGTTTTCAGATCATAGTGCCCATCGTTTTGAAAACAGATCATCTTAAGTTTTCCGCCGTATGCGACATCAAGCACCGTGACTAAGCTGTTTTGTTTAGAAAAAGCCTATTTGTAATTCGATTTTCAGCAGTTTGAATATTTCAGATATAATAAGAGGTGTTTACAAAACGTAGTCGCTATTATACACAATTAAGTTCCAGATGGTTTCTCGAACATCACGGCGGTCATATTTGTGCCCCTCGAAAGGACACAAATATGACGTCTCCATACTGAGCTTTGTAAATAACTCAAACTCGTGAACGACACACCGCGTAGACCTGAGACTTGGCGAAATGGTTTATTTATTTATCATCTACACTATCTGAAATGCTTAACTTCTGTACTTGAATTGTTTCAAATTTAGTGACAGTGAAAACCATCAATATCTACCACTTCCCACCTCCACTTCAGTTAGGGAGAAACAATTATACAACAGTTGATAAAACAATACCCACGTTCCGCTGCAAATTATTTCCTTTGAATATAAATGTAAGACGTGCCGTTTATTGTAAAGAAAAAGCTTTGTGTGAGCATCATATTCGGGGGGTCTTCATAAAAGTCATTATGAGGCTTTCTTTCAGTTCTATTGAGGCAAATTATTTTTAGTTGTGCAGCTGTTCTCGTAAAACAACAACTTTAACGTGGCAGTGGTAGAAGCGTTTTCGAAGCGTCTTCCAGTCTTCTTTCTTTAATTTAAAGGCTGAGGCAGTTACCTACTTGAGCTATATGAATTTCCTTTCTTACTAGCTAGCCTCACTGATGCCATTATCATTGGTCAAGTTTTTCAAGCGAGTCAGCACATTGTAGTTGCCTTTAAGGTAAGCCGGGGTTTTGGTTTAAAGAATCAATAACAAAGAGACCTTATACAAATCGAAAACCATTTTAATATGCTTATACATTGTGCAAATATCAGCTCCAAATGAACTACCATGTTCTTAGACGAAACCAGTTTTTTACTCGTCCTCAAAATGTAATGAAATTAGTGTGCCAAAAGTTTGCGAATTTCATCCTGATTCCAACGATGCCAAAGATGTCTTTATTATAATGAAAATTAATCAAAACTGTATAAAGTATTAGAATGGAAAAAAATTCAATTTTTCAGCTGTTTTTTCAACTTCACATAAAGAAATTTCATCAACATTCCCAAGCATCCAACGGACTAAAGACAGTCAACGTCGTGCGTGCTACAAAATGGCAGCCTCGTGGCAAAAGAAAAATTATATCTGTAATCATCAAAACTTTGCGCGCCTTGTCTTTTCCTTGATTTTTTTTCTCGGCCCTCAAATACTACTCATGTTTGCACCAGCAAAAACTGCTAAGCCGTTTGTATCTACAGTATAATGCCATTGAAAACAGATTACTTGCTTAGTTAGGTATGCTGTCTTCCATCACTGAAATACCATTGGCTGACCTGTTTTGGTTTGCCCGTCCTGCACTCTTACTTATGATTACTTATGTTGCCCCATTACAGACCACGTGGTGATACTCTTGAGAATTATTGCTTTCACATTTTCAAATATTTGCTTGGATTTGAATAAATAAATTTTGGAGGAACAAAAGAACAATTCTCTAGAGAATGCCGCATGGTCTGTATTGGGAAAACAAACACGCCCAAGCGAAAAAGGTCTATTAAACATGTTTCTCATTTAAGGCTTCTGATCAGAAATTAGAATGCGAATGTGTGAGAGAATTAATCAGTGCGAAACTCAAGGTGCTCTGAGAGGCGCAGCGAAAGCGATTACCCAACCTTAAACTCAAACAAAAACCGCCACTATAGTGTAGATGGCGCGTCTTAATTAAAGGACAACTAAACGGCGGCGAGAGATCTTTCATATTATTCCATTCCTTTCTAACATGTAGTCTAATGCAAATAGCATTTGCTTTAAGGCGCAAGACTTTTAAACAACTGTTTTAGTTTGAACACATATCTGCTTTGAATATTATTTGGTGAGTATTTGGAATATGATGAATTTGAAAATGACTTTTGCAACATTCGAAGAGAGCAGATAAATGGTAACAAAGATGGGCTGATGACCCCATAGCCGCCATAACACAATGGGTTATTAAGGCCCATTTTGTGGAAGTCTACTGATTAGCATGACACATGCGAAAATCATTTTATGAGTGAATCTTTCAAGCTGTTGCTTCTCCTACAAAGAAATTCTGCGTGATAGTTTGTTAATCATGAGTGAGATTTGTTAGGTAATCTCAGGGCACACATGCTTTCAAATCATAACGATATTTAGAGAGGAAGCTACATCAGCTTCGAGAGGTTTTCATGCGGGTCCTCTATCCAGGAGTATTTGAGAGGAGGGAGAGCCAACAACAAACTCAACCCATATGTGGCACTTTACAGGAATCGAACCTGGGCCACATTGGTGGGTTGTGAGCACTGCACCCCTGTTCTACCCTAGGCCCTCTCAACCTCGTCAAGGATTATCGAGTGGCCGCTGAACTCTACTTGTTATTCATAATCTGGCTTTTCGTTGAAGGTGAAAAACATCGTAGAGTCACCGGGCTCGATTTTCAAAGTAATAAATAGATTTATAATGCTAAAAACTCATTCACGATACCCACAGCAGGCTGCTTTGATCACACACGGTGCAATTATAAAATCCAGTAGGAAAAACTATTTACAGTTTTCTACCACAAATGAATAATAAAATTACTAAACTTGCACCTGTTTTTACCCATACCAAAGGTCAGTGCCCTTATTTAGGGACTCACTTGGATGTTACAATATATCGTTTACCTTTCTGTCAAACGATCACAAATAAAGAATAAAATTATTCCACTTGTACTTGTTATTACTCATGTTATGGGTCAGCACCCTTATTCAGGGACTCGCTTGGATGTTACCAATGCGCTTGCTTTCTCTGTCTTGCAATTGATTAGTTAGAATACGTCATCTACCTGTCACTTGAAAGGGACGTGTATTGCCACTTTGAGGCTATATCATCTGAAGAATCACAATATATAGTTAAAATATGTTATTAAACAAGAAACAATTATTCCACATCTGACAAAGAAATGCTTGTTCTCCGCTGTGGAGAAATAGCTTTGTGTAAACATTATATTCATTAGGCTACCTTCTGTACGCTATTTATGAGACTGACACCCACTTGTTAATTCAGTTGTTGTCCTTCTTGAGAAACAAACTTCAGAAAGTGATGTTCAAATGAAATTTTCCAGGTGGCGTCCATCCAAGCAGTTTTTGAAGTAGGGCTTTTCTAATCGTGGTCATGCCCGTGGTCATTGGCTGAGTCTTTCGAAAGAGTGAGAAAATTTCGGTCATCTTAAAGGTACGTGGCTATGTTTCAAAGGTTTAACAAAAAGAGAAACCGGATACAGTTCGACTGACCAAATTTTAATATAGCTACATATTATGCAGCTGAAGACGGATTCCAATGATCGATCAGCTGCCGAGGCTATTTTTTTATTAAATTGTGTCCCAGGATTATTGTGTCAAAAGCAGAAGCATAATGGTTTTTACACTGATAAAAGTGCAAGTGGTAGTGCAGATATTTCCACAAAGGAGATTCTTCATCGCAGTAACAATATACACCGAATTATAGTATCCATTAGAAAGCGATGTATCTGATTGCATGATAGTGTCAAAAACGATACGGAAAAAACTAATTTCATCGGCTAATAGGAATGGAAGAGAATACAACAGAGTTCATTGCCGTGGAACAAGAAGGTGCAAACACAATGATGTAGCTTGCTCCATTTTCGTTCCTTCTTTTTCTCAAAGGAAACTATTTACAAGTTTAGTTGATGCCAAATAAGACAGTTGTTGCCAGTTCTAAAACAGAACGCTTTTATAATCATTGGTGTTTCAAACGTAACTAACGGTCGCTTAATTCTTGCATCGCGAATAACTGCCCTTTATTTCAAGTAAGAACGTGGCTCTGCCTGTAGTCGAACGCGAGTCTCTTGATCACCGGAGATATACCACTAGGGAACCGAGACAACCAGACAAAAGACGATAAGAAGACAAGTTATCGTGGAAAGCTCTTGGGATGTAGCTACATAATTCCTGCAGTTAGGATCGCACCACTTTATAAAATCGTTTTGCGGTTCACAGTACCTGCCGCTCCCTTATGAAACGTAGTCATGATCAAATACAGAGCCAGTATGGGAAGATAAAATTTGTGGAAATAATTGCCCCACAATCCTTGAATCAGCAAAATGTTGGACTTGGAAGGCGACTCGCAAGCATTTATGAAAAAAAGCGAGCAAGTGAAAATGAGTGAAAATGTGTCCCAGCAACAACAACCACAACAACCTCTTTACTTACCAAAAAAATGAATTACAGATAAATAAATAAAGCTTACAAATAGTTTATGGTACTGGCTGTGTGAAATAACCACGGGATTAGAAACACCAGAAAGCCAATATTTTGCCGCGATTAGAACCTGAATGCCGCACGGATGCCTATAGAAATTTCTAATATGAAGAGAGCGAAAGCTTAGCAGGTTTACTTATGTGTCAATGTTTTATTTCATAGGAGGAGTTCTTCTTTGTGAGGTTAAGCAGGTGTGCGATAATGGACAAAAGTCATTTCGTATTATTAGTATTGGTGTGGAAGTTGAAAGGCGGAGCTTTCGCGATGCAGGGTAAAACAAGATTTGTTCATTATATAAATTTTGTCGCAGCGATGTCAATGCGAATTGTATGTATTATTTTAGGTGACAAGAAAAAAAAAAAGGAAAAAAACGATTATTAACATTATTTTACATTTCAGAGTGTAGCTCAGTAGTTAACAACACGTTGAAAAGTCCTGGATATCCAAACTACTACCCAGACAATATAGACTGCAATAACTCAATTCCAATCCCAAACAACATGGCTATGGAAATATATTTTCAAACATTTCTCGTGGAGGAGCATATGTCTTGT